>JBBHKE010000589.1:98514-121489 GCA_037447655.1 Zygnema cylindricum | reverse complement strand
AATCTTAGGGAACGCGACAAGACGTCGCAAATCTGACACGGTAGTAACACTATTCATTTCGCAAATCTTAAGGAACACGACAAATCGTAATTATTGGCTTATTACGTCGTACATTGATTAATTTTCTACTTTTTCGGTTACGAGAGGGCACGGTTAGTCGCAAAAAATCAAGATTCGGTTATTTTTTTTTTTCGTAAACGACGGTCGGTTAACGGTTAACAATTTTGGAGCGTGACAAAACTCGGTCGGGCGTCGCTTACTCAGATTTTGAAAAAAAAAAAACGGTCGGTTTCGGGTATGAAATTTTTTGACTTTTGCAACCTCTACCCTCAGTTATGTGTTGTTCATTCGATACTGTATTTTTGTGTCGGTTCGGTTTGGTGTGAGCACCGAGCGGTTTTCATTTGTACAAATCGCAGGCTTGTCGATTTCGAATAAATGTTGGTTCGCGAAGCGTGACGCGATTTTTTCGTCCGCGGAAATATTTTATGTGTACGACGAACCGGCAATATTTCCGTACGAGACTTCAGTTTCAAGAGGTTTCGTTTCACTTTGCGTCTAAGTTCAATGTAACGCTTAGACGATTAAATTTCAATTTTGCGGCTAAGTGCTTTCATTGTGGAGCTCACATAACGACAAAAAGTGACTGTCTGCAACACTATTTATTTACATGTGGTTGCCGCAGTTTTGTTACAGTAAACCTTCGTCGGCCGTGTGAATTGCTAAATTTATTATGACGATCGACGTTCGCAAGCGCGACATAATTTTAAGCGGTTGAAAATTATTTTCAAAGTCAGAGTTGTTCAATCGATTGACCGTCAAATTTGTACTCAACGGTGCTTTATTTGTACATGTGTGTACTTCAAACGTACGTTTTTTGACAAAATGACGTAAGTGACTGTCCGCAACCAAAACAGTCACTGTCATTATCAATTCCCATAAGTAAATATGGTGTGACGGTTGAAATTTTGAGAGGAGATCATTTTGAGGCCTCCTAAAATAGATTGCGATTACATGAATCGTTGTGGAGTTATACAGACGCCGTGGAGATTTGTACTTAAAAAATCCATTCGAGCGTATCACTGAATAGAGGAGAAATCGTTCCGTACAAGGCTTCAATCGAATGCCTCGTGTACTTTGGAGAAAGAACGATGCCGGATATTACGGCGGCCGATTTTGGACGTCGAAATATATCGTCAGGCGAGGAGTTATTTTGTGACGGCCAAGCAATATTTCCGTATCTTTTTGGTACGATGGAATTGGAGTTTGTCTTTCAGTTTGGAGTTTTTCCGGATATTGTATTTCCAGATATCTTGGCGGCTACACCACGAATCGTTATTAGCGTTGAGAAATTATTAGAGTAAAGTAAAACTTAGCGTCATTCATTCTAATTTAATGCCAAGAGACGTGGCAGATTATGGTCCACGTCCTTAAATAGTGTACTTTACTCTATTTAAGGTATTAATGTGAAAATTTGGGGGCGTTGATATAGAGTTCATAACGCTTATAACGATTCGCGGTGTACTTTTCATCGTCGTCATAGTTTTGTTTGGCGAGGAATTATTTCAATTCGATTTACGCAGGTCGTTCGGTACTTTTTTAGTCCATGTCTACGGGGACTTTGTTTTGTAGTCAGCGAAAATATTACTTTAACAATTTCACTATGATGGAGGATGAGACGTGGAGTTATTGCTTTACGTTGAGGTGGATTTGCGGCGTGGATTTTATCCCTTTTGATTTCGAGATTTCATCGTAGATTTACACTTTAGTTTGGAGCGGCAGTTACGTCATCTTTTGACATTGTTCTTTCGTATGTGACATGCTATATGGCGTATGCGAGAATTCATACGCGCAAAGTTACAGCTGAATTTTGAGTGGTGACTGAGGGTGCGTCTCCATGTATCTAAGAAAGGGTTTTTCTTTGTCGTTTTCTTGTAAAAGTTAGAGCCGTACCGCGTAAGTGTCAACCGTACAAAAAAAATGAAAAAGGAGAAGTACATTTTGCGTCATCCTCGAATTTAAAATGTACTACATGTTGTCGTCTTGTGTTCTTCGACCCACGGCCACGACAAAAAACGTCATCTTCAAACTTTAAAAAAAAAAACATGCGCGATGTTCTTTAAAACAAAGTACTTTATGTAAACAAATAATAACACGTGTTCACAAGTGTAAAATACTTTCTAAACCAATTCAAATGAATTCAAACTACGATGAAAAATACACATTTTTGTATGTTTTGTCCGTTTGGGTGCATCAAAGTACATAATTTGTTTCGTTTTGTTAGTTTTCGTTCAGTACGGATTATTTCATTTCGGGGAATGTGAAGATTCCGATGCCATATCACGAAAACGTGAGAAATCTTTGTGGTGCCTCGCACTCGCCGCCTCTCACCGTACAATTATACGACGTCGCAAACAATTTGGAAAATCACAGAATGTAGACGCTGGCAACCATCACGCGCATGTCAACTTATACAATCATCACACCCTTCAGTTTTAATTCCGTTTTTACACATAGGGACACTTGAAATCCAGGTCCGAGGTTGTATTGAGAAAGCTTCGGCTAAATATATTGATAGTTGGCCGACATGTTTTATTGTGAGCTGTAAGAATTTTATGTGGAACATGTTTATTTAAGCTTCCGCTGTCAGATTTGATTTGTCATGTGTGAGTATCTCTGTGAGCACTTGATCGATTTTTGACATACTTCAATAAAATACGCCATGTAAATTGCATTTAACATTCTTAGGTTTTCTGCCTTTCGTTTCGGTCGTCAAAATAGTGTGGGAGGGGGAGAGACAGGGGGAGAGGGCTTTGAGTGAACCTTGGGCTGGGAGATGTATATCATTAGAAAAGAAAAATAAAAGCAGATGAACTAAATCATAATTACTATACAAAAATAATAATAATACAGTGTAGAACACATTTCCACATTTTTTTTCAAATCTTATGTTACGGTCGTTAGGATGGAGGAAGTGGATAAGCCTTATTTTTGTCATTTTTCTTTTTAGGAAAAGTTGAACCCTATATTTTAGTTCTATTTTACGCTTTGGATACTTTACCCTAGACCATCCCTTTGATTTGAAGAAACCATGCGCAATACAAAAATCTTTTTATATTTCCATGTCATATTAAAGAGAGCACACTATTTTTTCAATTTTTTCATTACATTTTGCGGTCCGAAAAAATCACGATTTCAGTTAGCTCTTCAGTAAGTGTGAAAGCTGCCAACTTATCTCACGTTTTCCAAGTTTTCATTGGTATTGAAATTGCATACGCAACCGCAAATTGTGAAGCCATCAATTTTGTGACATTTTGTGACAAATGTCGATAGTTACGTATCGTCGACTTGATCCTTAATGAAAAAAAACACGTGCCGTCGGGAACCATCACTTCAATTGTTTCTCAGGTGTAAATCGTGTAAAACTCAGAAAAACTTAAAGGAATATCAACAAGTGCGATCGGTTTTATACACTTCAATTTGTAAAAGGAGAGGCGTAGGGGAGGGGCGGGCAGGACAAATTTGCTAGCTCCAATTGAAAATTTATTATATCATGTAGATCACCTATTCGAGTGTGTTGTTGGATTAAAACCTTCGGATGTGTTTACCAATAAGTCATACTCAATTACTTTTGTGTATTATTTTCCGACCCATGATGCCATTTCAAATGGGGGTTGGTTGGTGAGGTGCATATGACCAATGTCACACACGTCTGTATAACAACCAGTTGAGTGGAAGCATTCTTTCATCAATCGGTCCACTGAAAAATGTCACAGAATTGTAAGAATAGATTATCAACTTGTACTTATGGGCTATAACTTGAAGATATTTAACTGTTATATGTAGAATAGTTTGGTAACAGAGTTATTTGCATACAGGGGATTTTTCAGATATGTATACATGCTAGTAGATTTGTTACTAAGATTAAGCTATTTATTTTCTTTCATTTAGTTCGAATTATCAAAAAAATAATTGCACTTTAACTACTAAAGAAATTTCATACAAATTGGACACTACAAATGGTCACTTTGATTAGGAAAATATTTGGAGAATGTGGAACTCTTTCACATTTTTAAAAAGTACCTAACTCAAATTTTTGCTTCAAAGTCAAGATTGGATAAAAATCATGGGGGCTCAAGAATTTTGAACGGGTACAAAAGGCCTTCCTATCTCCACCCTTCTAACCTCTCGCCTTCTCTCCTCTTTTTTTTTACATTTTCCCATTTTCTTTTTCTTGTGCAGAAATTTCATTCCCTCCCGCCTCCTCTTCCCTTCCCTCTCTCACCTCCCCTCCTTTCCCCTCATTTTCCCTCCCCTCTTCTCCCCTCCCCTCTCTCCTCCTTCCCTCCACTCCCCTTCCGTCCCCTCTCCCATTCTATCCCATTTTACCATATCCTCTTCCCTTCTTTCCTCTCTCCGACCCTCATTGTAGCCTCTCCACCTCTATCTTTCTCCCTCTACTGAGCTAAGCGATTAGATAAGAAGGCAAAATAGGGGTACTATTCCCAAAGGTACTGTTGACTTTAGTTGTAGCCACCGCATGTTCTGAATGTTTAATAAAATGTTCAAATATTCGAATATTTTAATGAAATATGATTGCAAGAATAGTTGTTATTCTCTGCGACATATGTTATCACAACAAATTTCATGTATACGAAAAATTTCAAGTGTTTGCGTTGCGAAAATTTGACTCCCGGAGGTTTCCTTACTAAATGTTTTTGCCTATTTCCATTGTTCTTGCTTAAAAAATGCTTTAAAAAATGGATTTTTGTCCATAAAGATTTTGACAGTTGCATTTTTTCCTCAGAAAATATTCGGCAACCACAAACTTGGCTAACAAAGAATATATCTTATCTGTTTTCTTTGGATGAATTGTGTTCACTTTGTCGATTGGACTCTTGAATTTTAGACAATTCGAATACCAAATGTGATGACTATGGTTTGATCACTATGTTAAACAATTGTGAAATAGAGGGTTAGAGACATTATCTAAATAATCAAGTTCAACTTATAATCCAGCTAAAGTGTTATAATTTTTCAATTTCTACAATTGCATGAACTACTTGAGTTATTAAATATATTTTATTCAAGTAAAAGTTCGCCATCTATTTTATTAACAAGAAAATGCATATTCCATACTAGCATAGAGATTTCCCGTAGTGGTTGGGAGGATGTTATTGATCTGTGACAATCACCGTAGCCCATCAGAATCATCCGTCCAATTCCGCACGTGTGAGTCCGTGACGTCACACGAATAAATCGTATAGGTTCATCCGAACCGAAGGTATCGCCCGAGATCGCATAAATCTAACAGATGTCGGCTGTCATATATATATATATATTATATATATATATAAAAATAAAAGTATATAATATATATATATATATAATGTATATATATATTTATAATGTTGGGTATCGAAGGCTCCTTGCCAATATTCGATATGTATCGAAATTGGGGTACCGTATAATCGATATATCGAAGTATATCGTTTCGATATATCGAGGAGCTTAATATCGCGATATTTATGCGATATATCGGCCTGTATCACGATACATTTCAATCGCGATATATCGAAGTGACGCTAGGTCAAAAAAAAAAATTCCAACCCCCCTCACCCCCCCCCCCCCCCTTTGTGACACCTGCTGAGTGGGGGGGGTTCGTACGATTTTCCGTACTGGATATGTACGGACACCCACCTTTTACCAAATATATCGCTATGATTTATTTTGGTCCCGGTACGATATATCGAGGACCCTGCCCGATCAATAATCGATATATCGAATATCGAGATTATCGCGATAGGATTTTACCCGATACCCAACACTACCTGTAAGACCGAACTGCGAAAAAAACCAATTATTACTTGAAAAATGATCTCAGACTAGGTTAGGAAATGGGCTAAAGGCATAAGGAGAAAATTTGGGAGAAACCTTACCATGACACCGCAACCTTACCGGAATTGCAATTGCAATATTCCATCCTTAAAGGTACTTAGTTTGTACGAAAATGTACTTCAGTTGTACGTTTTCTGACAATTACCTGCGCGAAGCAAAAATAGTCTCTGCGATTAGCAATTCCCAAAAAAAATTGAAAAAAAACGTTTACAGTTTACAGTTGCCGTAGCGTAACAGTTGGACAATCGTGTAAATTATTAAGCGGACGTTCCCAACTGCATGAAAAATCTAACGGTCGCGATCACTTTTTAAAAGGATGGAGCAAGTCAACGGATTTGCAGTAAAATCTTGTCATAACTGTACCAAATTTGTAGTGTTGGGTATCGGGTAAATTCATATCGCGATAATTCGATATTCGATATATCGAATATCGATCGAGCAAACTCTTCGATATATCGTATCGAGACCAACATAAATTATCGCGATATATATCGCGATATATAGTATTTTTTTAAATTTAATATTTTATATTTCAATATAATATGTTATTTTAGCGAAAACAACAAATTGCCTGATACGCCACGTACGACGTGATTTTCGTTCCGTGACTTAAAGGTAGACGCCGCAAAATGTAACCGACAAAAAAGTACAAATTCTGTGATTCATATGATTACTTATTTGGGGTATGGTTACATGATGAGGTCTCTGTAATAGTACGGACAGCGAACTTTATGTATTACAGAGGCCTCGGCCAAGATCGCGTATCTTCTGTAAACAAGTGATTACATACGTGTTTTGATTTGAGTGGTTCCTTGTAAGTTAGACGATCAAATCTCTAAAATCATCAAAGATTTGAGAACCGACCATTTTCGTATGGAAATCCGTACTTGCGTATTTTGTACGTGTACTTCGCAAGTGTACCGCGTCAAATGTACCTCACAGATCTCCTTCACTCTGCTGACTTTCAGGAAAAAACCGTATTTCTTTTCGGCAAAGGTTTTACGGTCACCTTGTTCGAAGGCAAGTGACTTTGGAGACGTGAAATTTTTCATTTTTTTTTTTTTAAAAGCCTCGATATATCGTCGATACGATATATCGGCGATATATCGGCAATATATCGCGATATTTCGATAATCGATATATCGAGGCGATATATCGATTATCGGGTACCTAAAATTCGGTACATATCGAATATCGGCAAGTGGTCCTCGATACCCAACACTAGAAATTTGTACTATTGTGTACTTTGATTCTACGATTATCACGTAGGCGCTTAGCGCTTGATGGATCGTAACACAAAAAGACAAAATGCAGAAAACAAGCGGAAGCAAAATATAATCTCACACACGCGAGAGAGCATTTCACGGAAGCCAATTATATTCCACGGAGAATTTTGTCACAAAAGATTGTTTGTCTCTCTACGCCTCACGGTATCACTTCAAACGTAACGCACCAAACCGTACATTTAGTGCGCACTATCGCCCACCAATAAAACGACTTCTATAATCGAAACAACAAAGTACACCAAAGTACATACAATACATTTCAACGGCAATTGACCGACGCTAAACTGAACGGTCATAAAACCAACAAACTGGAAACTTTGCTACGACGCGAAACTAAACAACATCAAAACAAAGACCGAACTAAACGGCCGAGCGTGCAGTTGCGCAACGGCCGATTCATATATTTGATTCTGACAATACCCAACCGGTCAACCACCAAATGACGCATGCTATTAACAATTTATTTGAAATATAATTGTATTGGCCTATTGGGAAACTCATGAATTTTACTTGGCCCAATAGTTTACTATAGCAAGTTTACTACTACATACATAATTTGTATAAACCTGGTGCAAATTAACAGCAAATAAAAAATGGAATACATCAACTGTTCAAAACCCGACGTGAACCTCGCTGCCGGCAAATATTTTATTGCGGGGCTAGTCCACCATAGGTCAAAATTTTGTTTGATTTGCTATAGTATATGCACATGGGTTGTAAAATAGGCGTATTAACTAAAAAAATCACAAAATGCTTAACATTGTGGTCAATACACGGCAATCTCCTTCAATAGGATTTTAATGTGTTTATTTCTCTTTTTAACTGGTGTTTAGTAAAGACTAAAGAGTTTGTTTTGTCTAGTGGTCCAATTTCCAAATTCCAACAGTCAACTCACATAATAAGGGATTCGTCACGCTTAAGCGTCCAGCGTGGTTTGAATTTTTGAATGTTTGAATGGTTGTTGGCCAGGGAATCACATTATTATAAAAATTATTATTGTTCTAATAATGTATTACAACAATTGTGGCTATCTGTGTCCGTTATAAAGGTTTGTATTGGGCTACAAAAGCTAATGTGGTTTAATTTGATTAAACAACTAAACAATGAGTGGTTCAAGGATAACCAGTCAACACCTTGGATCTCGTCGTATAATTAACAAAAAAGTTTTTTCCTTTGAAGTGCAAGACAAGTAGCTTTAAAACGTAGTATGTTCCACAACAATATTGGCTGACAATGTAAATGAAACCCACAGCTGGGGAGAGAACTCCAGGAAAAATAAAAAAGTACACAAATGAGAGGATAAAAAATGAATAAAACAGCAGTAGGAAACTAGGATTAGACGACTTGACCAAGAGATGTGTTTATGAAGTGATGCCTTTAAACACATTTTCAAATACTAGAGCATAAAAAAATGAAAGATTAAAACCATGGAAAATAACTTGAAAAATGGTTATATTTATAAAAAAAACTCTGTTCAAATGGGGTCAATAAACTAAAATTGAAATCGTGTACGAGAATGGGGCCCTTCTCCAAAAAATCTCGTAACTAAACTTCAAACAGAACTTATAAGCTCTTACTACAAGAAAAAAAACAGTACTTCTCAACTGACTGTACATGGTCTAAAGAAAAAAAAATTATCAGCTTGATGGTGGTCTACTTTTCGTCACAGTACATATACCAATCTTTGAAAAACTCACATCGAAAAAAAATAAAAAAAATGTATTCTTTACACCTCTATAAGAAAAAATATCTACAACGATTTTGTAAGAAAAAATGGTGATAATAAATCCAAATTGAGTCCAAATCTATGTTTGGAAACAAATTAATCTTCCCACTTGAGAGTTCGAAACTTTGCTTGAGAATTCAAATCCCCAACTTTAAAATTCAAATTCCCGCTTGCTTTCCTGCAATTCCGCAAGTTTCTCCCGTCTTCCATATGGTTGTCCCGTCACACGCACACAAGCTCTTAACATCTCCACCTCCACTCAACGCAATAACGGAAGCGACACCGTTTCCATGTCCGTTACGGACAACTATGGACCGTCCCACAAGATCCGAAACCTTCAATCCCTTCACAACGCTACAAAATGTCGCATTTCCCGACTCGTCTGCAACCAAATCCGCGAGTTTCATGTCGACACCCGGCTGCAAAAAATGGAGGGAGAGAGATTGAGAGAGAGAGAGAGAGAGAGAGAGAGAGAGAGAGAGAGAGAAAACACAGAAAAGGATGGTTTAGAAATAGTTCCTAGTTAATTTTCGTTTTTCATGGTGATGCCAAAGAATAAATGTACATAAAAAAAATTACTTAACCAAAAGCATGTCTAATTCAGAACAGTCGACTTGAAAATAGCTCTTCGATTATTTGAAATACACTAAATCCTGAATGAACTTGCAGCATTTGAGTACACTTTGTTCCAAACCACCGCATAGCTTGGTACAACTTCAGTAGAATGCAGTCATAACCTTCAAAAATCTGCTTCAAAATTAAAAAAAAAATGCGGAAATTTCATAAATTTTTGTAAAATCCTGAAGAAATCGGCGCAAAGTTTTGGCTAATGACCTGAGCGTAAGGCTCTCCCGTGCTGGCGGGCCCCTGTGTGACGTCACCATAGGTGTGCACAGCCCATGCTGTGGCACCAGCTGGCAGACGGCCGAAGGATGCGTCTACTTGCGCCAGCTGGCAGCCCAGCTGGCGAAAGCGAACCACGCCAAAGAGGGAGGGAGAGGAGAATTCCACCACGGCAGAGGGAAGGGAGAGGTCTGGAGAGGGGGAGGGGGAGGGAGAGAGTTAAGAAAGTG
Organism: Zygnema cylindricum; assembly: GCA_037447655.1. Lineage (NCBI taxonomy): Eukaryota > Viridiplantae > Streptophyta > Zygnematophyceae > Zygnematales > Zygnemataceae > Zygnema > Zygnema cylindricum. The sequence goes on along the minus strand of JBBHKE010000589.1, from coordinate 111,506 downwards.
AGCAGGATGTAAGAGGAGGTGGGGGGAGAATGGAAGGAAGATGAAGGATGGAAGGGTTGGAGTGTGAGGGAGAGGGAGAGGAAGAGGGAGGGGAACGGGAGGGGGATGGGAAGACGGAGACGGAGGGAGAGAGATAGATAAATAAAGAGAGAGGGATGGGAGAGAGAGAGAGAGAGAGAAAGAGAGAGAGCGAGAGAGAGAGAGAGAGAGAGAGAGAGAGAGAGAGAGAGCACCTTCTGGCGATCCATGTCCCACCAGTTTGTACTTCTTCCCTGTGGCTGCAAGGGCGGCTGTGAGCTCCTCCACGGAGGCATTTCCGACAACTCGCACGATTTTGTGTTTCAGAATGATAGTCACAGTTTGAACACCTGTTGAAAAATAAAAATATAGAAAAGAGAACGTAAATGAAATTACTTTGTATTTTTAATTTTAAAGCGAGTGGTTGCTATTTCCTATATACGCCATAGAATGCACATTTTTGGACGAATCAAGATGCAGAAATTAAATGAATTAATAAATTACCCATGTAGAGAAATGAAATATCGATGTCAAAATTTAAAATTTTGTCAAATCCTACTGTTCTATTTCCCCACATTGTCTTTAATTTGTGAAATGTAACCTGAATAAAAATGTCAAATTTGTGTGTGAAAGTAAATATTCATTTTTGGTCGCGACATCAATCTCAAGTTGTTGCTTTCTTTAATGTTAAACAAATCAATCTATTGCAGTGCAAATGGTGTAAATTTCATCTATAGCTCCTTTTTTTGATTCGTAACACTGTTTCTGTTGTAAATAAAAATGAAACAAAAACAAACTGTAAGAAAGCATAACAGCTATAGTTAATATTAATAACATTTTTTTTCCTCACCGTTTACTTTCTCTAATTCCCCCTTCACCGATTTTGCACATCCTCCACACGGCATGAAAGCCCAGAACTCTGTCTGCATAACGGAACGGAACAGAACGGAACGGAAAAGAAATCACATGGAACTTCGGTTGAGTGCATGGTGTTAGAGAGACTTATTACAGAGAGTCGTGGCAATGAAGTTGTAAACTGAAAGCATTAAGAAATTGTCCGATCGACCCTCTATTAAGTTTTATGAATGCTTTCTTTTTTTCGTTGCTAATGATGCAAGGGTTTCAAAGAAAGTTATGGACACAAAAATACTGGAAAGGAAAATCTTTATGATTATTTTAAATAAGGTTCTTTTCAAGAGTCCGTTTCTATTTTATCAAATTGCGATGAAAATGCATGAATTAGAGTTATAAGTATCTTTACCACTGTAGTTTTAGCTGGAAGCCCAGAATTCTGTGAACACAAAACACAACATCCCCAAACGTCACCAATGTCACAAATGAAATCCGCAACAACTTCAAAATAAGTGATGAGTGTCACACATCAAAAACATATCGCTACTATTGTCACACATTACATTCGACATCAATGTCACAAATAGTTCACCAATCACCAACCTCCGGCACCATCAACAATCGTGACAAATGTCACGCATCAAAAATAAGGGCTACCAATGTCACACATGACAACTAGAATCACAAATGTCCGACAGTTTGTCACACAAGGACATGAAATCTGGCACCATCAACAATCGTGACATTCCTGTGCATCAAGAGCAACGACTACCAATGTCACACATGACATCCGTGACATTGTCACACATGACATCTAGAATCAGTAATGTCCGACAGCATGTCACACATTAACATGAAATATGTGACGATGTCACTCGTGGTATAGCAATCATGAATGTGGGCTTCAACACTCGTGACAAATGTCACAATTTAAGACAGACTATCACCATAGTCGCGCATAGTGAAGAAACCATTACCCATTTCCATCATTTCAATCTTACTCCCATGTGACACCCAACTGTAGGCGTTACCTAGGTCACATAAGATGAATTGCTTGACTAATATCACAGATGCAAAGGGACTTCTCCATATTTTCTATTATTCTGGTGACAATTATGAGAAAATGTTATTGATTTTGGCGTATGAGGACAATGTAACGCAAATAAAATGACCAAGGCAAAAAAAAAAATCTAACACAACTTCCAAATTTAAAAATTAAGAGATATTAGTTTTGTTAGATTTTTTATTATTTTTTTTTTTTTTTGTTAGTCCATTCCTCAAATTTCAAAGTCTGGAAAGGGAGGTTCTAAACTCACCACTTCGACCGCACGTGCGAGAGGAGGAGCTTCTCCAAAACCCATCTTTTTTTTTTTATTGATTTGAATATTCACAGTTACTGACGTAGTTTCAAACTTAGTATTTGAAAGTAAAAAAATCAAATGAAATGGCGAAATAATCAAGCTAATAATTGTACAAAAAAATCGAGAATTTTCGATTTTTTGAACCGAAGTAGAAAACTTGGTTGCTTTTTTAACTTATGTTGAGTTTTGGTAGGTCTTATAGTTTCATAAATTTATACATTTGTACGTCGTCAGAATACTGGAGTTTGAACTTCGGAGATTTCGAACCGGCGTGACACTTGTACGGCAGTACGATAGTGACATAGTGAAAGTACACATGGTCGCCGAAAAACTCAAAACAAATGTGTTGATGCCACGCTACCATAGTTTGACTCGTGATTGGACCGCGCATCTATTTCTGTTCGTACCGTGTTGTCCAGTAAGTTTTTTTTAGTGAAAGTGTACTACTTGTCGGTGCAGTACAGGACTGTACTCACTGCTCTACCAAAGTCAAGAGGCGGACATGCGGGCGGTGGAAATGCGGAGTTGCTGACGTATGCATGACTCGCAAGTTTTTATGGTGATGACATGGAGAACGTCGTGTACCACGCTACACCACGAATCGTTATTAGTGTCAAAGTTTAAATAGCGTAAAATAAAAATTGGTGTTATTGATTATAATTTAGTGCGAGAGACGTGGCAGATTATGGTCCACGTCTTTAAATAGCGTTGCTAATTTATTTTCGAAAATCGGAAAAAAAATAAAATTTAAGAACCCAAATTAGTGACTTTGACACTAATAACGATTCGCGGTGTACCTGTTTGACACATATTTGAAAACGAAGAAATTTCGGTATAGAATCCGATCAGAAAACTTTTCTTGAGCGCAATTTTTTTGTGTTTTGTATTAAGAAAAAACATATCGCGATAAAAAAGATACCGATGTTAATCGGTTAACGAACGGTGAGAGGTCCCGATTTATCAATCCGAGAACAACAAATTACTTACTGGAAAAAAGTTGAAAAAATATAGTACGCTATAGTTGAAAAAATATAGTACGCTACAGTATAGTATTATTAGTATTTTCCATAGTTAATCACAGCGTTTAGTGCAAACGATTTAATCACGACGCATTATACGTAACGAACGCATTGAAAGTTTTAAAAAAATCGTAAAAATCGTTAATGAATTTTTGTCCGTAGTATTCCGTACATGTAAACAAAAATGAATTTTAAATAATTCCGCAGTTTGTAAGTTTTCCGTTACAAATGGGAAATATGCTATAGTGGAAGAGCGTAGACCCAAGCTCAAATCTTAGCCAACGCAGTGTTTTTGTCAAAGTCCGTCTGTCTCATATTATCTGACATGCAAATTCCTGACAGATTTTCAATATTCCATAGCGGCTTCTTTCAAAAATAATTGAAAAAGAAGTTCGTACATTTTTCAAACTTACCGTGCGCAAATAGTGTGACATTTCAAACGTCTATTTTCAAAAATGTCCGTACATTTTCAAAAAAGTAACCTACTGTTCAGTTTAATAGACATGAAATACCAATAATTGCGACGTGTGTTTTCGTTAAATTCCGTACATAACCGTAACAAACCGTACAATTTACGGTAAACTCTGTCCCTTTTACATAGATTCGTATTTCAGTTTACCAGACAGAAAGTACATCGCGTTTTTTTCCGATTTATTCAAAAGTCACGAATTATACGTTTTATTCGGAAAATAAGAAAAAATCGCGCGATTTGAACAACTATGGTATTTTCCTTAGTTGTTCAAATGACGCTATTTTTTATTTTTTTCCAGTTTCTCCATATTGTACGTGACTTTTGAAAAAATCGCAAAAAAACGTCTGCTTTAAATTGAAACGGGAAACTTAACGGAAACTTATAGAGAAATTAAGGTAACTGTACGGTTTTTTACGGTAATTGTACGGAAGTTGACAAAAAGATGCGATGCACATATTAGTATTTTTTGTTCTGTAAAGTGAATAGAATGTGATGTGAATAGAATGTTCACAGATGATACCGAATTATATCGTACATCTACGGCCAATTTCAAAGAGAGACGTTGCGGCGTCACACTATTTGCGCGCCGTAAGTTCAAAATGTGTACGGACGTCCTCTTCAAATTTTTGAACTGAAGCCGCCATGAAAACTTAAACACAAATCTTGAAGGAAGACGCCATTACTGACGCCACGGCAATTTTATTTTGACAAAAAAGAAAAGTCACTTTCGATTTGAACCTGGTCCAACAAATTTGGACGATTCCCTAAGAGAAGATGCCGGAAACCAATTGATATAAATGTTCTAATAAACGCCTTAGGTGTGGTAGTTATATACATCATAAAATATTTATAACGCTCGTTTAACGGAAAGCGCACAAACTGTGATACATCTTCAATTCATTTGTTTTAAAATGTAGGGAATTGTAGGAACATAAATTCATTAACGATTTTTACAATTTTTTCAAATCGACCTCCCCAATTTCTACGTATTGTACGCGCGTTTGAATCGTGCATAAAATGCGTTTTGAGCAACTATGGTATTTTCACTATGTATAGCGTGGCATGCAACGTATGGCAATCCGTTTTGTACTTTTATAACGGAAGAATGAAAGTTCAGTATAACGGAATAGACCGCAGAACTGCACGATATGAACTATATAATTATCGCTGATAGCGATAGATATGTGTTAAAAAACAAATATTATTGGTTTCCAATTGCGATAAAATTAGTACCGATATATTATGCCAATTTATTGATTATTCGTAGGCAAAAAAAAAAGGCATATCGGTTATCGGCAACTGGCTATCGATAAACAACACCAATAATTTATATGTTCTAGTTGTAAGCGTTTGTGCGCATCACACTTTTATTTCTATGTTCTACTCAAAGTTAATTCATTAGGCAACCAGCTCTTGCGCGGTTTTTTTCTTTGTTGCAGTTACAATGGTTTGCTGATTGAGTAATTTCACCTTAATTGAGTTGAGTTCATAAATCGCAAGTCTTTCTCATGGTGCGATTTCTCCTCTTGGTTCACGTCCTCCTCTTCGTGTGAGTCCTTCCCTTGGTGTGTGTCCTCCTTGTGATGTGAGTCACCTTCCTGGTGCGAGTCCTCAGGTGCAAGTAACATTTGAGGGTCAAAATTTTGTGGCGGGGTTTGTCCCCACATGCCAAAGTAATCTTTTTTTCTTTCCCTTTCCTCAAAAACTTGGCACATTAACAATAAAATTACAACCATACGAAGAAAGTGAGAAAACCAAAACTATAAATTACGTTAGCTTCAAACTTAGAATGTACTGCATGTTGTCATATTGTGTTTTTCGACCCATAGCCACGTTTTATCATGTCACTTTCAAAATTTTCCTTAAAACATATCAATGATGAGTTTTAAAGTAGAATATCACCGCTTTAGAAATAGGAAAAAACAACTTCGCACGTTTCATACGATTTCACAAGTTAACTACGAGTTGTCATACCACTAATTGTCCGTAGTATATAAAGACAATGTCATATTATTTTGTTTTGTTTTTTTAAACGAAATTGTGTGTGTACACGTATGCTTCGTTACATATTATAAAGTTCGTTTTGTTAATTTGTTTTGGTATATATCAATGAAAGTTTGTTTGTCAATGTATAATTCAAAGGCTAATAAACAAATCTAAGTGCACAATTTGTTTGTTAAAATGGAATATATAGTTTTTAATGTTTGTCAAAAGTATTGTTTATTTTAATTTTCGTTATAAAATATTTATTCTAATTATCATTCAACATTCTTTGTTATTTAATGTCTTCTTATGGTTACCATTGATTTTGTATAAACGCAGTAATTGTAAATGTAAATTGTTTGCGCTTTTTTTTCAATAATGACATTTCGTCTTTTTTGAAATGAAAAATTACAAATTTGTTATGTTTACACAACAGTTTAAATTACTAGAGTGTAATTGTGAAACATATTTTTATACGATGTAAAAAAAAAAGAGTAAAAAACGATAAATTTCCATTGCTTGGAGTTATATTTTCAATCGTTCGTTTTGAGGTGTGTCAAAAGAAAAGGAAATCACACACACACATATATATATATATATATGTGTGTGTGTATATATGTAGATATATATATATATATATATATTTATATATATGCATACAATATGTATACAATATGTATACATTACTGTTGTGTATTAACAGGGTTTTGCCGATAATCAATATATTGGCACGATATATTGAAACCGGTGTCACCGTCGATAAAAAAAATAAAATATCGGTTTTCTTTCGCGATAACACCGGTACCGATAACCATCGGCGATAATTGTGCAGTTTACACCGTACAGTTGTACGGTTTATCCCGTCGTACTGAACTGTCGTTATTCCGTTACACAGCGTACGGAACATATTGTTACACGTGGCATGCCACGCTATATGCAGTGAAAATGTAATACAATATGTTTTAATGTACTTATTATATACCGTACTTTATTTTTTCGCTTATCGGCGATTAAGAATATGTTGATCTCAGAGCGATATATTGGGTGACAGTTCAATAACCGATTATTATCGGTATCGGTGTTATCGCGATAAATTTCTTGCCGATACACAACACTATATATATATATATATATATATATATATATATATATATATATATATATATATATATATATCTTCATGTATATGTATATATATACATGTATATTTGTATATTTAAACACAGATATATGTTTATATATGTGTGTGTAAATTTATATAACATGTAGTGTAAATTATATGTTATTTATATTATATTGTAATACATTATATTTCAACATATCATATTATTTCATTTATATAATATCTTATTATATGTTATTATTTTATACTGTATTGTAATGTACAATAAATGTTGCATAAATTTAACGAGAGATCATTGAATTCGAGTAAGTAGACCAACAAACAGACTGATTAATGTGATAGTTGAGCCCACAACTCTGTCTGCAAAACGAACGGAAAAGAACGCAACGGAAAAGAATTCACATGAAACTTCGGTTGAGTGCATGGTGTTGGAGAGACTTAATACAAATAAAGTGTCATGGCAATAAAGTTGGAAACTGAAAGCATTGAAATAATTATCCAATCGACCCTCTATTGAGTTTTGTGAATGCTTTACATTTTTGGTTTCTAATGATGCAATGGTTTAAAAGAAAATTGGAACGGAAAATCTTTATGAATATTTTAAATGAGGTTCTTTTCAAGTATCTGTTTCTATTCAATGAAATTGCAATGAAAATGCACGGATTAAGGTTATAAGTATCTTTACCACTAGTTTTAGCTGGAAGCCCAGAATTCTGTGAACACAAAACACAACATCCCCAAAAACGTCACCAATGTCACATAAAATCCGCTACAACTTCAAAACAAGTGACGAGTGTCACACATCAGGAACAATCGCTATTATTGTCACACATTATATTCGTCACCAATGTCACACATGGTTTAAGGATCACTAACCTCCGGCACCATAAGCGGTGTACCGGCCTGGGACTCTCCTCACGAAGCTTGATGCCGTACCGTACTTTAATGTTTGCTTAAATTAAGAATGAGGACATACTCTTAGTGTTTATAAACCCTTGAAGCACTTCACTGTTCTGTTTTCTGTACCGTCCATGTTATAGTGCACACGTCAGAATACGGAATACCTTCCAGATGCTGCTAGGAAGGATTCCCTAATGCGAACCGTACCGTACTTAAACAAATCAGCCAACCATGCTAGTTTAACCGTACCGATGACGCCACGACTGCTAAGTCCGAATCTTTCACATCATGTGTAAACAAGAAAAAGACAAAGGAAAGTACACCATCGCATCACCGTCCACATGCGCCGTCCTTCGAAACAAATTAGCCGTACGCAATTGTACAAACAACGAATAGACGCATTGACCATGAATTATGTTGACTGTACGGAAAGAGGTTAGTAAGATCCCTCGACTGATTCCTTCCTTTTGCGACGCTTCCATCTGAAGACTGTGCCATTGTTAAAGTCGAAACCCTAATCGATCTACTGCAGCCGCTACTTGAGAAAGAAACCGCCACGTGTCTTCCTCCAAAAACCTCGTGACGTGGCAAGTAAGCAGCCATGGCGGCTATCAGACTCCTAATGACCACGACACTGCTTTTTATTTTCCACGTGGCACCTTCGTACGGAATAACCATGGCAGCACGAGACAGTAAGTTCCACAGCTCTCTGCTCAACCTTTCCCCACCACTTCGATCTTCGTGCCTGCCTTCGCACGTGCAAAATACCGCTCTCATTGGCTCCGTGCGGCTTCTGACGTCATTCATTGCTGCTGCAGAGAGGGCGCTGCAGGCGGTGAGGGCGGCCGTCAAGAACAAGTGGCGATTTCCGGAGATCAAATGTGATACATACAATTATGTATACTATTTCGGTTGCGATAAATCCGGTCGCGTGACTCGGATGTGAGTGACTATTATCGCTGCGTGCACTCTCTGCTGCTTTCAACTTTCAATGCGAACAGAATCATCGCACTTAATTTTTAATCGGAAGCTGTCTGCACTCTCTGCTGCGGTCAGTCCGCACTAATAGGCCGCCTGTTTAATTATCTGCTGCCATGAGATCCGCACTGAAATTCGCACTAAAAAAAGTCGGTCACAGGCGGCCTGGATTTCCTGCTGAGATGCTCTTTGCGATGCTTGGGCGCTGCCGAGGCTTGCAACAGGGGGGGAGGGGGGAGATAGGAGAGCGGAGGGGAGAGGGTGGAGGGTGGAGGGGGGAGGGGGGAAGGGCGTGGAGAATGATGGATCTTATTCGATTTTCGATGGGAGGGGGGTGCAGATATTTCTACTCCTTGGATCTGGAGGGGACAATAGCGCCGGAGATTGGCAACCTCACACGATTGAAGATCTTGTGAGTGAACATGGGAGGCAAGATGCATTTCAAATGCAAATAAAAGAAAATAGGAAAAAGACTAAAAACTACTTTTGATAAAAATTCCACACGATGTAAATCTCATGTGAAAGTTTATTTTCTTCCTTTCTTTTTGTTGTCAAAATGGAGGAGGGGGCTGAAGAGGGGGGATATTGTTGTGTGTGAATGCTAGGTTGGTAGATGCATCTCATTGGAAAAAAAAAATGAATTAATCAATTAGTGCAATGACGAAAAAGTAGCACATTGAAAGTCACATTTCACATTTTTTTTTGCAATCTTCTGTTAATGTCGCTTGGATAGCGGAAACTGCGGTCCTGGACGAGGGTATTTTTTTTTATTTGCTTTTGCATCCCATTTTTATGTTAAGAAAAGATAAACGTTTAAGCTTTCGCTGCTTTGAATAACCACCATAAAGTGCCCATTTGATTTGAAGAAACCATGCATAATTCGCAAAACTTTCAGTTTTCTTTATGGAATTTGCCTTCACATTATCAATGGACAAAAGATAAAGTAAAAAAACGCTTGTTAGAGGCTGTTTGAGAGAGAGGCCTTAACAAACGATTTAGAACCAAATCAAAAAAAACATTTTTTTTTGACTTTTACAACATTTTTTCCCCTTCTATATCTTCCCTTGCTTCCTCATCCCCATCTTATCATGCCGTCTCCCTCCTTGCCCTTCTCCTCCCCCAACTGTAGACTCTTCGATTCTCTCCTCCCTCTTTCGAACTAAGTGATTAGAGAGTAAGGTGAAAAATGCTACTATTTGTTACGATTCATTGAAAGAATCGTACGCACGCGGAATCAGTTTGATTTCGCGAAAGAAAAACTGTACTTTCTTGAATATACCGAAAGTACAGTTACGTGAAAGTTCTATAGGTTTCGCGAAATGAATTTGTCGTTTCGTTTCGCGTCTAGAATTTTCGTACGTTTAGTTTAGTACGATAGTACTTCTAGTTTTGTCTAGTACTTTCGTTTTGGTTTGTCATTTTGCTATGTTTGAGTCCTTAGTGAAATTTAGAGTGTTCTAGCTTAATCTGCGGACAGGTGGCGGATTTCTAGAGGCTTCAAATAGAATATATAGTTTTTCATGTTTGTCAAAAGTACTGTTTATTTAAATTTTCTTTACAAAATATTTATTCTAATTATCATTCAATATTCTTTGTTGTTTAATGTTTTCTTATGGTTAACTTCAATTTTGTATAAACGTACTAAATGCAAATGTAAAATGCTTGCGTTTCTTTTTCAATAATGGCATTTCGTCTTTTTTGAAATGAAAAATAACAAATTTATTATGTTTACACAACAATTTAAAATTACTAGAGTGTTTTTGTGAAATACATTTTATACGATGTAAAATCAAAAAAAGAGGAAAAAACGATAAATGTCTATTACTTGGAGTTAAATTTTCAGTCGTTCATTTTGACGTATGTTAAAAGAGAACAAAAACACACAAATATATTTTATATGATGTAAAATCAAAAAAAGAGGAGAAAACGATAAATGTCCATTGCTTGGAGTTAAATTTTCAGTCATTCATTTTGAGGTATGTTAAAAAAAAACAAAAACACACACATATACATATATATGTATATATTATTGTTGTGTATCATCAAGGTTTTGCCGATAATCGATAAATTTGCACGATATATCGAAACTGGTGTTACCGCCGATAGAAATAAGATAATATCGGTTTATTATCGTGATAAGACCGCTACCGATAACCATCGGCAATAATTGTGCTGTTTACACCATCCAGTTGTACGGTTTATCCCGTCGTACGGAACCGTCGCTATTCCGTTACACAACGTACGAGACAGATTGTTACACGTGGCATGCCACGCTTTGCAGTGAAAATATAATATAATAAGTACTATTATATAGCGTACTATATTTTTTCACTTATCGCCGATAATGAATTCGTTGGTGTCGAAGCGATATATCGGGAATCCTGACCGTTCGATAACCAATAAATATCGGTATCGGTGTTATCGCGATATATTTCTTTCCGATACACAACACTAATACACATATATATACATATATATGTATATATATACATACACATACATATATATATATAAATATATGCATATATATGTTCAAATATATATATACATGTATATTTGTATATTTAAACACATATATATGTATATATATGTGTGTGTAAATTTATATGACGCATAGTGTATATTATATGTTTTTTATATATTATATTTCAATATAATATATTTCAATATAACATATTATATCATTTATATTATATATTATTATATGTTATTATATTATACTGTATTGTAATGTACATTAAATGTTGCATAAATGTAACGAGAGATCGTTGTATTCAAGTAGACTGATTAAAGTGATAGAAGCGGTAATCAGGATTAGACGACCAACGAACTGAGCGGTAAACTGTAATAAAACTAAAATCGTATCGGCGATTGTGTCGAAGAAATAGCGTAACAGCAACGTTTTGTCTTTTTATTGTTTTTATTTGATTCCTTTTTAAAGGGTGAAATAATTGGTTGTTTTTTCATAAAATTGAAGCACTTTTTGAAAATTTAAGCACTTAGACATTGGCCGTCGCTGAATGGCCTATTTACCCGGTTGCCTCCTCCCGCGAGACGTTGTACACCGCCGTACAGCTAAGACAGGGATACCTGGCCGGATGGCATCTTAGCGGGCCAATAGGAATTGTGCCGAGCCTGCCTCCGCGGCAGTCTCCGCGGGGTTATCCTGCGGCCGGCTTTACTCTCCTTGAGCCTCCGCGAGTCTCCTCGTTTCGACCGTACAACCTTGTATCGCATTTAGTGTTGACATTTTTCCCGCCACTTAAAACATTTTTTCTCCATACACACGTGTCCACTTAACGATTGGAGACCATCAATCGGAAAGTGAGAACCTTGGCTTTCGATGGAAACCGTCCGATTTTCATTCCGACAAAGTGTGCACAAAGTAAATATGTTTTAAGTGGCTAAAAAAAGTAAAAAACATTAACGCTAAATGCGATTCACGGTGTACCGGCCTGGGGCTCTCCTCGCGAAGCTTGATGCCGTACCGTACTTTAAAGTTTGCTTAAATTAAGAATGAAGACATACTCTTAGTGTTTATTAACAGAAAGATTTTATTTCCAACAACGCGATGGTAATACCATCAAAGTACAAAACATGATTGTCACTAAAAAGTATTGATGACCAACAAAGGTTAAAGACCAAAATCCTAAAGGACTAAAAACACAACAAAAATGAGTGAAAAGTCTAAAAGGAATGAATGAAAGCAAGTACAACAAAACCAAACTATGGAAACACTACAAACTAACCTAGACGCTAAACCCTCAAACTATACCTACCTAAAGATCAAAACTATGGATATCGTCTATATGCGCCGGGTTATTAACCCCAGAAGCAATTCACTGTTCTGTTTTCTGTACCGTCCATGTTATGGTTCACACGTCAGCATACGGAATCCCTTCCAGATGCTGCTAGGAAGGATTCCCTAATGCGAACCGTACCGTACTTAAACACATCAGCCAATCACGCTAATTAAACCGTATCGATGACGCCACGACTGCTATGTCCGAATCTTTGACATCATGTGTAAACAAGAAAAAGACAAAGGAAAGTACACCATCGCATCCCCGTCCACATGCGCCGTCCTTCGAAAGCTGAAATGGTTACCGTGTCAGAAGTCTCCCTTCGCAGCGTTTTCCTTCCTTAGTTAGCTCCTTAGAACGATTGGAGAAAGGCATGTCAGTTGTATTAAGTACCAGTTGCGCAGATAAGCAACAAACATGATGACGCATGCCGATTAAACAAAGCTTCCTGCCGCGTACACCTGCCCCTACGCTACCACATGA
>JBBHKE010000589.1:77181-98504 GCA_037447655.1 Zygnema cylindricum | reverse complement strand
GCCTTTTCTTTCTCTTTTCCCCAAACTTGAAGGCTAACGTTATAAAATGATTAGGCGTTTTCCCAATTAGAAAGTTTCCATTGGGAGCCTCTTACCTTTTTGTACATCAGTTAGGTTTTTCCTTTAGTTCAACATTTTGTCTCTTAACTAAATTTCTTAGTTGTAGAACACATGTATATTCTTTTCAGTAAAGTCCCTTAGTTTATATGAACAGCCTGTGTGTATAGCTTGTGGTAGACCGAGACTCCATGTGTCTCCAACTGTCTTCATTGACATGTTTTTTTGTGCGCAATATGAGGCCTTAGTTATTTGTCCTAACAAGAGAAGAACAAGCCCTTTTTTTTCATAGAAGTCTCTGTTTGTTTCAGATGTATGTTTTTGAGATGATGTCCTATATTGCCCATTTTCGCTATTACTGTGAAGGAATTATTGGTATTACCGAAAAGTGTCAATGATACTAATTAATGTCAGAGAGAAATGGTGATTTCTAAGTACACTCCATAAATAGTGTTATCAACACTGTTTTATGGTTTTCGGTCAGAGAAAGTCGGCCCCGAATTAGTGTTATGAAGGCTGACTGCGATCGGCTGCGTATTCTGCCCATCGGATTTGTTAGGATATTGGGCGAATTGGCGTCGGCCGAAATCATGTTTGGTTCGTTTCAGTGCGACATTTATGTTTCGTTTCGTATGGTACTTTTTGTGATGGTTCGTTGCGATCATTATTTTAGTTGTACGAATCGGATGTTGGTTCGAATTCAAGGAAATGTTGGTTCGCGAAGCGTGACGCGATATTTTCGTCCGCGGGAATATTCTATGTGTATGACGAAGCGGCAGTACTTTTGTACAGACGATCCTGCAACGATCATGCCACAGTTTGTTTCGATTCAAAGAGAGCAGATTTGTCAGTGTAGAAGTTTGTTTGATGCTCCAGGTTATGGCAGGCACTCTTAGAGTGCATCTGGTCGTTATGTTTAGGGACTGTTTGCGATGTATTGTTTTCAGCTGTATTTTTTCTTTGTTATGGTAGTGAGTATTTAGTGAGTGAGTAGTGTTAGGAAATATATCACATATTCAATGTTTTAGTGTGAGTGACTGTGAGCATAAGGTGTGAGTGTGAGTGAGAATAAGTATTCAGTATGAGTTAGAAATCTGAGTGAGTTAGATCGGTAAGAGTGAGAGCTTGTATTGGAAAAGCTTCGGCTTAATATATATTTATATTTTGTCGATGTGATATGTTATGTGGGGAATGAGATTTATTTATGTGTAAGCTCCCGCTGTGCATCATCTTGGTTTATTGTTTGTGAAGTGAGTCGATCCTTGTGTGCTTTTCACAGGATTTAGAGTTGTTGAATCATCACCGTTGAAAATGTATCGGACATCACTACACTATACTATGTATTTCTATTTATCTCTGTACTGAATGAAATATCGAGGTTTTGATCGAAACTTTACTGACTTCGATGCGACGCAAGAATCATATGTATTTTTCCAATAGTAAAATGCCATGTAGTGTTACTAAAAAAAACGTAAAAGAACTTATAAAAGGTAGTGAGGTAACTGTACGAACAATAGTTGAGGCAACTTGCTGATCCTCGGTAATAGAAGCTGTAATCAGTTTTATTACAAAGGTTTAACGATAAACTCTTTTAGTGTACATGGAAACTTGAAAACGAAAAAGGCAAAATGAAAGTATGAAATGTCATACAAGATCAAGCAAGCGAAAAATAAAAAAAAATTGCGAATAAAAAATTATCAACGAAAACAACGGAGTAAGGACGCGGAAAAAAAGTTAAAACAAAACAGACAACAACAAAAATATGCAACCCTAATAAAATCTACCAAACCAACACTGGACATAACTAAACTCCGGGAAGCCCCTCCTGTAAATTCCCCAATCACGGGGGCCTACGCCGATGGTAGCACACATAATAACAGTGCCAGGAGTGTTTGTCCCTCTCGTTTTCTTTTCAAAAGTTTTTACGATTCGAACCATAAGTATAATGTGCGAAATGATTGGGAACGCTACATTATGTTTCGACGTACAGCCTGCTTGCGAACAACTGGTTGGAGTGTTTGTCGTTTGTATCTCCGGTAATTCTATTTCCTCGTGCTCCTCCGGGATTCGGGGACTTACGTGGTTGCTTTTCGTAGATTTTTAGTGATGTTGGGGTTTTGTTGATAGATGTTGAATCTTTCCTTTGATGTTTAGTTTGTTATTTTTTGCTTCTTTGGGTGTTTTCGGTTTACCTGCCATCTTTTCGTATTTTTGTTGCTTTTGCCTTGCTTATCCTTTTTGTTTCTGCACCCCACATGTAGTTTTTCAGTTTTTGCAATGCTACTTCCTTTTGTTCAATGGCTGACTTTATTAAAAAGCGCGATGGTAAACCATCTGGGTACATGGTATCCAGAAAAAGTGTTTAATGTGCGAAAATAATTGGAAACACAATATAATGTACTCTCGTACAGCCTGCGTAATTTACTTGAAACACTCGTATAGTTCCCGGATTGTAGACGGGAACAATGTATAGCGTTTCCAATAGTTTTCACACATTAAACGTAGATTTGAACCGCTCTTGCCATTGTCTTGCACCGGTTGATACTGAGATGTTGATGTAAAGATTTTTCCTGAACTATTTCATGCATTCAATTCGATTTAATTTTACAGTGGTTCGAGAGTGACATTCATTGAGGATAAATATTTTTGTTTAAGAATATTGTTGTTCTAACATTTAATGTGATTTAAGTGGAGATATCTTAAAACACGTCCTGTTATGAGCACTACAGTACTGTAAAGTTTTTAATTTTTGCACCTATATAAAATTTTTCCTTGCAAAAGTTGATTTCAAACTTCGAAAAGACAAAAAACTTCGAAGGGAACAAAAAAACATGACTAACAATTAGTGTTGTGTATCGGTAAAAAGTTATTGCGATAACATCGATAACGCATAGTTATCGGTTATCGAACGGCAGAGGTCGCAAACGGTCAACCGATACCGTGACCAATCGTTAACCGACCGCCCGCGCCGGATCCAGAACGGATTCGGTTGCCAAATTTTGAGGGTCGGGCGGTTGCGGTCGGTTGATTCACCAGAAAAAAAAAACGGTCGATTACAGTCGGTCAACCAAAAAACCAAAAAAATGAAAATTTTGTATTGTCCATACAATCCAACATTATTGTACTTTGTACTCTTTGGTATCGTGGAAGTACGTGACATTATGATTAGCGTCGCAAATCTGTCAACGATAGTAACACTATTTTTTTCGCAAATCTTAGGGAATGCGACAAAGCGTCGCAAATCTGACACGGTAGTAACACTATTCATTTCACAATCTTAGGGAACGCGACAAAGCGTCGCAAATCTGGCACGGTACACCGCGAATCGTTATTAGACTATAGAAATTATTAGAGTAAAGAAAAAAATAGCGTCATTCATTCAAAGTTAGTGCCAGGAGACGTCGCAGATTATGGTCCATGTCCTTAAATAGTGTAATTTGTTCTATTTAAGGTATCAATGTCAAAAGTTTGGGGTGCCGATATAGAGTACATAAGGTTAAAACGATTCACGGTGTAGTACACTATTCATTTTGCAAATCTTAGGGATCGTGACAAAGCGTCGCAAATCTGACACGTTAGTAAACACTATTTATTTTACAAATCTAAGGGAACGCGACAAATCGTATTTATTGGCTTATACATATGTGTCCATTAGATAATTTTGTACTTTTTCGGTTACGGGCGGGCACGGTTAGCCGCGAGAAATCGAGTTTCGGTTAACTTTTATTTTAGTAAACGCCGGTCGGTTAACGGTTAATAATTTTGGAGCGTGACATAACCTGGTCGGGTGTCGGTTACTCAGATTTTGAAAAAAAAAAAAACGGTCGGTTTCGGTTATGTAAAATTTTGACTTTTGCGACCTCTGTCGAACGGTCAAAGGTCCCGATATATCAGTCCGAGACCAACAAACTCCATATCAGCGATAACTTTAAAAAAAATATAGTATGCATCAATAGTACTTTATAACATACTGTATTATATTATTGACTTTATATAGCGTGGCATGCCACGTATAAGAATCTGTTCCGTATCCGTTTTACTGAAATTTATCACGGACAACGCAGCACATAAACGTTGACGAATTTAAAACAATACTTTATGGTTCTAACACTATAGTACCGAAGCGAAAAAAATGAATTACGTTGTATATTTGTAAGTCAAACTTTTTCAAAAAACAAACGAACGGACGAACAGAGCAGACGAACACATTTGTCAAACTGCCGCCATTTACTGCCACCATGGAAGTGATACGAGGGAGTAACAAACCTTACAAAAAAAATCAACAGTCAAAAGGACATTCTGGGCGGGTATGGGAGCGTGGAACCCAAGTACAACCCCCTTAAATTAGAAATAATCAAGGAAATATCGCGATTTTTTACCGAAATCGGGGGGAAGAGGGTACGTGACGCGTCTGGGGAATAATACGCATAGTTGAGTGTACTGGCCGTACATTTATTTGTACGGTCCGTACAGTTATCAATATCGGTGTTATCGCCGATAAACACCCGATATTATTGGTTAAATATTGGCGATAACCGATAATGATATGTCGTACCAATATAACGATCATCGGCAACCCAAAAAAAGCTTATATCGGTTATCGACAAATCCTTACCGATACACAACACTAAAAACAACGATAAGACTTTCACTAGACTGTAGTGGAACGTACCTATGAAACCCTCATATTTTCTGTTTTTTCATTTTCGCTTACCCGGTCGTACCCTAATTTGTTTTTTATTTTTTATGTATCATCCGGCAGAATCTTGCAGGCCTCGGGGTTTGGCACCCTAATCCCTTCCGGATTCAACCTGGCCGGCTAGGTACGGGTACAGTACGGATTCGGGTACCCGATTGCGACCTCTGACGTCGATGTTAAACTTATCAATGTTTTGATGTTTTCGATCCCGTATTGGCGTATTCTGTCTACGTGAGGATATCTAATCAAACTGAGGGCGATGCTGTGCTATCGACTTTGTTTGTCGACGTTACATCAGCAATAGACCAATTTTGATGACGCGACGGCTGACGCGATATGCCGCAAGGCTCATAACAGTACAGTAGGCCACGTGGATTTTAGCGTTACTAAACTCTAGTTCACACGAGTGCTGCTAGCATCGTAAATTACGCTGAAACTGATATACTGGAAAACCACTGCACGTAACAAGTTCAATCATAGCTCTGAACGGTTAGTACCGATGTAAAGAAACTTTTGAATTCTCTGTCCAACACGACTTTCGAAAGATGGTTAATTTTGCTGTTTAATTAGACGGCCGACAAAATTGTTCACATTTTAGCCTTAAAAACCTCTTTCTTCCGTCTTCATCTTTCCCCTCTCTCTCATTCCCTCCCTAAAAATCTCTTCTCGCCTCTCTCATTCCCCCTTGGCCATCCGATGGCCATGGCCTCCCTATGCCTTCCTCAGTTCTCTGGCTCCCCGTCTTCTCTCCTCGCTTTGCTCTCTCCGTCCAGCCGGCCGCCAGCTCTCCCTCCACACGTGCCACAGGCCAAGCCAGCAGCACCCCCCCCACCACTCCTCCTGGCAGCAGTTCGCCCGCCTGCATTGTCGCCCTCGCCGCCCACCCAAGGCCCGATGCGAGGCCGAAGACCAGCCCGGGGCGGGGGGCGGGGAAGGGCACGCCGCAAAACTAGGAGGGGATGCGGCAGAGGGACGAGACCACGTGGCAAGGGGTAGAGAGCACGAGGCAGGGCCAGGAGATGACGTGGCAGATGTCTCCATGATTCTGCTTAGTCTGGGGTGCTCCAAGCCGCAGTTGGAGCGGCTTCTGAAGAGATGTTCTGTCGCCCTTGTAAAAAAAACAAACAGCATATTCTTAGGAAGGCAGCCATTTTCCATAGGTATGGAATAGACTCACAACAGTTTTTATTGGCTTTGCAGAGAGATTGTAATAAGCGGCAGCAAATCCTTTCTGGTTAAGATGAGCAACATGAATCCGTACTCAACTATCTCCAAGGCACACGGAGAGTGCAAAATTTAGGAAAAATGATTTCAAAGTTCCCTATGATCGTTACCTTCCTTCCTGCCACTCTTGAGTCCAAATTGGAGCTGTGGGCAAGTCTAGATGTGCCCATCACTGCTGCAATGTTGGAGAAGTACCCAACTATTATTTCATCTAGTGATAGAACAGTGAGAGAAGAGATGGAGGGTGTCAAATCCTTTTTCCCAAATCCACTGGGTGTAACTATTCTCTCAGAATTTCTTGTTCTTGGTAATAATGACCCCCGAGCATTGCAACAAAGGGCCAAATGACTACAGGAGTTGTTTGGCAATGACATTGCAAAACGACTTTTGTTGAAGCACCCACGCATTCTCTTAGCTCCAACTTCCACAATGAATCACACGTACAAAGAGCTTCAACAACATTTTGGAGAAGAGAAAATCCAAAAATAGGCTTCTCCTAGGATAACCTCGGCCCAAAATTGGAGTTTTTGGTGAAGGATATGGGACGCAGCGTTGAGGATGTGCTTACATTCCCAGCAGGTTCTTGGATACTTTCTTGAAAAGCGATTGAAGCCACGATATGATGCCTTAATGAAGGCAAAAATAGAAAGTGGTGACTATTCTTTACAAACCATCTTCATTCCATCAAACGAGGCATTTGAACAAAGATTCGGCGTTTCTTTAACGTGCTGAAAAGTTTGAGTGCAAAAGTCTGGCATTCTCTTATTATGTTTTAAGCCTCTTAGGGAAAGATGTATGTTTGTCTTCATGTTTTCCATCAGTACTCATTCTACTTTCTGCCACTTGGTGAGGTTATTAAAAATGAACACCGATTATTGTTGTCAGTTTCCGAATTCATTGTGACTGATGACGACATATGCCGCAAAACTCATGGCTTCTACTGTTACTCTCGAATTCACATGAGAGTTGCTACCAGACGAAACTAACCCTAAAACTTTATTACTGTAAAATTGGAAAACCGCAACACGTGATAAGTCCAATCAAAATTAAACACGGTCTGTACGGATGCAAGGAGAAATTTGAATTTCAATTCAGCACGACCGTCAAAGGCTGGTTGACTTTGCCGTTTAATTCAACGGTCGACACAATTGTTCACATTTGAGACTTTTTAGACACCACTTTCCATTAAAATACTGCTCTCCCTTCTCTCCTATTCCCCTCCTACTATACTTATCCCTTTTCTCCTTCCCCCTTGGCCTCTGATAGCCTAGGCGTCCTTGCGCTCCCTCCGGCCGTTCTCTCGCTCTCTCGCTTCTCTCCTCGCTTTGCTCTCTCCGTCTAGCCGGCCGCCAGCTCTCTCTCCATACGTGGCACAAGCCAAGCCGGCCTCACCCCCCCACCACTCCTCTTGGCAGCAGTTCGCCCGCCTGCACAGTCGCCCTTGCCGCCCACCCAAGGCCCGATGCGAGGCCGAAGACCAGCCCGGGGCGGGGGGCGGGGAAAGGCACGCCGCAAAACCAGGAGGGGATGCGGGAGGGACGAGACCACGTGGCAAGGGGGAGAGAGCACGAGGCAGGGCCAAAAGCTGAGGTGGCAGATGTTACCAAGATTCTGCTCAGTCTGGGATGCTCCGTGCCGCGGCTTCAGCAACTTTTGAAGAGAGGTTCTGTTGCCCTTGTGAAATACAAACAACATATTTTTAGGAAGGTGAACATTTTCTGTAGGTATGGAATCTGATCGCATCAGTTCTTCAAAACTTTGGAAAGAGATTTTTGACCACGACAAAATTTCCTTTCTGGTCCAGATGAGCAACATGAATCCGTACTCAACTATCTCCAAGGCACTTTGAAAGTGCAAAATTTGGGAAAATTGGTTTCTAGTTATCCTGCGATTGTAAACTTTCGTCCTGCCACTCTTGAGTCCAAATTGCAGCTTTGGGCGAGTCTAGATGTGCCCTGTCTAGATGTGCCCATCATTGCTTGTATGCTGGAGAAGTACCCAGACATATTATCGTATAGTGATAAAACATTGAAAGAAGGGATTGAGGGAGTCAAAGCCATTTCCCCTAATCTAGTCGGTCTAGCTATTTTCTCAAAATTTCCTATCGAGAGTTGTAAAGACCCCCGAGCCTTACAACAAAGGGCCAAATGGCTACAAGAATTGTTTGGCAATGACATTGCAAAACGACTTTTCTTCAAGAAACCGTCCATTGTTATCGCTCCAACTTCCACAATGCAACACACGTGCAAACAGCTTCAACAACATTTTGGAGAAGAGAGTGGCCTGAAAATGATTCGCTTATTTCCATGACTATTAGGCTCCTCCTGGGATACCTTCAGCCCAAAATTGGAGTTTTTGGTTAAGGAAATGGGACGCAGCATAGATGTGGCTGCATTCCTTGCGGTTCTTACATACTCTCTTAAAAAACGATTGAAGCCGCGGTTCTTACATACTCTCTTAAAAAACGATTGAAGCCACGTTATGATGCCCTGATGAAGGCAAAAATAGAGAGTGGTGACTATTCTTTACAAACTATCTTCAATCCATCAAACGAGGCATTTGAACAAAGATTCGACGTTTCTTTAACGTGTTGAAAAGTGTGAGTGCAAAGTCTGGCATTCTTTTATTATGTTTTAAGCCTCTTAGGGAAAGGTGTCGATTGTCTTCAAGTTTTCCATTGGTACTCATTCTACTTTTTGCCACTTGGTGAGGTTATGAAAAATGAACACCGATCACTGCTGTCAGTTTCTGAAATAATTGTGGAATCATTGTTTATCATTCTTTTATACTCTCTCCTCATCTCATGGGTTTTTTTTATTTTTTGAAGAGAAGATGAAAAGGATCTGAACGGACTTTGAAAACAAATGTTGATGTGTTGTCTTGTGTTGATGTGCTTTTCCACTGTCACAATATAGTACCTCCTAAATTTGCTTGATTCCTCGCTCGTTATTGTGGTGAGGGATACCTTGATTGCCAAATTTTGTTAGAGGATAATGTGTTTGTAAATTTGTGATTATTAGTGGGATGCTATTGTGGAGATTGTTAGAAGGTGGTGGACAAGGAATGATGGATTTTTTCCCTTTGGTGTAGGTCTCTTTGTCTTTAAACTAATCGTCCCTTGAAACACCAATTTCTTGTTGCTTTTGGATGAGTGATTCAAATTTATCTTACATTGTTTACTTGGCTTTAGGTCTTACATTAGGCTTGTAATAGAATTGAATTAGAATGCTAGGAGTTTGTTAAGTTTGTACAAAGAAGAGTTGAATGTTAATTAGTACGCTAAAACTTTTGATTTCTTTTCCTGTTATCAGGATCATGTACTATTATCTTCACAACTTCACTTTTGTTTTTTTTGTTTGACCGCAGAACCACCAGTTCTAAAATTATGCCTTGAAAAACAATGAAGCGGCATCATCATGCCCTCGTGAAGTCAAGAATTGTGCGAATTGCCGTTTCTTTTGTACAATTTTCAATCTAACAAATGAGTTATTTCAAGCCAGTTTGGATTTTCTTTAGTGTGTTCAAACATGTATGTGCAAATCGACATTATTCTTTTGCTATGTTTTTATCCTTGTTGTGAAAGGTGATAGTTTCCCTTCATGTTTTCCATTTCCATTTGTTTGAATGCTTGGTTGTTGTCGCGTATTACAATTGTAATTATTTCACTTTTTTCCCTGTGGTGGGGCTATAACAATATACGCCATGACAAGGGCTATAACAATATATGCCATGACAGTTGAATGCTGGTTGTTGCTGTCATTTGTGAATCCTATATGAAATCATTGTTCTTTTGCATGCTATCCCCCTATCAAGTATCTTATCAAAGATGGAATATTGAACTTGTTATGAGATATGTGGTTCTTTGCAAAGACGAGGATGAAGGGATCGCAAAAGGAGGCATAAAACGATTGTGACTCTCTTTGATTGCCACAGGCTAATACCTTTTAAATTAACACAAACCTTTCTCTCGTTGTTGGAAACCACGACAACTTGAGGAGGGAAGGCTTAAGGAAACCACTTCGCCAAATTTGAAGATAAGCTTATGTTGAAATAAGAAATCTTAATATTCAGTAAACAGAGCTGTGAGGAGAGACCCAGTACTTAGAATATTTTTGGTCTAGGTAAGTTGTAATACCTATCTCATTTAGTGTGATAGTAGCAGTAGTACTTTTGAGTGTATTGTACTTCTACAGGGACACGCGTCGGAAAATTAACATCATACGGGTTTTACGGAAAGGCGCCGACACACTTTACCACGCGTCACACCTCGAACGAATATTGTTGAACAATCAGACGGACGAAAACTCAACCGATCGTCCGCAAGAATAGTGGTACAACATTCAACGACGACTGTGGATGTGAATCGAGTGAACGAACGAGATTCACGTGGGACCACAAAATGACTCATCACTTTGTACGACCTCAGGTGACTTGGAGCACTTGATCAACAGTTGGCTGGACGCTAGCATCCACTGTTTACTAAACACCTTGAACAATACTGTACGGGAATCTATTTGCATATCTGAAACACAGTAGTTTATACTTAGCGGATTAGAATGTAGTGTTCCACTAAGTATATTTTTGTCTAGTAGTCAAATAGGGTTTGGACGTAGTCACAGTACAAATAGCGTACTGATTCGGTGCCTTATCAAAGTGTAGTACAGTACTGCCTTATCGTAGTGTAGTACAGTATTGTTGTTCCAGGAGGAGACATGGGATTAGTTAGTTTTCAGGTGTAGACATCGGATTAGTTAGTTTTTAGTAGATACTCTCTGTGAGTATAAAGTTACCGCAGACGAGCAGTCCTCCGAAAGCGCGGAAAAGAAAGCGGAAGCACAATACCCTAGTGAAGACAAGGTGTTTCTCCTTCGAGAAAACCAAAGGGAGACGGCCGAGGAGAGTGAACAGGGAGAGGAAATTCCCGATTACCTCTTCCCACTTCCTGCCGATACACAGCATCCGGATCTCGCCTTCAGCTTCGCGAAGCGCTTGTATTGGGATCCCAAGGAGTGGCCCGAGGAGTGGCGTACGGGAAAACCTGGGGACCCTATCTTTATCCCCGCCAGCGTACCATCACACCCAGCCTGGAATTTTATGAGAACAAAGGACCTCGAGAACAACCACAAGGGTTATGTGCAGCTAAACCCCCATGTCCTACCGTTTGTGGAAGTAGTTGAGGATAACTACCGATACAGGGTGGATGTTCCCGGGTTACTCCGATGTTATCACCCGTGGGATGTTTGCCTCCATGACATCATTGCTCGAGCAGAGGTAACCCCGAAGTACGGGCACTAAAGCTAGCCAGAAAGAACGCTATGCAGCGGGCACGAGCTGCCAGGAAACATGCGTCCTTCAAGCTAAGGAAGGTACCTAGGTGGGAACCGGCTGAAGAGGAGGCGGAAGAGGCACAACAACTTGCAGAACTTGAATCGCCCCAAATTCCGGCACCTGAGGAGCCTGCACCGGCGGCCATTCCGCCGCAACTCGAGGGTCCTGAGGCTGTACCGGAAGAGGGGGAGGACCAAATGCGGGAGCGAATCATTCGGAGACGTTTGGCAGCAGCAGACCATCATATTGCGTTGCTGGAGACCCGATGTGAGCAGCTCCAAAACCAACTCGACACCCTCCAACAGGAATTCGGCGAGTATCGCGAAGAGACGTACGATATACTCCGGCAGTTGCAGTTCCCTGAGAGAGAAGGTTCAGCGGGACGTTGAAGCCCTAGTGGGAGGCACTGTAACATGGTTACAAAGTTGGGTACTTAGTAGTTAGCAACTAGGCTGCTATGGTTGCGATGTTAGAGCAGCGCAGCTGCGATTCCAGACCAGCGCAACATAGCAGTATAACAACTTAGCAGCATAGTTACTTAGTGGCGTAGCAGCATAGCAGCGCAGCAGAGCAACGCAGCTTAGCATTATAGCAACGCCGCGGAATGTAGATAGAACGGTATTGTTCTAGAAGATATTGCAGGGATTTGTCTCGGTTGACCGTGAAGGTCCACGTGTACAGTTGTACAGTACTAGGTTGACTAGCAGCTAGCTAGTTTAAATAGTCAGGTAGGCTTAGTGGATAGGACACTCTTCAAATAGACCTACGCAGCGAGCGCAACCTTGTACTCTCTTCTAAGTAATTAAGCGCAACTTTGTCTGTTAGTGTTGTGTGCTCCTACTGTTGCTACGGGAAGATCTTTGGTGTTTTCTGCTGTGCATTGTGGCGTGCTGTGGCGCGCTATTGCCCCTTTTACATTTAGGAATATGACGCCTCATGATGTTTTTCTAGTTGTGGTCGGTTGGTTTTTTTGTTTCTCAGTTAAATTACAAAACTGTGTTATCGAGGATAAAATGGACGAATGAACGGCGTGCGGTTCGGAACGAATCGCTCTATCATATCATTGCGAGGAGTTTTTGAGCTGTTAAAGACTTGTATTTGAGGCAAATTAGTGAGATGAGAAGCGCATGAGTTCTTTGGGGTAACAATTCATCTTCTCTGTCAATTTTTCGGCTTGGTGACATTTTTGTGTTGTGTCATTTTTCTCCTCCTTAATAAAAGCAATTTGATTCTCCACCTGACTGTTCTGTGTATAATCTAGTCCTACAACTTTTTAGGATCGTTTCAAAATGTAAATTGAAATAGTTTGTCACCAGAATTCAGTGACCTGCAGTTTGTTAATATTTTGGCGGCAAACATATAAAGGTGGTTAATCTTGTCAAACTTAAGACACACACATAGTTCTCAATTATGACGAATATTTTATACAGTTTTACTTAGAGGATTTACTGAGTGTATACTTGACGAATATCTCCAGATTTTGGACTCTGGAACTAGTTCTTTTCCATCACTTCTTATCTCCCTCACTTGAGAAGTTTTGCCGAATTGTGAGTCGTGACTTTTTCTCCACGTGGTTTTTTTGGAGAATTACAGTCGGGAGCATAGAAAATGTTCAAAGATGAAATACAGGTGAAAAGATTTAGTTTGTTAGTTCTTCCTGGTCAATTTTGACAAAAGTAAAACATGCTTTTGTGGATGAATTTTATGTGCCATTAAGTCCGTTGTCAAATTCAGACGGATCAATATTTGTGGGAATCTTTGTGATTGATAAAATTTTAATGGATTGGCAATTATAAATTTTTCAAGCTACAACAAAGTTTACTCAAAATGTTGCGGAATAAAAGAATACGTAATTGTATATCATTGTGGTGTCAAGACAGTGACTCGGATGGCATCAATATTGTTCTTCGAAACATTTTTGACTGGTTGTATTTCAAAACATTAAAAAATTGCAATGTGTATCTCATCCCATGCCTCTGTCATAAGCCTAGTAATTTCTTGATGGGAAAATAGGATATCGTGAAATGACAATACAATGACGAAGGTGGTGGTATGTTTGCAATCATAAATTTGCAGTCATAAATTTACAAAACGACACATGCTGGTGATGAGAAGTTTTTTTTTTTTTGCCCATACTAGAATCAATCAAGAAAAGAATCACTCTATTTTCCACTGTTAAGTGCCAAAATAATGTCCTTTAGACTATTCAAATACAAAACCCCGAACCAACGAGTACCACCAAGCCACACTTGGAAGAGCCGCTTTAGACTATTCAAATACAAAACCCCGAACCAACGAGTACCACCAAGCCACACTTGGAAGAGCCGCTGACACAAACTCCCGCTGAGCCCTGAACCTTCTACATGTGCATTACACCGCCAATCGTTATTAGCGTGTAAGTTTTTTTAGCGTATAAAAATAATAACCGTGGTGTACGCTATTTAAGAATTTGAAAATTTTGGAAAAATCATACATTCTAATTGTTTGGTTATGGTAATTTGGATCTTTGAAAAAAAAAATGTCGGTCGCAAACATGCTTACACTAGTATAGGTCTCCGTACAAAATTTGACAAATCGTACACAAATCGTACATTCACACGGTCGAAACGCGGCTATCGGACGAATATATGCGAGCGGGATTTTTTACGACCTGGTTTTTTTTCCTTTTTAGAACGCACATTCTCATGCGTCCGCGGTTACTAAAACTAACTTATTGTATTTTTTAACTTAAAAAGGTACACTTGTGTACGGTCTGACGCTGACCGTACACAACTCTATTTAAGAGACAACTTACTAAAAACAACCCTAAATAGAATAAAGAAAAAATAGAATGAACTACGCTAATGGAGAATAAAAAAAAAAAAAAAGCGGGACGGAATTAGCGTACACAACGCTAATAACGATTGGCGGTGGACCATGTGCAACTACGCTGAAATTGCAATACTGTCAAACCATACAACAAGTTAAAATAAAATTGAACTCGGTTTGGACCGATGTTCGGAAACATTTTAATGTCTGTCCAAGACGACCGTTATAAGACGGTTTGCTTTGCCGTTAAAATAGACGGCCGGGAGAAATGCTCACATATTCAATTTTTCGACGCATCTTCCCTCTTAATACCATTGCTTCCTCCCTCTCTCCACTCCTTTAGCTCTATTTTGCTCTGATGGCCTGGGCGTCCTTGCGCTCCCTCCGGCCGTTCTCTCGCTCTCTCGCTTCTCTCTTCGCTTTGCTCTCTCCGTCCAGCCGGCCGCCAGCTCTCCCTCCACACGTGCCACAAGCCAAGCCAGCCGCACCCCCCCACCACTCCTCCTGGCAGCAGTTCGCCCGCCTGCACTGTCGGCCGAAGACCAGCCCGGGGCGGGGGGCGGGGAAGGGCACGCCGCAAAACCAGGAGGGGATGCGGCAGAGGGACGAGACCACGTGGCAAGGGGGAGAGAGCACGAGGCAGGGCCAGAAGATGACGTGCGGCAGAGGGACGAGACCACGTGGCAAGGGGGAGAGAGCACGAGGCAGGGCCAGAAGATGACGTGGCAGATGTCTCCAAGATTCTGCTCAGTCTGGGGTGCTCCAAGCCGCAGTTGGAGCGACTTCTGAAGAAACATTCTGTCGTCCTTGTGAAAAACAAACAGCATATTCTTAGGAAGGCGACCATTTTCCGTAGGTATGGAATCGACTCGCAACAGTTCTTTAAAGCTTTGGAAAGAGATTTTCGTCCAAATCGAAGTTTTATTTCTGGTCAAGATGAGCAACATGAATCCGTACTCAACTATCTCCAAGGCACTTTGAAAGTGCAAAATTTGGGAAAAATGATTTCTACGCACCCTCAGACCTTAGACTTTCTTCCTGCCACTCTTGAATCCAAATTGCAGCTGTGGGCGAGTCTAGATGTGCCCATCACTGCGTCTATGTTGGAGGAGTACCCATGTATAGTATTGTATAGTGTTAAAACTTTGAAAGA
Organism: Zygnema cylindricum; assembly: GCA_037447655.1. NCBI lineage: Eukaryota > Viridiplantae > Streptophyta > Zygnematophyceae > Zygnematales > Zygnemataceae > Zygnema > Zygnema cylindricum. The sequence goes on along the minus strand of JBBHKE010000589.1, from coordinate 83,235 downwards.
TGGGATAGAGGGAATCAAAGCCATTTTCCCCGATCCACGAGGTGTAGCTATTCTTTCAGAATCTCCTTTCCTTGGTTGTAGAGACCCCCGAGCCTTGCAACAAAGGGCCAAAAGGCTACAAGAGTTGTTTGGCGATGACATTGCAGAACGTCTTTTGTCGAAGCATCCATCCATTCTTATGGTGCCTACTTCCACAATGGAACACACGTACAAACAGCTTCAACAACATTTCGGAGAAGAGAAAATCTGAAAAATGATTCAATCTACCCCAGCACTTTTAGGCTGCTCGTGGGATACCCTCGGCCCAAAATTGGAGTTTTTGGTGAAGGAAATGGGACGCAACATAGAGGATGTGGCTGCCCGCCCACCGGTTCTTGGATACTCTCTTGAAAAGCGATTGAAGCCACGTTATGATGCCTTGATGAAGGCCAAAATAGAGAGTGGTGACTATGCGTTACATAAAATCTTCAAACGAGGCATTTGAAAGAAGATTCGGCGCTTCTTTAATGTGTAGTAAAGTGTGAGTGCGATAGTCTTGCACTCTCTCATTATGTTTTCTGTTTTCGTGTTTTTCATGGGTACTCATTCCACTTTTTGCCGCTTGGTGAGGCTATGAAAAACGAAAGCCGATCATTGTTGTCAGTTTCCGGAACAATTTTGGAATCATTGTTTTTGGTTCTTTTATATGCTCTCCTCATCTCATGTACCACTTCGTATTCGTACTTCTAGAGGTGCAGACGAAGAGGATCTGAAGGGAGGATGAAAAATGCCGCTGTGTTGTTGTGTGTTGAGGTGCTTTTCCACCATCACATGTTAGTACCTTCTAAATTTGCTTGATTGCTTGCGTATTATGGAAGTGAGGGATAATTATATTGTCTAAAATTTCTGAGGATTATGTTTTAGTAAATTTGTGATTATTAGGGGGATGCTATTGTGGAGATTGTTAAAAGGTGGTGGACGACGAAGGATGATTTTTTTCCCTCTGGCAGAGGTCTCCTTTTCTTTAAACTAATTTCCCCTAGAAACTCCAATTTTGTGTTGCTTTTCGATGAATTATTCAAATTCATGTGACGTTGTTTACTAGGCTTTTAGGCTTTTGGTCTTACAATAAGTTTGGAATATAATTGAATTAGACATTTAGGATTCTTTTTAGTTTGTACGAAGAAGAGTTGAATGTCAATTGTTACATTAAAACTTTAGATTTCCTTTCTTGCAAATGTTCTCCTTCTCGCCCTTTCAAAAGTATATCTTGGATGAAATCATAGTGAACGTCCAAAAATACACAGGTTTTTCTTCATCACGAGTAATATTTAAAGGAAGTAATGAAATATTCACTATTCTCACAACTTATCTTTGTTGCGTAATGCTTTTTTTTTGCAAATATGTGGTATCAGGATTATGTCCTATCATCTTCACAAGTTCATTTTTGTTATTTTTGTTTAACCGCAGAATCACGAGTTCTAAGATTTTGTATTGAAAAATGATGAAGCGACATCGCTATGCTGTCGTGAAGGCAAAAATTGTGGGAAATTGCCATTCCCTTTGTACAATCTTCAATTCAAAAAAGGTGGTCTTTGATTACAAGTTTGGAGTTCTTTAGTGTGTTCAAAAACGTATGTGCAAAACATTCATTCTTCCGTTATGTATTTAGCCTTGCTGTGAAAGGTGATAGCTTCCTTTTCATGTTTTCCATTGGCACTCGTTTAAATGTCTGGTTGTCGCTCTGTATTCCATTGGTATTTATTTCACTTTTTACAATATGGTGAGGCTGTAACAATTAGGCCATGGCAAGTGAATGCTGGATGTTGCTGTCAGTCGAGAATCAATTATGGAATCATCGTTTTTGGTTATTTTGTATGTTCTCCTCATATCAACGATGAAATAGTGAACTTGCCATGGGATATGTGGTTCCTTGCAGAGGCGAGGATGAAGGGAATGTTGAGGAAGGCATAAAACGTATGTGATTCTCTTTGATTGTCACAAGTTAGAACTTTTGAACCTTCTCCCGTATTGGAATCCGGGAGCACTTGAGGAAGGGAAGACTTGAGGAAAACACATTCCCATAAATTTGAAGATAATCTCCAGTAAGTGGGATGTATGTATGGGATGGTATGGTGTAGATTTTGAAAAGGAAGCAGTTATGAATGATGATGTTTTTGTTTTGTGATAAGCGTTTTTAACGTTCTTGTTATTCAAAACCACCTATTTTGAAATAAAGTCATCAACTTTCTTTGTGACATCGTTCTCATGGGTTTCTCTCTCTCTCTCCTCTCTCTCTCTCCAAGGTCTTTCTCTCTCTACATTAGGTTTGGAATAGAATTGAATAAAACATTCAGGAGTTTAGCAAGTTTGTACGAAGAAGAGTTGAATGTCAATTATTACGCTATAGTGTTTGATTTCTTTTCTTGCAAATGTTTTCTTTCTCCCCCTTTCAAAAGTATATCTTGGAGGAAAACAACGGCTGATGATGTACATGTTTTACTTCATCAGGAGTAATGTTTAAAGAATTTAGTGAAATAGTCACAATTTGCAAATTGTCTTTGTTGTGTAGTGGTTCTTTTTGCAAATATGGTGTATCAGGACCATTTACTGTCATCTTCTCAAGTTCACTTTTGTTATTCTTGTATGATTGCAGAACCACAAGTTCTAGAATTATGCCTTGAAAAATTATGAATCGACATCGTCATTATTGTCGTGACAGCAAAAAATGCGGGGATTTACATTTCCTTTGTACAATCTTCATTCTAGCAAACGAGGTATTCGATTACAAATTTGGAGTTTCTTTGGTGTGTTCAAAAATGTGTTTTCAAAACATTCGTCCTTCGGGTATGTATTTAGCCTTGCCTTGACAGGTCCTAGCTCCCCTTCATGTTTTCCATTGGCACTCGTTTAAATGTCCGGTTGTCGCCCCGTATTCCGTTCGTAATTATTTCACTTTTTGTCCTGTAGCGAGGCTGTAACAATGTAGGCCATGGCAAGTGAATGGTGGATGTTGCTGTCAGTCGTGAATCAATTATGGAATCATCATTTTTTGTTCGTGTTTGCTCTCCGAAATCTTTAATTAGAAAGAGTTTTTTCGGAGGAAGGAATTTGAAGGATAACAAGATTTTGAATGATAACAAGATTTTGAAGGATAATAGGATGTTGAATGGTAAAAGGGAGAGAAATTTGGTTGAATCTGGTTTTTATGCAATGGAATTTATAATATTCCATGTTTCAAATGGATATAAACCGGTCGTTTTAAAAGCGAAAAAAAAGGAATGGCAGAAAAGAATTTGTTAATGTGAGTTTTAAAAGCCCAACTTTTTTTGTTTTTTCTGAACCTGAGTACGGAAGTTCAGTGCTCACAACTGGTGATAATTGGATGGCTTTTTACACAAAAACCCACTGAATAACAACTTGCTCGGTTATTTAAGAAGTATTAACTATCAATTTTATGGATTGGCTTCTTATGAGAAAAACTCAGTAACAATTTTGCAGCTTGTTTTTTTAGGAAAGATCAAATAACAATTTTGTACTTTGGTGTTTTAAAAAAATCCCGATAACCGTAAATGGTTTCAAGTTTTCTGATTGGCCATTTTCTCTTGCTACATTTTTTCTTTTGTATTTTTGTTTTCAGGTGGATATTTTGAAAATGGACATAGAAGGTGGAGAGGTTGGAGGTATTGCTGGATGGAAAGAGGCTCAGAGTCCACCCAAAGTTTGTCAGGTATTGCGCTGTTTTTTTTTTCTCCTTTTCTTTATTTTTCTTTTAATTTCCCGTTCTTTTTCGCTCGAAAAATTCGCAACCGAATGAGTGTTATTTACACTAACTGCGATAGACTGTGTATACCCGTCATCGGTCTTCGAGTTATTAAATCGTCATCATTAATAACGTATATCGGCTTTAACCACATTAAAATATGTTTTGATGCGTGGCTCATTATGGGCCACCTAATAAAATCGAATCATTAACACTAATTTATGAATATGTGAAAAGAACACTCACTCAAATTTAATTGATGAACCCTACACCGTGAATCGCTATTAGTGTTTATGTTTTTTTCCTCTCTTAAAACATCTTTTCTCCGTACCATATGTTGGACTGTGGATCTCACGGTTGCGATTGAAAGGTAAGATTCCCAGCTTCCGGTTGGCGGTCTTATATTGAAAATTGGGCAAATGTGTACGGAGAAAATATGTTTTCTGGGGCGAAAAAATTATTAACGCTAATAGCGATGTAAGGTGTAGTAGCAAAGGATTGTACTTGAAATAGTTGACGCGGAATCACTCAAATTCAGACTAAGTACTTGTTCCATTTTTCTATTGTACTTTGTGTTTAAAATGTTGTACCTCTGTACTATAAACATACTGTATTTCATATATCATTGTATCGAATGCAATATTGTGTTTTGATAGAGATTTTACTGATTAAAATGCGATGCCCGAATCATATTATATCTGGATATTTTTCAAAAAGCGATGCAATGTAAGTATTACCACTGCTGCACCGCCCATCATTATTAGAGTTAATAACACTGATTCATTACCTATTTTTAGGCCAAAAATCACAATACAGTGTTACCAATCCTATTTAAGGACGTTAGCTACAATCTGTCACGTCCCCTTGCAGTTATTGTTAACTGTTAATTATAATTTCGCATTAACACTAAAAAACTCTTAACGCTAATGTCGACGGGCGGTGTACCTAGGTTTGTTTTCCTCACCACTAGGTATATGTCAGTTACAGAAAAAGAACAGTAAAATGAAAACGGTTCAGCAAGTTCAGTTTGTGGATTTTCTTCTGAATAGTCTAAATTTGCAGTGTTTTTAAATTTCTACATTTTGACTATGAAAGAATAGCTAGAACGCGCACGAGAACGACGTTGTCAGAAACTAGAAAGCAAACAGAGGAAAAAACTGTTCCAACACCTTTTCGGAAGCTCACATTGGTCGAGACTAATCTAAAGTACAATGCTATGTAGTATTACTAAAAAAACGAAAAAATAACTTTTAAAAGGTAGTGAGGTAACTGTATAAATAAGAGTTGAGGCGACTTGCTGCCCTTTGGTAATAGTAGCTGTAAACAGTTTTCTTAAAAAAGTGTAACGATAGACACTTTTTGTGTACATGGAAACTTGAAAACGAAAAAGGCAAGTTGAAGGTAAGAAATGTCATACAAAATCAAAGCAAGCAAATATAAAACAACATTGCGAATAAAAAATTATCAGCGAACATGACGGAGCAAGGACCCGGGAAAAAAATTAAAACAAAACAGACAACAAAATATAAAACCCTAATAAAGACAAAACAACACCGGACATAACTGAACTTCGGGAAGCCCCTCCTGTAAACTCCCCAATCCCGGTAGAGCCCGCCGATGGTAACAGTCATGCCAGGCTTGTTTGTCCCTGTCGTTTTCTTTCCGAAGGTTTTTACGATTCGAAATCGTCCAAATCGCACCGATGGAGGGAGAAAGGGAGAGAGAGTAGGAGAGAGAGAGGGAGGGAGAGAGGGAGACGGAGGAAGGGGGGAGGAGAGAGAGAGGGAGAGAACCATCGACTGTTTGTCTTGTGCTGCCACTGAAGCTGCAGTTGGGAGAAACTCTTCTGAAGAAACTTTACTTTCTCAACATAGTTTAGTGTGGGGTTTAATTTAAATTACATTTCCAAGGTCCTTAAGTTTTATTTAAGTTTTCTCTTAAGTTGGTTTATAATGAAGTTTGAAGGTTCTTAAGAATTTATTTTGAATTCCTGGAACCTTTACATTAAATTTAATTTGGGGTGTGATTTGATACAACTCTTTCATTTCAAAGAAGTCTTCTCAAAGAGGGTTGACGTCGAAGTCACCGTCGTGTTCTGTTTGTCAGCTACCAAGAGAGGGAGAGAGAGAGGAGGGGGGAAGGAGGCAGAGGGAGAGAGGGAGGGAGAGAGAGAGGATGAGAGAGAGGGAAAGAGGGAGGTAGCCACGCTAAACCTGCTAAAGCTTAGCATTTTTGGAAGCCTTTCTTTTGCTGTCCCTGTTTGTTCGGACCGTACTGACAATGGTAGCCGCCCGAGATGGCCCTAACCCCTC
>JBBHKE010000589.1:0-77169 GCA_037447655.1 Zygnema cylindricum | reverse complement strand
CATTTTCTCACCCTTTAATCCCAATGGTACGGCGGAGCTGCGAGGTTGTACCGGTTTTACCTGGAAGATAGAGAGCCATCAGAAGCTTTGTACGGAGCCCTTAAGGACGGAGAGGAGGAAAAGGACGAAAAAGAGCGAATGTAGCGGATGAAAGAGAGGTCACTCAGAAAGATAAATCAGTGTCTTGGCATGTCTACATCCTTGTTTATGGAGAGAAAGTAGGCGATGTAAGCGAGAAAAAGCAGGAAAAGGAGGAGAGGCAGGAATTCCCGAGGCATGTTTCGAAGACTACCGAGAGATAGAAGGTCCATTTTGGCCATGTTGGAGCGTCGAGGCGGCATGGTAACCCTAATTTCCCACTCTTTTACGAAATTGTTATAGAATTAATGGATTGCTAGGAAGATCTGTCTGCGACCTTACAAAAGGTGGTGAATTTTCAGTATCTTTTAGTGAAAGGTTGAAGGGAAGCTGGCGAGAGGAAGAACTGAAGAAGGAATCAGCAAGTACCACAGGTACATCACATTGGAGTTTCTAAAAGAGCAGAAATTTTGTACGGAGGATACGGTGGTTTTTTTTACAGCAATCTTTAAGACGATACGTGAAGCGAGGGCTGTACGGTAAACATCAAAGTCAGTACGCATTTGTACGAATCACTGACAAGTTTCGGTCCCCTTTCCGATACGAATGTACCTCGAATCTTCCCTGTGTACGTAATTACGTATCGCTTTCACTATGTAGTTCTCCGTTTGTCACCGAAACAATTGAGTCAAAATTTCTTCAAATTTTTTGCCTTTTCTGCCTTTGATTTGGACAAGCCAAATCTTATGCTTTAAATTGTAGGGCAAGAGATATGGAATTTTGAAAACTCTCAAGTTTTTGAAGCCAAGGAAAACAATGTTCATGTCAACGCAAACCCCTCTTTTAGATTTCTTGTTGTATCAAAGCCTAGGGAGCTGCATTCATTACAAGGCTGGGCATATGTGCACCGACTTCTGTTAGTCCAGATTACTGTTTTGTCTTCCACCCACCCATGGAAGTTACATTATCCTAATTCGCATGCTCTAAAATTGGTACAAAAGGCTTTCTGTGTTTCCACATTTTTTGTAGTTAGCGACCCTTAAAAATACATCAGCTTGGCATGTTTTCCTCGTGCTATAACATTCGTCATAACGGAGGCCAGTGGACAAGGGACATGAAGTCTGAATGGCAAGAACATCATTGAAAAGTTTGGGAGATTTCGCAAGTGAAACATGTAGAAACAGTGTTTTTTGCATTTATCTGTCGTCACCCTCATTGAACTACTGTACTGTTCAGATCAAATTGGGAGAAATGGCAATAGCCTATGAAATAAAAGGGATGAATCAGGAATCGCACAATTAAACATAGACACATGTGTTGTCCAACTACACAACTTTAAAGGCCCGTCCAAAGCACAATCACCAATCAATTCCGAAGTGCGAACAAAACATCGAAAAAAAATCGCGGTTGTCTTTTTTTTTATTCAGGAAATCCAATTGACTACAATCAAATCCGTTTCTGAATAGTCTCACACAGCCTGCATTCTAGCCCTAGATTTTACGGCTCTATAAATTACAATCACTAAAACTACTAAATCTGATGGTGAATGATAAATGATGGATAATAAATAGGAGTGAGACCAGGTCATGAGGCGTTAAGACTTTATTTTCTTTGTTTATTGCTCTCCTTTGTAATCCTTTGAGCGTAGTAAATATGAACCTGACCAATTGCACCTGCTCCCCTCACCACCCAACAAACCAATTGGCCAATAGGAGTGCACCAAGCAAACTCCAAACGCAAACTCCTCCAAGCGACCGTAAAGCGCCACTTGGGGGTAGTGGAACCGGATTTGCAGAAGGAGGGGGAGCATAGTAGGAACCGGGACCTCCATTAGGAGTTAGTTGCAAGGGGTCGGACTTTAGCCTGAAATTACAGAATTCCACATAGTGAAGATGGTGAACATGACTGACAAGAAAGAAAAGAAAAGTAGCAACTGAAATGGTTTCTTTCAAGCATCCGGTTAAAACTCATTTTATGCTCATTCCTCTGCAGATTTTCTGCAATTGCAAGAATGTTCATTTGGTTGTCAGCGGATTGTTTCATGTCCTCCCAATTTAGTTTGCTAGTATGTATAACTGGCGATTAAGGAAAATACACAAGAGCCACTAATTTTTTGGAAGAGGATAGAATTACTTTACAGAAACCAATTAAGTAGTAATTCAATCGATCTGGAAAAACAGCTGACTTTCTTTGCAATATGGAGCCTATTGCTAACTTAAATTACTATCAACATCTGTGGGCACATAAGCAGACACGGTATCGAAAAGAAAAGCTTGGCTCCGATTATTAAGGTGAGAAAACTACACTGCCTATCAGTTTTAGTGTTAAACATTTTTTGGGCAATCGAAATTGTTTAACTCGATGGTCAACAATCAGATTTCTCTTTTGGTGAAAAAAAAGTAAATCTCAGTGATAAGGAAATTGATTTGAGTGCCCGAAAAACGTCAAACACTAATAATGCTGGACCGTGTACTGTAATAAAATATCAGTACATACTTCTTTCCTTATAAAATGCATTTGTTATGCTGGGACTAATTTTAGTGAACAATAGCAATACATCCTCAATTGTTGATAGCTTCAATCATAGAAAGGATAGATGTTAAGGTATCAAGATTAGAAGCACCCACTTGAATTGTGGATACATGATTGGCTTTAAAAGGTCAATTTTATATTGGTGCACTGTCAGCCAATCATCTGTAAGGATCCCTCCCGTGTCGAAGGAGTTTGGGCCCCATTGCCAATAAGTCCACACTAAATTGTTTTCACTGTTCATCGAACCATCAAAAGCACCACACACGGTAGTCAAACTCAATGTCATGAAGCAAACTCAACTGAATAATAAATCACGAAAAAAGCATATAAACAGATGCCGCAATTTTCAAATCTTGTGTGCATCATACTCCCGTCTCATGTTCCACGAAAACAGTTGACGAAATTTCAGCAAGGAAAACTTTTCAGAGGAATATAAAAAGGTTAAATTCCTGACTGATGTCGTGCAATAAGAACTGGAAAAAATTATCATTTTTTTTTTCTCGCTCGAGAATGTCACTCAGATGGAGAAGGTAGGAGGAAGTAATACCTGATGTAATCTCTAAATTTATAGAACCACTGCTGCTCAATAGATTCATACACATTCACATTGGTGGAAAAATTGGCTCTTGTTCCAAATTCTCCAATCCAAAGTGGCGCAATTCCTCGCTTTTTCACAAAACCATAGGTTCTGTCCCAATGATCCACGAGGTTAAGTGGAAAATCACTACTACTCAGCCACGAGTTGTTTGCAACAAGTGGCCCATAGTCATGAACTGTATAGACAATTTTGTTTGGAACCTGAAAAACCCAAAATTGCAAGTTACATGAATGGCTAAAAAAGAAAAAACCAATCATCAGCCAAACACACAGAAAAAATATCATCTGCTGGTGCCCAAGTTCTTCTAGGAAACAAGAAAAAAGTCCTGTAAGACTGATTAACGGAAATGTTAATTAACGCTTTCTCCACCTAAGCTACACCCTGTATCGTAAATAACATTAATGCTTTTCTGCCGCTTAAAATCAACATTTCTCTGTGGAAACTTGTCGGATTATTAAATCCAACGGTTGCGATGGAAAGGTAAGATCCTTACATTCTTGTTGGCGGTCTCCAAACGAAAATGAGGCATGTGTGCACGAAGAAATGTTGATTTAAGCAGCGAAAAAAGCATCAAAATTTAATAACACTACACGGTCTACTGTGGATTCCATTTGCACGCTAGCACTACGACTATGGATTAAGTTCTTCCAAACTATGATCAACCCCACCCAATTTTACTTTTTGTCATAAACAATTTTAGCTGATTCACCTTAAAAAGTTCCCTAAATAGACTTAGTTTATAAGTACGAGCTTCTTCATGTGCACTAGCGCACCTCAGGAAACTTCGTAACATTATCACACCTTAACAAAGTTTCTAAGATAACTGGAATGATAAGTAGTGTGGATCAAAATAATGTTAGTAAACAGTGTGTTTTCTAGGGACACTGACCTTCAGGGTGATCGGATATTGGACGAGATCCTGTAAGTTGCTTCCCCAATTGGAGTCACGAAAAATCCCCTCAATGCAAATCAGCCAATCAGGCATCAAATTCTGGATCACATCCGCAGCACTGAACCACATAACCAAAATTGATCAACGGCTAGATTTTTCACTGCATCATTTATCATTAATAGTGTGGATTGTACTGCATACCAAATTGATCGATGGCTACATTTTGTCAGTGTATCCTTTACCATCAATAGTGTCGATTATACCACATACCAGTTAATCAACAGTGAGATAGGAAAAGCATGTCCTTTACCACTAATAATGTGGACTGTGTCAGCAACAGTGAAACACAAAACAAATTGATCAACAGCTAGATTCGGATGGAAAATCCCTTAATATTAATAGTGTGGATTGTGCTAACAAGTTAATCATTGCATAACCGTTAACACTCTACGCCATTGTTACTTACTGGCTTTGTGCTAAATATAAAACCTATCAACGGACTTAATTCATAAATAATGTGGACAACACTAATGGTCATGAACATCATAAGGTGCTAGTTTCGTACATTTTCTTCTGACAAGTTTCATCAAAGTCTTTTCAGAAAGATCCTTCCTGCTTTCACTTTCTAGATGTTCAATACATGTTTGATTGGCAAAACTTAGTCTGACAATATCTTCATTATTCTGTTGTCATAGTGTGTTTCATTTGAAGAATGACTTGTTTAGGGAAATGGAGGAACAATATGTCATTATTCTGTCGTCATAGTGTCTTCTCATTTGAAAGATGACTTGTTAAGAGAACGGAGGAACAAAATGTCGTTATTCTGTTGACATGTGAGTTTTCATTTGAAAATTGACTTGTTTAAGAGAATGGGGAATGAATGATGAATAGCACCTTTTGGCTGCATTACGCCAGTTTTCCTCCTTATCGCTCATGTCCCACACTGCTCGATAAGGCTCATTAAAAAGGTCCACCTATAAAAGAAAAAAAACATTTGTGAATGAGGGAAAGAGAAATCCCCAAAAAAAGATCTGCTCCATGAATAAGTATTTTGGTTTAAATTGACATGGCAATATTAGACGAATCGGCAAAACAGGTTGGGGCTTAAGGCAACGATTTGACGACTCCAAGAGTGGAAAAAGAAGTTTCCTTTTGGGCCCAAAGTTTCTGATAAAGGATGTAAACGCAGGACATACCCTTTTTACACTCAATTCTGAGAGAGATAGAGAGTTGGAAAGAAAGTGAACACAAAGCAGGAAAAAATGTCTGAAAGTCCATCACAGGAATACCCTAAGGTTTCCGACAGACGATTTTTAACTCACCCCAACTACAGCAGAATTGTTTCTGAAGGCCATTGTGACGTTCTTCCAGGTGTTTAGAAAGTATTCTGTGGGATAAGTCTCATTATACCATAAACCATGCTCCGGAGCTCCTGTTAACGGGTTTGTACTATTAATTCGATGATAGTCCAGAATCACTCTAATCCCAGCTTGTCCTGCAGCAGTCACCACCTCCTGCATCACTTCCAGTGATGTCATACCCTGTAAAAAAAGTACAGTCCAACCAAGAAACACAAAGGAGAAATTGACAAGATGGTGAGGAATAACATATGACCAAAGCTTACAAAATGGTATAGAGGGAAATCTTTTTTAGTCATTTTGCTATTCCAAGACGTGATGTAGAACTTGTATAGGATCATACACATAATCTTCATTCATGTTACTGAGAGTGATGTGAAAACATGTACACCTTCCGTGCAAAAAGTGCAAGATTTGAGCTACTCAGAGTAACATGAAAAATAAAGCAGCAGTGAGACGACTGCTGGAAAAAATGAAGGCAGTATGGTTTCTTATGCAGCAACTAAAAGGTTAACGTCACCACATAATACGGCTTGCATTTTTAGGGATGATTTTTCGGGATGATTTGTATGCATGATCTTTAGTAACAAAAACCTCGGAAACAAAATTTTGTTTGTCACACATAAGTTGAAAGCACAGCGGAAAGGCGTTCAAAATCGTGAACACTCAAAAGTACAGACAATCAAGCAAAGTTAGAAAAAAGGAAAATGAGAATCTGGAAATGATTGAGAACAAGTGGAGGACCAGGAAGTGAATATGGAAGTTAACCTATTTATGAACCAGATTGGCATAAAACAATCACTGCACTACTGCACATCAGATTTACCTTGTGGTTTTATGGTTCGTGCAAATTAAAATTTGAGTCTTAAGTGATTAACGAGAAGAAGTAGTTCGGAATGCTGCTTATTCAAAATGGAAACAGATTATTTGACTTCTGTAGGCCTACATACGATGGTGAGATACAAGAAAATAACAATAGCTAGAATTTCCAAGTCCAATGCAGAGCCAATTAAGTTCATATGGGCTTCAAAAGCCAATGTAAATTCTGTACAATCGTTGAGAATGGCAAGCTAATGTCAACCCCAAAAAATGCACTCTCCAGAATTATAATGTCGTTCAGTTTTTGTGAAAAGGAGTATAATTAGTACCTTTCTCAGAGACTTAGAGTTTTATACATCTAATATGGGAGAAAAATACCAGCATCTGTGCATATAAGCATTGACAATACAGCTCCAAACTTTTTAAAAAAGACTATATGAAACATCCTCAATTGGAAATTTGAAATGCATTGCTGATGTCAGCGCTTACTTCAAGAGTGGGATTTGCTGTAAAATCGATATATTCAGGTTGGACTCCAGGTTGGACACAGTTGCTTGAAAAAGGAAGACGAATGAGGTTGAATCCTAAAGAAATAATCTGATCCATGTATTCCTTCAAAGATCGAGTTTGATAAAGAACATCTGCCCTACAGCCAGACGCTTCAAAACCGCCGAAATTAATGCCAGAGAAAAACACCTGATGAGAAAATAGAACAAAAAAGTAGCAAGCAAAGACAATCTTGGGATTAAGAGCGATAAGATGGTCTATAAGATGTGGGACTACAACATTGTTTGCCATTTCAAATATTGTTTTGAAGTTCAGTTTAGTGTGTTCTCCAGCGTGTTGTGCATAATTTGAAGCTAATTTATGTCTTTTTTGTGCATTAACTGGAGAAGAGGCATGCTGCAACGTAAAAAACCTTGCTTACGAGTTTCCGGGCATGAAGTAGATTAGACAAAACAAAAAACAGTATTATGAGTCCATTGTTAATAAAATAACAACAGCATATACGTGAATTTTCCGAAACAAACCTCTGTGCCATCAGCTGTGACTATTTTGGTGCCATTTGTGCTCCAATACCCTTTCACTGCAGAAAGCTTTCTCCTTGAAACTTCACTTTCCTGTATGGCCATAAAAAAACTTTTATATTCACCTTAGCGTTAAATCCCGACAGTCACTTGCGAAACAAAAAAAACCAGACAGTTAAACATTGTTCATGATCTACGGCTCAGATCCTTAGAAAACGTCGATGCATGTAAGATTTGCATGACAGCAAGTCAACATACTGAAAACTAGACTTGAGATCACATCGTAAAGAAAAAGGAGAGGGGAAAAAAATGCTTCGTGGACCACAGAACAGAGCATATAAGTAGGAGAAAAGTTTACGTCTACTCACAAGATCGTCAAAGGAATCTACAGATACTTGATAAGAAAGTGTCACTCCCAATGCCAAAAAAGCAACAGCCAGGCTCAGACTCTGTAAAAACAGCGGAAAATGTAGCGCCAACAATTTAAAATTCTTGATTTAAAAAAACTGGATTCAGATAAAACATTCATGAATTTGGGGCACTAAACATTGCAGCTGGCTGGTAAACATTTTCTCCACTCAGATTCCGTGGATTTTCCAAAAAGCGATAGAAATTTCAAACAAAATTCTAGCTTGGAAGAGATTGATACAGATAGCCGACAAGCATAAATCAGAACGTTTATCCAAGTAATCTTTCAAAAACGCTTGAATCATGCCACAACATAATGCAGAAAGGTCATATTTGCCTTACCAGCAACTAGATAATCCATTTTCACAAAACTAAAAGTCCAATATGAAATAAGTAGCTTACAAAAACCAATGTTCGAAGAGACTTTCTTTTTTAGCACTTTCTTCTAAACATGTTAGACTTTACTAGTTAGTTTAATCTATGTCTGTTACCTATAAGACTAAAAGACAAAAAAAACTCTTCCTGTAAAATTATCCCCAGTACTAGAACGCCATTGCACTAAAAAACGGTGGTGATAAACTTACTATTTTTCAAGAAAACTAACTCTAGTAAGGGAATTTTTTGGAAATGTCACTTTACCAAGTCCATGTATCAGAAACCAGTTAACCGACACTAACAAGAACATGAAATACTGCAATTAAAGACACAATTTAAGGAAAAAAGAATACAAATTTAAAGCTTTTGCTAAATTTTGAACTACACAGCTTGGATTAGACGATTTAAGGAAAATTACTTCACCACTTCTACACTTAGAATGGTAAAACTACCCTTTTTAATCCACTAAAAGATCATAAATATCCAAAATAATGTTAAAAGTCACTGCATTTCTGATATATACCGATTATATACCAAGTTTGACCAGGTAAAACGATCTGAATCGTACAAAGTTGCAAAATAAATCACCATTCACCAGGACTTTCTGTAAAAAAAAATCAGAATTTCTGTAGAATTAAAGACTGTAAAGTGACTTAAAGGGTAGATCGCCATTCCTACAACTTCAATATCCTATCTTTTTGGGGAACGATAGAAACAGTGAGTCAGATAATCCTCACCTTCAAAGGAGCCATGGCTGAGATTCTTGTGTCTGCAACGGCTTCGTCCTGCCAGTGCTCAAATACTGAACAGTGAGAAAGTGAACTTCAAATTTTTAAACACTGCGGTTGCAGGAGTCGTACGAAAGGGAAATTTCGTATTGTAAAAGTTTCAGGCGACCGCAAGAAATTACCCGCACGGAATTTCAACTATGGGGAACTCTCGCACGGTATGCTGATTTTGTGAGTTATTCGTACAGTATCCGTACTTTTCAAACAATACGGCTGGTTTCAATTTCTAAGTGGACACCGAGGCAAATGTGCCCGTGCCGTAATTTACGGGGCGGGGACGACCGTTTGACCTTTTGAAGTTGAATTAGCGGCTACCATTTGTTGACGCTCTTCACACAATAGTACAATGCATTGAGATTGACGGTGATTGGCCCTGTACATGAATCCTGTACTTTTCCCGTTTTCGAAGGAGGAGCTCCGTCCGTCCGATGAATAATGACTTCTGCGATTTGAAGATCCTCTCTGCAGCGTGAGGAAGCGATAAAATAGAGACTCGCCACAAGGGCTGTCCAAACTCCACAGTACGCAAGTCGTACGGAAATACTGTTAGCTAAAAGTACTGCAGCTGGAAGTGCAGTGAGGGTGACGTGACGCGCTATGGACATGTTTAAGATCCACTGTCATCAAATTTGCCGCAAAAGTACAAAATTACAGCCTTTATGTGTCTCTCATTGGACGTGTTCCAATGAAAATGTGTACCTTTCAGCTGTTTCGTAGTACTCGGATTTGGAGTATTTTCTGTTCGGAAGTATCTAAGAAAACTTGCAGGATAAATTAAAAAGCACGATGGTAAACCATCTGAGTCTGGGGGTACAAAAGGGGTGGCATGACCAACACTGAAAAACAACAATAATAAAAAACAAAAAGAGCGACAAGAACACACCCTAAAAAAAGGAAGCAACAACAAGGAAAATAAAAACACCCTAACTCAAAATGAAAAGCACGGCAACTCACAAAAACAAAAATACAAACCCCAACCCCAACCCTAACTCAATTAAATATCTACGAAAAACAACCCCGTAAGTCCCCCCAGCCCGGAGGAGCACGTTGAGGGAGTTCCGGAGCACGGCGACGATCCATAACCGCAACAGTCGATCGGAGGAGAATAGAAGCCTGCACTCGTTGTAGAGCCACAGATAAGCGTTGACGGTAAAAAGAAGTAAGGACCGAAGGAGGAGGGCTCCCAGGTCCTCGACGCTCGAAAGCACGTCGAGCACAAGTACGGAGAAACTCGTCCAGTGCAACACCCAAACAACCAAAGATCTCGACCGCCATCGGGATAAAGTCATCCATAGGGTCCCGGTGGGCATAATCACGCTCCTTCGCCTTAGCAGCATCACGAGCCGCCACCCCAAGATGTCGAGCCGCCTGACCAACAACTGTAGCTGAAGTAGGGTTCGCCAGAACAATATCACCGAAAATGCGACGGGCACCATCAAGCAAAACAACATCGATCCGACGCGAGGGAATAATATGAGAAACCTCACGATGCACAGAAAAGCCCCCTTCTGAAGCAATAGTGGCAACGGTGTCTCGAATAGTGTCGTGCGCCTGGATCAAATCTCCCCCATGGGAGCAACGAAGCAAATGGACACCATCGGGCCCCAAGACACGACCACATGCACAAACAAGAGAGCCAAGTAAAGGAGGATGGGGGAGGCCGAGGCGAAACCGAAGGGCAGTGGTGAACTGAGCTGGTGAGAATCGGAGAGTGGACAAAATAGGTGTGGCAAAAAGCCAAGACCCAGAACCGGGTCCACCACAAGAGAGAAGACGGGCACGAGAAGAATCGGAGGGAAGCGCCGTGAGAAGCTCGGATTTAATGGTGGCGACAACCCGATCGGAAATCGATTCCTGGACACGCTCAACAGATTTTGTAACAAGGGTCGAGAAAATCGGCACATCCACAAGGGAATGGGGAGGAAGAGAACGTGACGCATCCAATAGAGATCGCTGGAAGGCGAACACACCGTCTGAAACCCGAGGGATAACAGTAGCTAGAACGGGGGTGTCCCCAGCCAAGAAACGGGAAACAAGAGTAGAGGCAATTAGACACCAACTTCCCAAATAGGCAGCTGGAGCAACACGAGCGGTCGATAATAGACCCAACCCCCCAGCAGAGACAGGGAGGGATGCCTGAATGCGGGCCGATGGCCCAGACTCGCGATCAAATGCCCCGCGACCTAACAGAGAGTGGAGGACGTCCATGAGGCGATCGTCAAAAGCCGAGAGAGAGGAGAGAAATGTCGAGGTGGGAGGGGAAGTACGAGTGAGGTAAGACGGGCGGTGGGGAAAACACCTGGTTAACATAGCAAAAGCAACTTGGGGATCGTGAAGGTGAGGAAGGTCGTCCACTTGGGCTAGATCTATCTGCAGAGCATCATGAAGGAATTGGGTCACGAAAGTATCTGAACCAAGGGGGCAACCTAGCACACGAATGCCATCGGAGGGAGAAGGGGTTTGAAAACCAGGAGGGATAGTAAACGAAAGTGGAATATCCTGAGGAGACCAAATAAAAGGAGATTTTAGTACTTCGTAGATCTTCAAAAAAAGACAAAAAGTACTGATTCTTTTATTTTTCCGTTAACAGGCTTTGGGCGGTAGCATGTCTTTGGAAGTACCCTGCCAACAGATTTTGTCGCGTCAGCGGTACTTCAAGAAATAATCTTCTAGCATGTCAAGACAAAACTGTACTCATGGACGTTTTCGTTTGAAAGAAAGTGGAAAAGCACTTTGTCGTTTATGAGGTACAGTCTGTACATATGCCGAGTAATGGTGTACCCTTTACCCAATGAAAGCCTACAAAAGGGTATCTCGATGGATTTTTCCGAATTCCAGATTTGTAATTTTCGGAAAAAAGAACCTGGCGCACTTGCGAAGGGCAGGTTCCTGTTTCACGAAAACTGGAGAAATGCCAAATGGAGCGTAGCGTCACGCTCTTCGAACAAGCCATTTCAAGCCGTCCGATTGTTGTCGAGTACAATCTGACGGAGGAAATTAGGATGTTATTATTGTTCGTCACTTCGTCCCAACACTTGGCGCATGTGGCAATCTGACAAGTCGGTGTCTTGTTGGCACCCATTGACAGATGCGTTCTTTTGTTTTAATGACACAAATAGGAAAAAGTGTTGACTTGTGAGACGTTCTGTACAAAACGAGGAACCAAATATTTTTGCTTTGCCCTTTTTCTAAAAAGGAAAAGCATTGTAGTCGCCTTCGTCTCTGGTGACAACGAAAATTGACCGTCGATTTATTTTGTGTAAGATCTTGAGCCGTTGGGTATTTTGAGTTTTGATTGGCGTCTCTGGTGACAACGATAATTGACCGTCGAGTTTTTTTGTAAGATCTTGAGCCGTTGAGTGTTTTGAGTTAGGATTCGCGTCTCTAGTGACAAAGGAAAGAGACACGTGGTATAATTCTATTTGTTGTATTTCACGTGGTTGTAGTGGTATGATAAAAGTCCAGATAAAATCGACGTCACGCCAAAATGTCGTGTTATCAATACCAGTTGAGTAATGTACAGTATCGTAAGTTGAATTTTTCGCGTGCGATTCCATTCATCATGCCGAGTTGTCGTTTTGTCAATATCCGTACACGCCAAAATGTCGTGTTATCAATACCGGTTAAGTAACGCACAGTATCGTACTTTAAATTTTTGCGCGTGCGATCTCGTCACATCACGCCACGTTGTCGTATTCTCAATATCCGTACACTACTGTTATTTCAGTGTTGGCGTGACGTACGATGTGTCGTGATATCAATACCGGTACAGTAACGTACAGTATCGCACTTTTAATTTTGGCGCGTGCGATCTCGTCACATCACGCCACGTTGTCGTGTTCTCAATATCCGTACACTACACAGCGAATCGTAATTAGAGTAAATAACGCTAATTCGGTCGCCCTAAATTTTGACTCTATCACGTTAAATAGAGAAAATGATTCTAATTTGTTCATTATACTATTTAAGGTAAGGTTTAATTAGCGTAAAAAAAACTAATATAGGTTATTTTTATATAGTGTGGAGTACGGACGACGTCTGACTGTGCAAAATTGTACTTTTATAAGTAAAAAGGTACAAATAATAATTTAACAGAATCGCGCTCGCATGTGAAATTGCACTAAACAAAAAAAAAAATAGCATCGAAAAAAGCTCGTTCGCATAGATCTGTCCGTCAACAACATTCTCGCCCGTGTGAACATTTACATGAATTTACATGTGAAAATTTTATAGATAAACGACAACAGTATAAGTTGAGACAAATAGTATATATCTATGAGACAAATAGTACTAACGTCATAACGACGTCAAAATATACGGGCTGACGGTTTTCGTATGTCTAAATAATTTAGTGTCCATAATTACAGCGCGGATAAATTATTGCCGACATAAGCTAATATAGAGTACTTAAATAAAGTAGAATAAATTTCCTCTATGAAAAGGTTCTATCACAATAATAAGCGTTTATAACTCTAATTGTTTTTTTTTTGTTTTTTTGCTCTGATTTTTTCTTTACTATAATTACGATTCGCGGTGTACCGTAATATCAGTGTTGGCGTCACGTACGATGTTCGTACATGGTACGCACTGTACTATCGCATTGTACATGGTAAATACCATGACGATGCCAAGTGGATGGTTTAACTCGCGTTTCGTTCATGTAGGGGGTTTGATTAAGCGTAAAAGTTTCACATTGATTTGAGCGTTCGATCTCAATCTAATGAACAATATGAATGAATGGACTAAATATATCACGCAGTATTAAATATTTTAATGTTAAATCTAGAATACACATTAAACCATTAGCATTATTAAATCATTATTCATTTAAACAGAATACTAATGGTTTTTGTTTATTTTATATTAAGGTGTTGCATGTATATTATTCAATTTTTTTTTTTATCAATACATAATATCACAAAAAAATAAAACAAAAAAAAGACAAACAAATAAATAACCACAATACAACCTTGATCACATAACAAAAACGCAATATACAAAATGTAAACATAACAAATAAAAAAATAAGAAAATAAAAATAAAACATCAAACTTAACTAGGATTCAACCAACTTAGTCCAAAGACCCAGATGGTTGGAACAACATCATTATCAGCTCGATGGCTGACTAACACTACAAACACGTATTTTCTTTTATATTTTTTGATAGTTAGAATATGTTGATTACTTTAAGTACTTTTTTTTGTTTTTGATCAAGCACCTTAGTCGAAGACCTAGATGGTTGCATAAACATCATTATCAGCTCAAAGGTTGACTAACATTACAATCACTTATTATTTATTTATTTTCGTTGTTTATTATAGTAGATTGATTACTTTGAGTACTTTGATTTTTTATTTTTTTTGTGATCAACCAACTTAGTCCTAAGACTTAGAAGGTTGCATAAACATCATTATCAGCTCGGAGGCTGACCAACATTACAAACACTTGTTTTCATTCATAATATTTGTTTGTTAAATTACATTGTTACTTTGAAAAAAAAAAATCTTTGTTTTTTCGATCAACCAACTTAGTCTAAAGACCAAGAAAGTTGTTGAACATCATTATCAGCTCATAGGCTGACGAACATTACAAACATTGGTATATACATTTTTATTAAATATTACAAATACTTTGACTAGTTTGTTTTGGTGAAACTTGATTACTTTGTTTTTTTTTTATATGACAAGCATTAGAAATATTAGCTTTTATTTTTTTTTTGAAATACAATACACATATTTTGAATACTTTGAATACTTTGTTTTGGTGATACTTTGATTACATCATCATCATCATCATCATCATCTTCATCATCGTCATCATCATCATCGTCATCATCATCGTCATCATCATCATCGTCAACATCATCGTCATCATCATCGTCATCATCATCATCGTCAACATCATCATCGTCAACATCATCATCATTTATCATCATCATCATCATCATCATCATAATCGTCATCATAATCGCAACATCATCATCATCATCGTCATCATCATCATCATCATCATCATCATCATCATCATCATCATCATCATCAACATCATCACCATCATCATCATCATCATCATCATCATCTTCACCATCATCATCATCATCATCATCATTATCGTCAACATCATTATCGTCTTCATTACATCATCATAATCATCATCATTACATCATCATCATCATTACATCATTATTATCATCATCATTACATCATCATCATCATCATCAAGATTGTGATCGATCCTGATCATGATCATCATCATCATCATCATTATCAACAACATCATCATTATCATTACATCATCATCATCATTATCGTTATATCATCATCGTCATCATCGTCATCATCATCATTGTCAACATCATCATCGTCAACATCATTATCATCATCATTACATCATCATCATCAATACATCATCATTATCATTACATCATCATTATCACCATCGTTACATCATCATCATCATCGTCATCATTATCATCCCATCTTTCAATAGGAGCAAACAATGCTTTAGAAAAATAAATAACTAATAATTACCTTTTTTACATAAAAATATTTACACTCACAACCAAACAACTATAAGGAAAGTGCACGAAACAAACAATTCCCAAACCCTGTAACATGTATTCGAAAAAGAGGTTTTCGTGTCATAATGAGCTTACCTAAAATAGAATTCCCTAAAGCCGAAAAAAAAACACTTACACCTCAATAACAAAAAATACACATTGTCGTATATATAATGACAATTATAATATATATATAACATATCGAATAATATTTATATCACATGTAATTGATATAGTATAATACGTTATAAAACGTTATAATACATATTTAACATAAGTAATATTTGTAATATATACAATAATGCACATTATTATCTGTTTAATATATTTGAAGTAGGAGTTTATATTATAAACAATGTAAATAATAATAGTTGAAGTATAATATATGAAACTACTGTTACAACTACTGCTATAGTTGTACTGTATACTAATAATAATTGTAATAAACATAATGTAACGGTTAGATATAATTGTAATAAACATAATGTAATAGTTAGATATAATTGTCATAATATATACAACATAACAGTTAGTTTCAAATGTTATAATTACTATAATGTAAAAGTTTATTATACTTATAATAATTAACATAATATAACGGTTAGATATAACTGTTATAATATTTATAATATAACAGTTAATTTTAACTGTTAAGATAAATGTAATGTAAACTGTTATAAAAAATATATTGTAATAGTTAGTTAACACTAATAATTAACACATTATAACAGTTAGATATATATGTTAAAATATATATAATACAATAGTTAATTCTCACTATAAAAATTAACACATTAAGATAGTTAGACTATATATAATGTATAACTTGTTAAAACTCTTATAATATAACAGTTATATTAGACCTGCTATAACATGTGTAGTATAACATGTGTAGTATAGCAGTTAGATATAATTGATTAGCTATAAAAACCCTCTCTTAATATTTGGTTCTTGGTTGAATGTGACAATGCAAACCTCCAAGTGGCTCCACACTTATTCCAATGTATTTCGATTAGCATAATCTATAATAAAAAACAATTTATGGGAGGAATCTGGAGAATCAAACTTCTAGAGAACACATTCTGATAAACATCTCTCACCTTATTTTTAGTCTACCTCTCTTAAAAAAAATGGCTTAAAATGAATATAAATAAGATGCACAGAAGCTTACAAAATCCTTCAGAACAGGATGGCGACATTGCCGCCAAAATCACGTGGTGACGGTGAATGAAAAGTTTTGAGTATGAGTGATGAACAAAAATGGTGAGAAATAAGAAAAAATAGCATTGCTTATCAAAAGGTCAGAATTTGTAAGACAGGAAAAGCTCTTGAGATTACACGCAACAAGGTACACTATGTATCGCTATTAGTACTAGTGTTTGATGCGCCACTTCAACCAGATTTTACCCGTGCACACGAGCCCGGTTTACATTTCTTAGTCACCAATTTCAATTGTCGGATTGATAATCCGATGAGTGTGCACAGGGAAAAGACGATTTAAGTGGAGAAAAAGTCATGAACGCTAATAGCTTTATACGGCGTCCTCCATTCAAACCCCGTCTCTAACCTCGATTATATCCAATGTAAACCACATTTGAATTCAAATTTAAATTACAATGATATAGCAATATTATTTCAAAAATGACAAATAGGCGAGTATGTACCTGATGAATGTACCCGAGACTTTCCAATGCAAGCTCTGTCATAGCCCTTGTTGTCGTTTTCCCTGAGCTTCCAGTAATAGCCACCACTGGTCCTCCATATTAAGTTCTCACATACTTCGCCAAATCCTGTAAAGCAGTCAAAGGTATCTTTAACTTTAACAAATCCTCTGGACCAATCTCCTTTATTCAATTCTCTGGTGTCCGTACAGATAGTAGATAGTGCCAGGAACACCATCCAAACTTAGTGTGCCTCCTGTGGCTTGAGCCAGTTGAGAAGCTGTAAGGAGGGATCCATAAGATGGATTATTCGATACAGAAAGATTATTTGATACAGGTTCAACATTTAGGAGATTAGGAAAACTATTAGGTTTTTGAATTTCTGGTTTGGAGTTGAGAGGAATCATAACTACAGGTTGTGAGCTACCTTCCGAAAAAAAAAATTAACTCTACAAAATTGTTCGCTTTCATTCTTAGACTAAATAAATTTCAAAGCCAAAGAGTAGATTCAAGCAAAATATAGTTAGCAGTGAATATTCCAATTGAATAATATCCTTCTTTCATTTCATTATGATTTATTCCTTTTTTTCAAAAACTTTAAAATCAACACAGAGCCAGCACGAACCAGGATTTCCCACTGTTTCCGATAATAAAAATGAAAAAATAAGGGAAAAAATTAGACTTACATCCTAGAAGAGCATTCATGAGAATAGTCGACGTAAACGAAATCCAAAAAAAAAAGTTGCCACGATGATTGTTTCACTACAGAGTGACCTTCTAGTTTATGTATCGTACAATTTATAGCTCCTATAGTTTATGCCTCCAAATATTTATGTTCTTTACTGCCATAATTCAGCTCTAGTCAGCAAATCTAAACCGAGCCATTCAATTTTGTTCAAAACTGACCAATAAAATTGCATAGAAAGTCTGCACTTCCGAACTGCACTTCCGAACTGAGCCAGAAATTCAGAAATTAAGCAGTACCGTTCGTAAGGAGAAAGCTATGCCATAGCTCTGCATGCGAGAGAAGTCAAAGCACTTATTCACCGGCAGATCCCCTTCAACAGCCATGGTTGATTATCCAATAGGGGCATCCTTCATGTACGTCCTTCATGTACGGCAGTGCGCAGGCAAAATAGACAGCGTAGATCGGTTACTGTCACTTTCATATTTTCATTCCGAAGACAAAGTAGCCGTACAAATTGCGTGTGGCTAGCCGTACAAATTGCGTGCGGCTTACTTCGCAATTTTTTAATAGCAGGCGAATTGAAAGCGGTATGTTAGGCTGCAGTCAATCGGTACGAGCTTCTTTCAGTGAGACGAATCCATATAAGACACGTGTCAGAATTCCACAAGCAAGGGTGCTCAGAAAACTTTTTGAGCATGGAGAATCTTTTTTTGTTGTAGACATGATTTTTGTACTTTTGCAGTGTCGAACTTTTTTTTTTCGTAAACGCGTGCTGCGTACCGGGTAACAATTAAGGAGCGTGACATAACGCGGCCGGAATTCGGGTGTTCAGATTATGAAAAAAAAAATTGCCGGATTAGGTTATCTAAAATTTTGGCTTTTGCGACCTCTGCCGCACAACCACCAACCGCCAGGATGCATCGTTTCGAAACCGCAC
Organism: Zygnema cylindricum; assembly: GCA_037447655.1. NCBI lineage: Eukaryota > Viridiplantae > Streptophyta > Zygnematophyceae > Zygnematales > Zygnemataceae > Zygnema > Zygnema cylindricum. The sequence continues at coordinate 58,447 of JBBHKE010000589.1, read as the reverse complement.
CACGGAAAAGACTATGATTGTACGGAAACGACAACGACATTAAGACAAGACACGGTCCATGCACGTGTAGCGGGCAGCGACCGGGTAACTTCCGAAGTAGGAACGGTTCGTCAAAAGACCCGTTTAGAAGTAGCCCTTTTTGAACGATTGTCCACCGAACAGTAACCATTCGTCAAACAATCCAAACCATATATACGACCCGTACGGCACACATGCGCCATGATAAACGGGCACGATAAACAGGACACGGTCCATGCCCGTGTAACGGGCATCGATTTACTAATACAAGGCTTAAAAAAGAAAATGATAATGGGGTCATTTTCGTTTGGTGTAAGCACCTATGTCAGCAAAAACAAAACTGTACACTGAAAGTACACGACTGTACAAATTTATGAAAACGACACCATGCCACGTTGTCGTGGTCTCAAAATCCATACAATAAGATGGCGTCACGTAAAATGTTCGTACATAATTAGTACAATACTATCTCATTATACATCGTACTGTACAAAACCGAAAGGCCCTTGGCAACCAAAGTGCAAAGCACCGGGTCGCCCGCGACTATTATTTTTAATGGCGTCGTAGAAGATTGTGGCATAGCATGTGCACTTTTTGGGCTCATGGTTTTTGGGCTCATGGTTTTTAGTCGTTTTATTTTTTTCTAAATGAGCAAGCCTATGTTGTCTTCAGTGGTACATGTACTCATAATTTATCTATACATACAAATATATAAGTATATATATCTAAATGCATATATGCATATACATATAGGTGTATGTATATAGATGTATGCATATATTCATGCCATCAACACTTGGGGGGATATTTGTGCAACTTTGTCTCAAATCATATAAAAGACAACACCTATAGTGAAGACAAATCAACATCATGGGTTTACCTTTGTTTGTAAACGAAGATGATTGCAAATAAAATTGTATTATCTCATCACCAAAAGGGTATGTGATTACTTGAAGCGGTCAACTTCCAAAAGTGAATACTTGGTTTTTCATGACTCGCATTTTACTTTTTAAATGAACGAGAGGAATGCACTAGATGACCAATGCGCTCTTTACCCCTTTGGCGTCATCAACTGTCTTAGAAGATATGGCCTGTGAATTTGCTTGTTTCATAGGTTTTTCTTCTATTTTATTTGTGTAATTTTTGTGTTGGTTCAATTCCTTTTTTAGTTTGCTAGATTCGCTAAGGTTTTGCTCGTTTGTCTTACGTGGCCTTGTCTTTTATTGTCCAAATAATTGGCTTATTGCCACGCTTTGGTGCTTCTACTTTCCCCTTTCACTATTTTCCACAAAACTCATATGTCTTTTCATCGCAAATTGTCGTACTTCACTCACAAAGGATCTTGTTTGGCCATGAAAAGTTTTTCTAGTGGTTCTCGTCTTCTAACCGCTTTCGACTTATAAATTATTGAGAGAAATGTAACTGAATGTTCAAATACAAACACGTGTGAACACTATAACGTGGGGAAAAACGGTAATGAATATCATCATTGGTGTACAACTTTTCTTTTCTATCATTTACTACATTACAATAGAAATTGCGCAAAGTCCCATTGTTGCTCATTATTTTGTTCCCTTTCCTCCCCCGACATTTAACAACAAGCGTTATGGAATTCTATGGGCTCCATTGCCACAAAGAATTCGCAGATAAAAAGAAGCTAATCTAGATAGTGACGACTCTAAGTTTATATAAACCCAAATAATTGACCCCTTGACAATCAAAACCCCATGGTAGCTTCACCCCTGTGAAATAAGACTTTCTGTGTGCTCAGTTCCACCACAGAATGCAAAGTTAGAATATGTGATTTGGATACATTCACCCACTTTGACTTTCCCTTTCAAAATGCAGCCACCCAAGCAGGCAATAACTCTGGCCGAGTACACCCCTGTGTAGTCTGGACTCCCCTGAGTCCGCAGCAAAAAGAATCACTGAAAATGGTCAACTGAGTTAATTAATATGGCTGGCCAAAGTTTGCCATTTATACAAGGTGCTCTTTGGGAGAGTCAGCTACCTACTAGAAATATTCTAAGTCCAGTCCCTCTCTAAACCCCTTCTACTGAAGTACGGCGCCAATCACAGGACTGTACCGTACAGAAAAGTATAGGCGCCGGAGTACTTTTTGTACGGCAACTGTACGAGGACCATACAGGTGACAAATGTCACATCCAAATTTGTTATCTTGCGTTCCCGAGATTTCGCAATCCTCCAGCGTATTTCCACATGTCATCCGGAGTGGCGGCGCCAGAAAACACCTAGGTGGCCATTCCAGAATCTCGGCTCGCACCACGGCCGTCGATTAAATCTGGTCTTCATTCTTACCAGTCGAAAAATGTGCGCGGTATTTGTTTCGCCGTCGAAACAAATGCGCGGTATTAGTTTCGCGTAAACCGTACTACTCTAAACTGTTTCTACGTACTAAGAATCTTTTCGCGCCGTTAAATGAATTCGTCTACGTGTACATATTTATATAATTATCAAACCTAATATGTCTTAGCACTAGTCCTAGACTAAATGGATAAAGCGAACGGCTGCTGGTTGATTGAAGGACGGTAGGTACCAGGATGAAATCCTGGGTCCGTCAAATACCTTGTAGTAAATATACCATTATCTACTCCTGTCTCCCTGGAGAGCTTAGGCAGCCATGGCTCTAGCTCCCTCTCCAGCCTTCAGTGACTACAACAAGTGTGGGGGCCTTAGAGAAGGGAGTCAGAGGTAGACTGCCTCTGCTCTTTTCCTATCCTAAATAAAGACCTAGAAAATACTCAAATATCAACACTCCCTTTATTTTCTAGTCTATTTCCTTTTAATTCTTACAAACAAATAAGCAAACATTCCCTTCGCCTTTTCGTTTTCCTCTTCCTTTTCCTTTTCCTTTCATAAAACTTTAAGACAACACCCTCAAATTTAGTAAGGTCCATTACATGAGTTGAAGTAAACATTCCATCTAGTTGATGATACATTTTATTTAGCATCCCACTTTTCATAAATCCGAGCAAAGATATAATCCACCTCATTTTTTTTTCATCCACACAAAAACCGATTTCCCTCTTGCAATTCAACCAGCCAGCCCCATCTCCAATCTGCAACACACACCCCGATGCTATCCCTTTTACAGGCACACCTTCATAAATGGCATCACTCCCATTAGTGATGTCAAAGCCATTACCCCCCAAAGTTATCCTTAAATCAAGAGTCCCCACTAAGTTCCTCATAAAACCTACATCTTCCGTACTCATATTTTTATCCATGATACTCACCCCATTTTCTGAACTTTCCTCACTCTCTCCCATGGAATTCTTTCCACTATCACTTTCTGACTTTATTCCCAATAAATATTTCTCCTCCCCTAAACCTTTCATTAAATATTTTTCTTCTCCCCTATCCTTTAAAGCCCCCTCTAGTTTTACTTCTCCCCTTTCCTCGGAATCCGTTGAAGTCTCCCTTTCCGACCAGTTTTTTGTTTTCAAAATATCTATAAAATTATCCTCATTAATTTTATCTTTCCCATTTTCACTTATGGATCCTAGATCTGACTTTCTCATTTCGAAGTCATCCACTCTACACTCCTCGACATCCTCAAGTACCTCCTCTGTCTTTACTTCCCTTATACCTCCAAAAGCACAATGTTGCCTTTGTGGAATTTCTGTGTGCTTTTCTCTCTTCTCCATTCTACCGATGTGAAGAAGCTACAAAATTTCTTCATCCTCTTTCTCCTCTTCCCCTTCTTCCTCCTCATTCACATACCAACTTCTAAGTTCTTCCAAACAAGGACACTCCTCCATATAGTGAACCAATTTCCTACAAGCGAAGCAAACCCCTTTTTTCAAGGCTCCCCTTTCTTTTCCTCTCCCTCTCTTTCCACCAAAGTTCCGATCAGGTTTACCTTTGTCTTTCTTCTTCTCATCACGCTTCCGCGCATCACTGTCGTTCCTCACATCACGCTTCCGCCAGTCACCACCAGCTGTAAATGTAGTCCCCCTGTCACTTCCCCTACGAAGCTCCAAAGTGCTTTCCCTCACAAGTATTATCCCCATGGTAATGCTCCAAGTCCACGAGGAGACATCCATTCCCTGCATACGGTAAATGATGTCTTCGTATTCATCTGGGAGTTTCATGATTAGTGTATTAATCTTTCTCTCCTCAAATTCTACATATCCTGCACAAGCAAGCTCAACATATAACGCAGCAATATCATTGCAAAACTCTATCATGCTACCGCCTTTATAAACATAGTCCTCTATTTCTTGTTTTACTAACTGCTGCCCCTGTATAGTCTCACTCTTATAAATCTGAAGTAGTGTTCCCCAGATTTCCGAAGACTTGGTTAGACTTAAAAGAGTGATAACTATGGACTTAGACACATATCTAAGCATGAGATGTTTTGCTATAGTGTTTTTATATTCCCATATTTTTCTGTCATTTTTTTCAGTTTTAATCCCTACGAGTGGTACCATAGCTGAGAGCCTAGCTCCCCTCACCATAGGTATCCCTTTATCCTTCTCCCCTAATTCCCCATTCACGACAAGGTTTTTCCCTTCACCTTCTGTTGCATCTGAACTCCGGTTGATATTCTGGACAGCCTCAGATGATTCTCCATAGTAAGCTCCTCCAAAGCCAGGTGGCGGACATCTCACTTGTCCCGAAACAATTACCCATAAGTGCTTCTTGAAAAGCAATCCCTCCATCGTGAACTCCCAATAAGTGAAGTCTGTTCCATCAAACATAGGCACCCTAGATGGTGGCCCCATAACCTGAAATTCTATGGGCTCCATTGCCACACAGAATTCGTAGATCAAAAGAAGCTAATCATAATAGTGCCGACTCCAAGTTTATATAAACCCAAATGATTGACCCCTTGACAATCAGAACTCCATGGTAGCTTCACCCCTATGAAATAAGACTTTCTGTGTGCTCAGTTCCACCATAGAATGCAAAGTTAGAATATGTGATTTGGATACATACACCCACTTTGACTTCCCTTTCAAAATGCAGCCACCCAGGCAGGCAATTACTCTGACCGACTACACCCGTGTGTAGCCTGGACTCCCCTGAGTCCGCAGCAAAAAGAATCACTGAAAATGGTCAACTGAGTTAATTAATATGGCTGGCAAAAGTTTGCCATTTATACAAGGTGCTATCTGAGAGAGTCAGCTACCTACTAGAAATGTACTAAGTCCTAGTCCCTCTCTAAACCCCTTCCACTGAAGTAGGGCGCCAATCACAGGACTGTACCGTACAGAAAAGTACAGGCGCCGGAGTACTTTCTGTACGGCAACTGTACGACATGACCATACAGGTGACAAATGTCACATCCAAATTTGTTATCTTGCAATCCGGAGATTCCGCAATCCTCCAGCGCATTTCCACGTGTCATCCGGAGTGGCGGCGCCAGAAAACGCCAAGGCGGCCATCCCGGAATCTCGGCTCGCACCACGGCCGTCGATTAATTCCAGTTTTCATTCTTACCCGTCGAACAATGTGCACGGTATTTGTTTCGCCGTCGAAATAAATGTGTGTTGATAATTGAGTATTTTCTAAGTCTGTATTAGGATAGAAAAAGAGCTGAGGCGGTCAACCTCTAACTCCCCTCACCAAGCCCCCACACTTGTTGTAGTCACTGAAGGCTGGAGAGGGAGCTAGAGCCATGGCTGCCTAAGCTCTCCGGGGACACAGGAGTAGATAATGGTATATTTACTTAAAAGGTATTTGACGGACCCAGGAATTGATCCAGGTACCCACAGTCCGTTAAACAACCCGCAGCCGTTCGCTTTATCCATCTAGTCTAGGACTAATGCTAGTTCATATAGAGTTTGATAATTATGTAAATATATACGCGTAGACGAATTCATTTAACGGCGCGAATAGATTCTTAGTACATAGAAACAATTTAGAGTAGTACGGTTTTTTACGAAACTAATACTGCGCATTTGTTTCGACGGCGAAACAAATACCGCGCACATTTTTTTGACGGGTAAGAATGACTACCGAATTTTTGTCGACGGCCGTGGTGGGAGCCGAGATTCCGGAATGGCCGCCTTGGCGTTTTCTGGCGCCGCCACTCCGGATGACACGTGGAAATGCGCTGGAGGAGTGCGGAATCTCCGGAACGCAAGATAACAAGTTTGGATGTGACATTTGTCACCTGTATGGTCCTCGTACAGTTGCCGTACATAATGTACTCCGGCGCCTGTACTTTTTTGTACAGTACAGTCCTGTGATTGGCACCGTACTTCAGTAGTAGGGGTTTAGAGAGGGACTAGGACTTAGAATATTTTTGGTAGGTAGCTGACTCTCCCAGAGAGCACCTTGTATAAATGGCAAACTTGGGCCAGCCATAACAATTAATTCAGTTGACCAATTTCAGTGATTCTTGTTGCTCCGGACTCAGGGGATTCCAGGCTACACAGGGGTGTAGTCGGTCAGAGTTATTGCCTGCCAGGGTGGCTGCATTTAGAAGGGAAAGTCAAAGTGGGTGAATGTATTCAAATCACATATTATAACTTTGCACTCTGTGGTGGAACTGAGCACACAGAAAGTCTTATTTCACAGGGGTGAAGCTACCATGGGGTTTTGATTGTCAAGGGGTCAATCATTTGGGTTTATATAACCTTGGAATCGACACTATATAGATTAGCTTCTTTTGATCTGCGAATTCTGTGTGGCAATGGAGCCCATAGAATTTCAGGTTATGGGCCCACCATCTAGGGTGCCTATGTTTGATGGAAGAGACTTCACTTATTAGGAGTTCACGATGGAGGGGTTGCTTTTCGAGAAGCAATTGTGGGGAATTGTTTCGGGACAAGTGAGGTATCCGCCATCGGGCTTTGGAGGAACTCACTATAGAGAATCATCTGAGGCTTTCCAGAGAACCAACCAGAGTAAGGATGCAACGGAAGGTGAAGGGAAAATCATAACCATGGAAGGGGAAAAAGGGGAGAAGGATAAAGGGACACCAATGGTGAGGGGAGCTAGGCTCTCAGCTACGGTTCCACTTGTGGGGATTATAACTGAACCAAAAACTGAAGAAAATGATAGGAAAATTTGGGAATATAAAAACTCTATAGCAAAACATCTCATACTTAGATATGTGTCTAAGTCCATAGCTATCACTCTTTTAAATCTAACCAAGTCTTCAGAAATTTGGGAAACACTAATTCAGATTTATAAGAGTGAGACTATACAGAGACATCAGTTAGTAAAATAGGAAATAGAGGCGTATGTTTATAAAGGCGGTAGCATGATAGAGTTTTGCAATGATATTGTTGTGTTATTTGTTGAGCTTGTTAGTGCGGGATATGTAGAATCTGAGGAGAGAAAGATTAATACACTAATCATTAAACTCCCATATGAGTACGAAGACATCATTTACCGTATGCAGGGAATGGATGGATCCTCATGGACTTGGAGCATTACCATGGGGATAATACTTGTGAGGGAAAGCACTTTGGAGCTTCGTAGGGGAAGTGACAGGGGGACTGCATTTACAGCTGGTGGTGACTGGCGGAAGCGTGATGTGAGGAACGGCGGTGACGAGCGGATGCGTGATGAAAGGAAGAAAGACAAAGGTAAACCTTATCGAAACTTCGGTGGAAGGAGAGGGAGAGGAAAAGAAAGGGGAACTTTGAAAAATGGGGTTTGCTTCGCTTGTAGGAAACCGGGTCACTCTATGGAGGAGTGTCCTTGCTTGGAAGAACTTAGAAGGTTGGTATGTGAATGAGGAGGAAAGAGAGAAAGAGGAGAAGGAGGATGAAGAAATCTTGGAGCTTCTTCATATCGGTAGAATGGAGAAGAGAGAAAAGTACACAGAAATTCCACGAAGGCAACAGTGTGCTTTTGGAGGTATAAGGGAAGAAAAGAGAGAGGAGGTACTTGAGGATGTCAAGGAGTGTAGAGTGGATGACTTAGAAATAAGAAAGTCAGATCTAGGATCCATAAGTGAAAATGGGAAAGATAAAATTAATGAGGATAATTTTATAGATATTTTGAAAACAGAAAACTGGTCGGAAAGGGAGACTTCAACGGATTCCGGAGAAAGGGGAGAAGTGAAACTAGAAGGGGTTTTTAAGGATAAGGGAGAAGAGGAATATTTAATGAAAGGTTTAGGGGAGGAGAAATATTTATTGTGAATAAAATTAGAAAGTGAGAGTGGAAAGAATCCATGGGAGAGAGTGAGGAAAGTTCATGTTTTGGGGGTAATGGGTTTGACATCACTAGAGGGAGTGATGGCATTTATGAAGGTGTGCATGTAAAAGGGTTAGCATCTGCGTGTGTGTTGCAGATTGGAGATGGGGTTGGCTGTTTGGATTGCAAGTGGGAAATTGAATTTAGTGTGGATGGAAAAGTAATGAGGTGGATAAAATCTTTGCTCGGATTTATGAAAAGTGGGATGCTAAATAAAATGTGTGATGTAATTATTATTTCAGTTCATCTAATGCACTGTGTTAAATACGAGAGTATTTTCTTAAGTTTTATGAAAGGAAAAGGAAAAAGGAAAAAGAAAAGGGGGAGGGGGTGTTTGTTTATTTGTTTGTGGGAGTTGAAAGGAAAATAGACTAGAAAATAAGGGGAGTGTTGATATTTGAGTATTTTCTAGGTCTGTATTAGGATAGAAAAAGAGCTGAGGCGGTCTGCCTCTAACTCCCCTCACCAAGCCCCCACACTTGTTGTAGTCACTGAAGGCTGGAGAGGGAGCTAGAGCCATGGCTGCCTAAGCTCTCCAGGGAGACAGGAGTAGATAATGGTATATATACTAAAAATGTATTTGACGGACCCAGGAATTGATCCAGGAACCCACAGTCCGTCAAACAACCCGCAGCCGTTCGCTTTATCCTTTTAGTCTAGACCTAGTGCTAGTACATGTATGGTTTGATAATTATATAAATATATACGCGTAGACGAATTCATTTAACGACACGAATAGATTCTTAGTACATAGAAACAGTTTAGAGTAGTACCGGTATCGCGAAAATGACAATTTGGCGGTTTGCAGACGCCGCCACTCCGGATGACACGTGGCAACATCATACGGGTTTACGAAATCTCCGGAACGGAAGACAACAAATCCTAATGCGACAAATGTCGCATTATGGCGATGTCGTACAATGTACGTACCGAAAGTATTGCGGCACTTGTACTTTTTTGTACGGTACCCTTTTTCATACGTGGCATGACCTGGAGCCACGTGGAGAGATAATATTGGGTAGCACGAAATCCGAGGATAATAAGAACAAATCTGGATATGGCATACGTCGACTTTTTGGCCATGTCGTACGATGGCCGTACAAAAGGTACATCGGCACCTGTACCTTTATGTACTTTACAGTATTGTCATGGGTTCGTACCTCAGTACTAGGGGGTTTGAGAGGGGTTTTAGGACTTAGAATATTTCAGGTAGGTAGTTGCCTCTCCCAAAGAGCATCTTGTATAAAAGATAAACTTTGGCCAGCCATAACTATTAACTCAGTTGACCACTTTCAGTGATTCTTTTTGCTGCAGACTTAAGGGAGTCTAGGCTACACAAGGGTATAGTTGGCCAGAGTTATTGCCTGCCAAGGTAGCTGCATTTCTAAGGGAAAGTCAAAATAGGTGAATGTGTCCAAATCTCATATTCTAACTTTGCATTTTGTGGTGGAACTGAGCACACAAAAAGTCTTATTTCATAGGGGTGAAGCTGTAATGGGGTTTTTATCGTCAAGGGGTCAATCATTTAGGTTTTTATAAACTTGGAGTCGGCACTATCTAGATTAGCTTCTTTTGATCTGCGAATTCTGTGTGGCAATGGAGCCCATAGAATTTCAAGTTATGGGCCCACCATCTAGGGTGCCTATGTTCGATGGAACAGACTTCACTTATTGGGAGTTTACGATGGAGGGATTCCTTTTCGAAAAGCACTTGTGGGGAATTGTTGCGGGACAAGTGAGGTGTTCGCCACCAGGCTTAGGAGGAACTTACTAGGGAGAATCATCTCGGGCTTTCCAGAGAACCAACCGGAGTAAGGATGCAACGAAAGGCAAAGGGAAAATCATTACTATGGAAGGGGAAAAAGGAGAGAAGGATAAAGGGACACTGATGGTGAGGGGAGCTAGGCTCTTGGCTACGGTTCCACTTGTGGGGATTATAACTGAACCAAAAACTGAAGAAAATGACAAAAAAATTTGGGAATATAAAAATACTAAAGCAAAACATCTCATACTTAGATATGTGTCTTAGTCCATAGCTATCACTCTTCTAAATCTAACCAAGTCTTCGGAAATTTGGGATACACTAAGTCAGATTTATAAGAGTGAGACTATTCAGAGGCAACAATTAGTAAACCAAGAAATAGATGCCTATGTTTATAAAGGCGGTAGCATGATAGAGTTTTGCAATGATATTGCTGCATTATATGTTGAGCTTGCTAGAGCGGGATTTGTAGAATCTGAGGAGAGAAAGATTAATACACTAATAAGGAAACTCCCAGATGAGTACGAAGACATCATTTACCGTATGCAGGGAATGGATGTCTCCTCGTGGACTTGGAGCATTACTATGGGGATAATACTTGTGAGGGAAAGCACTTTGGAGCTTCGTAGGGGAAGTGACAAGGGACTGCATTTACAGTTGGTGGTGATTGGCGGAAGCGTGATGTGAGGAACGACAGTGATGAGTGGAAGCGTTTTGAGAGGAAGAAAGACAAAGGTAAACTTTATCGGAACTTTGGTGGAAAGAGAGGGAGAAGAAAAGAAATGGGAACTTTGGAAAAAGGGGTTTGCTTCTTTTGTAGAGAACCGGGTCACCATATAGAGGAGTGTCCTCATTTGGAAGAACTTAGAAGTTGGAGTGTGAATGAGGAGGAAGAAAGAGAAGAGGATAAAGAGGATGTAAAAATCTTGGAACTTCTTCACACCGGTAGAATGGAGAAGAGAGAAAAGTACACAGAAATTCCACGAAGGCAACAATTTGCTTTTGAGGTATAAGGGAAGTAAAGAGAGAGGAGGTACTTGAGGATATCGAGGAGTGTAGAGTGGATGACTTAGAAATGAGAAAGTTAGATATAGGATCCATAAGTGAAAATGGGAAAGATAAAATTAATGAGGATAATTTTATAGATATTTTGAAAACAGAAAACTAGTCGGATAAGGAGACTTCAACGGATTCCGAGGAAAGGGGAGAAGTGGAACTAGAAGGGGTTTTAAAGGATAGGGCAGAAGAGAAATATTTAATGAAAGGTTCAGGGGAAGAAAAATATTTATTGGGAATAAATTTAGAAAGTGAGAGTGGAAAGATCTCCATGGGAGAGAGTGAGGAAAGTTCATTTTTTGGGGGTAATGGGTTTGACATCACTAAATGAAGTGATGGTATTTATGAAGGTGTGCGTGTAAAAGGGTTAGCATCTGGGTGTATGTTGCAGATTGGAGATGGGGCTGGCTGTTTGGATCGCAAGAGGGATATCGGTTTGTGTGTGGATGGAAAAGTATTGAGGTGGATAAAATATTTGCTCGGATTTATGAAAAGTGGGATGTTAAATAAAATGTGTGATGTAATTATTATTTCAGTTCATCTAATGCATTGTGTTAAATACGAGAGTAATTTCTTAAGTTTTATAAAAGGAAAAAGGAAAAAGAAAAAGAAAAGGGGGAGGGGGTGTTTGTTTATTTGTTTGTGGGAGTTGAGAGGAAAATAGACTAGAAAATAAGGGGAGTGTTGATATTTGAGTATTTTCTAGGTCTGTATTAGGATAGAAAAAGAGCTGAGGCGGTCTGCCTCTAACTCCCCTCACCAAGCCCCCACACTTGTTGTAGTCACTGAAGGCTGGAGAGGGAGCTAGAGCCATGGCTGCCTAAGCTCTCCAGGGAGACAGGAGTAGATAATGGTATATATACTAAAAATGTATTTGACGGACCCAGGAATTGATCCAGGAACCCACAGTCCGTCAAACAACCCGCAGCCGTTCGCTTTATCCTTTTAGTCTAGACCTAGTGCTAGTACATGTATGGTTTGATAATTATATAAATATATACGCGTAGACGAATTCATTTAACGACACGAATAGATTCTTAGTACATAGAAACAGTTTAGAGTAGTACTGTTTTAACTAAACTAATACCTCGCATTTGTTTCGACGGCGAAACAAATACCGCGCACAATTTTTCGACGGGTAAGAATGAATACCAGATTTAATCGACGGCCTTGGTGCGAGCCGAGATTTCGGAATGGCCGCCTTGGCGTTTTCTGGCGCCGCCACTCCGAATGACACGTGGAAATGCGCTGGAGGATTGCGGTATCTCCGGAACGAAAGATAACAAGTTTAGATGTGACATTTGTCACCTGTATGGTCCTGTCGTACAGTTGCCGTACATAAAGTACTCCGAGGCCTGTACTTTTCTGTACGGTACAGTCCTGTGATTGGCGCCGTACTTCAGTAGAAGGGGTTTAGAGAGGGACTAGGACTTAGAATATTTCTGGTAGGTAGCTGACTCTCCCAGAGAGCACCTTGTAAAAATGGCAAACTTTGGCCAGCCATAACAATTAATTCAGTTGACCAATTTCAGTGATTCTTGTTGCTGCCGACTTAGGGGAGTCCAGGCTACACAGGGGTGTAGTCGGTCAGAGTTATTGCCTGTCTGGGTGGCTGCATTTAGAAGGGAAATTCAAAGTGGGTGAATCTATCCAAATAACATATTCCAACTTTGCATTCTGTGGTGGAACTGAGCACACAGAAAGTCTTATTTCACAGGGGTGAAGCTACCATGGGGTTTTGATTGTCAAGGGGTCAATCATTTGGGTTTATATAAACTTGGAGTCGGCACTATCTAGATTAGCTTCTTTTGATCTGCGAATTCTGTGTGGCAATGGAGCCCATAGAATTTCAATGCGCGGTATTAGTTTCGCGTAAACCGTACTACTCTAAATTTTTTCTACGTACTAATAATCTATTCGTGTCGTTAAATGAATTCGTCTACGTGTACATATTTATATAATTATCAAACCTAATATGTCTTAGCACTAGTCCTAAACTAAATGGATTAAGCGAACGGCTGCTGGTTGATTGATGGACGGTAGGTACCAGGATGAAATCCTGGGTCCGTCAAATACCTTGTAGTAAATATACCATTATCTACTCCTGTCTCCCTGGAGAGCTTAGGCTGCCATGGCTCTAGCTCCCTCTCCAGCCTTCAGTGACTACAACAAGTGTGGGGGCTTTAGAGAAGGGAGTCAGAGGTAGATTGCCTTTGCTCTTTTCCTATCCTAAATAAAGACCTAGAAAATACTAAAATACCAACACGTTAAAGAATTAATGTTGTGTCATCGACAATCGACAATACCTTTAGTAAAACGTGTTTAGAAACCGATGTGCTCTATAATATCTCAAGTTCGTAAAAGGGCACAAAACTTCTAACTATCTGAAAACTTGGTCGCTAAAGGCTCCGAGTATATCCTTAATATTGTCGCCAATTTCTATTATAGCTCCACCATGGTGGCATGCCACGCTATATAAAGTCCATAAAATAATACAGTATGTTATAAAGTACTATTGTATGCATACTATATATTTTTTAAGTTATCGCCGATATGGAATTTGTTGGTCCCAGACCGATATATCGAAATCTTTAACCGTTCGATAACCGATAACTATCGGTATCGGTGTTATCGCAATAAGTTTTTTACCGATACACAACACTACAAATTATAGTCAATGACACTAATTTATTATTGATACTGATAATTTCTATAGTCTAATAACGATTCACGGTGTAGTCATTATTTCATATAGACGTACAAAATAAGTGTTAAGTAATGGCGTGGACAGGGGAATTCGCCACAGAAAAGCGTACTCGGATTTGATTATGAGTCATAAAGACGAAGGAAAATCACGAAAACCTGTTCTCACATGTTCAAGTGTCGAATATGTGAACACAGATTATACGTACTGTTTAGGTACGAAAATTGCTCATTGTTTTGTACATGCGTACAGAAATAAGTGTAAGGTAAAGACCTCGACACGGGAAATTGAGTGCGTCACCACAAAAAAGCGCACTCAGATTTGATTCACAATCATAAAGACAACGGACAATCGCAAGAACATGTTCTCACATGCTCGAGCGTCGAATATGTGAACAAAGACTATCACGTCTACATCCAAATTAGTGTTAGGTGTATAAATTAGCGTTAGTTTTTGACTTTTTGCTGGCGTTAGGCATTTGAACCCTAAATAGTGCTTAACTCTAATAGCGATTTACGGTGTACGTTCAACCCTTTATTTGAATATTTCCGTATATTATATCCGTACATTTACTCCGTACTGTTGTTTTTGGAAAGCTTTCAGTCTCAGCAGACAGAGCAGCGCAGCAGCAGAGCAGCGCAGCAGCAGAGCAGCGCAGCAGCAGAGCAATGCAGCAGCGCAGCTGCTATGCAGACAGAGCAGCGCAGCAGCGCAACAACAGAGCAGCACAGCAGTAGAGCAATGCACCAGCGCAGCTGCAATGCAGACAAAGCAGCGCAGCAGCTAAGCTGCGACACATACTGGACAACGCAGATGCAGTTACTTTGGATATAATCCGCATAAACAACGCAGCTAGTGATATCTTGGATATGATTCGGTACGGACAATGCAGCTGCGATTGATACGAATCAAGTCAACGGACCTCAACTTAGTGGGTAGCTCAGTGGTAGCTGAATGGTAGCTTAGTGGTAACTCAGTGGTAGCTTAGTATTAGCTTGACGTACCTCTGAGGTTCACTAGTATTGCCGGTAAAACACTAGTATAAGACTTAGGACTCAGAACACATGATGTATCCAGACTTCCAAGTAGTAAAACTGCAGACATTTTTTGAGAGACTTCTGAGTATTATATCTTGAGTGTTGTCGGGTCAATTGTACTGAAACTTTGGGAGTTGTCAGTGTTTATGTTGCTCTATACTTTGATAGAGCTTTGTGAAGTTTGGAAGCGTGTATAAGATTTGGTTAGCACTTGTAAACAGCTGTTTGGTAGGGTCTTGATAGCTTATGAGAGTGTATCATGTCTACTTCTTCTACTACTGCTGCTCCTCCACCTGCACCGGTGGTCGTAGAACAACAGGTTATGGGCCTGTCATCAAGAATTCCTATCTTTTCCGAGGAAAAGTATGTTTACTGGGCGGATATGGTGGAGACACATTTTGAGAATGTCAATCTTTTGGATATATTGGATGGGTCGCTGGATGAATCTGATCCGTCATGGTCTAAGAAAAACACGCAAGCTCGTTCTATTCTGAAATTTTGTATATCTGAGGACTTAGCTATGTCTCGGATAAAAATGAAAAAACAATTGATATCTGGAAATCTCTTAAAAATGATTATGAAAAGGCTAATGTCCAGGAATAGCTTCTATTGGCTGGAAAAATTTGGGACTATAAGTACACTGGCGGTACAATGGCTGAATATTCTAACAAATTTCCCATCTTTGTAGATGCACATTCTTGTGCAGGTGGGGTGTTTCCTCCGTTTCAACAGGCAGCTTTGCTCATGAGGGGTCTCCCTCGTTGTATGAAAAGAGCATCTAACATGCTTAAACAAAAAGATAAAGCTAGCTAGACTTTACAGTTAGCCATCAATATTTTACTAGAGGAGGAAGCCACATCTAATATTCTCAATGTTGAGCAGGTAGAGGCTTTTAATTAAGACCTTGGAAGGAAAGGTTAGTTTAATCAGCAACGTAATCAGTTTAACCAGTTCAGACAAGGTGGAAATAGACAATCAAACAATGCATGTTTTTATTGTAGTGAGAAAGGTCATGGATAAAAATTCTGTCCTAAAATTAAACAAGCTAACGATACAGGTTTATACAGGACGGGATGGCAACAAAGTCAGTTTTACAAAACCTTCACGGGGCCTACACCTCGTGGAAATGCACTGTTTTCATTTTCTTTGTCACTCTAGGACGAGACTCTGACATTTTCTGAGGAGGACAACACGGATCTATTCGCTATGGCCGCAACAATGGAGGGCGCGAAGGACCCTAGATGGATAATGGATACAGGAGCGTCAGCCCACATGTGCTGGAACAAGGCTATCTTCAAAATCTGAAAGCAACGCCGGAGAAAAATATTTATTATGCTTGTGGAATGAGTGTCCAGACTCGTGCTGTGGGTTATATGTCCTTGCTAGTTGATGTAGAAGGAAAGGCAATTGAAAGGACTCTTCATAATGTCTTATTTGTGCCTGGCTTTAAGAAAAATCTGTTTTCTACGTCGTTGGTAGAGAGTAAAGGCTTTGAGGTTAATTTGAAAAATGGTCGGCAAGTTGTTAGCAAAAATGGCAAGGTTGCGGTTACAGGTACTAGAGATAGTAGCAAGATGTACTGTATAGATATGGCTAATACCAAGGAGTATGATGTTCTGTACTTTGCTGTTTTGCACTCAGATGAGTTGTGGCATAAAATATTAGGCCATGTAAACTATGATAGTTTGAGAAAAATGGTCCTTGCTGGCAAAATAAAGGGTGTATCAATCACGGATCAGCCGGTCAAAACATATGATGGTTGAGCTTTAGGCAAAATCCACAGACTGCCATTTCCTAAGGAGTCTGAGCATCGGTCAACAAAACGTTTACAACAAATTCATTCGGATGTTCTTGGTCCTGTGAAGGTTCCATCTACCAGGGGGATGAAATATGGTCACATTTACAGATGATTTTTCCATGTTTACAAAAGTTTACTTCATGAAGGAAAAGAGCAAAGTGTTTGGCCACTTTAAACACTATAAAGCATGGGTTGAAAAGCTTCATAATTTACCTATTTTGCAGCTCACATTGGACAATAGTGGTGAATATACGTCGAAAGAATTTGAAACCTTTTTACTCGAGGAGGGAATAAGTCATCTATTGACTGTTCCAAATTCACCGGAACAAAATGGTGTGTCGAAGAGATTAAATATAACTCTCACGGAGAGCTCTAGGTCGATGCTCGCGGATAAAAATGTGAATCCGAAATTCTAGGCTGAGGCTCTCAATTGTGCAGTTTATATTAAAAATAGGATAGGATCAAGATCGGTAAGAAATACTCCTTACGAGATCTGGACAGGAAACAAACCAAATGTTAGCCATTTCAAAGTTTTTGGTAGTCAATGCTTTATCTTGGATACGTCTACAGATAGATGGAAAATGGAACCAAAATGGTTACCGGGTATTCTGTTAGGATATGATGATCACTCAAAAGGTTATCGAGTCTTTGTGCTTGAGAGGCAGAAAATAGTTGTAGCACGGAATATTATTGTAAAGGATGAGCTTGACTCCATAGATTTATTTCAAATGACAGAGCAACAAAAGTAGCAAAAAATACAGGAATATGTCATTTTAGATTGCATGCAAGATATTGTCCCGAAGATGCAAAATTCTCCAATAGTGACTCCAGAGTCCGCCTCTGTGCAAGTTCCTCAACAAGTTCAGTTCCAACCGGAACAACAGCAGTCAATACACACAAATCGCAACCAGCGCAATCAGCGCAATGCGCGGCATCCAAGGATCTTAGCCTCATAATTTCCGGGGGGAAGAAGATCCAGCAGCCGCATACAAGCAAGCTCTCACTTTGCCTACTCCGCAACCTCAGGGAAGCCCTTGACCATCCAAGAGGCCTTCTCATCACCAGAGCGGAATCACTAGATCAAGGCAGTAAACAACGAAATGAAGTCCATCATGGAGGCTCAAACATAGGAGCTTGTGGACCTTCCTCTGGACCGAAAAGCGATCAACAGCAAATGGGTATTCAAGGTGAAGTTAAATCCCGATAATACAATTGAACGCTATAAGGCCAGACTTGGGGCAAAGGGCTACAATCAAAAGGAAGGAATCGATTTTGAAGAAACATTTTCTCCGGTTTAAGATTTCCGACAGTTAGGATTTTACTGTCCCTAGCTGCTATAAAAGATATTTAAATTCATCAAATGGATGTAAAGACAACCTTTTTGCATGGAGAACTAGAAGAAACCATTTACATGCTGAAACTCTAAGTCCTCCATTGGCCCTCAGAGTAAGCAGATCCAAAAGAAGCTAATCTAAATAGTGCCGACTCCAAGTTAATATAAACCCAAATGACTGACCCCTTGACAGTCACAATCTCAATATAGATTCACCGCTGTGAAATAACACTTTCTGTGTGCTCAGTTCCACCACAGAATGCAAATTTAGAATATGAGATTTGGACACATTCACCCACTTTGACTTTCCCATATAAATGCAGCCACCCTGGCAGACAAAAAACTCTGACCGACTACACTCTTGTGTAGCTTGGACTCCCCTGAGTCCGCAGCAAAAAGAATCACTGAAAATGGTCAAGTAAATTGATAGTTATGGCTGGCCAAAGTTTGCCATTTATACAGAGTGCTCTCTGGGAGAGGCAGCTACTTACCCAAAATTTTCTAAGTCCTATCCCCCCCTCTAAATCTCTATCTACTGAAGTACGGCACCAATTAATATACTGTGTCGTACATAAAAGTACAGGTGCCGGTGTACTTTATGTACGGCCATCGTACGATATTGCCAAAATGTCGACACATGTCATATCAGAATTCGTTTCGTAATCTCCGGAGTTAGCGCAATCCAATGTGGTTTTGCCACGTGTCATTCGATGTGGCGGTGATCGCAAACCGCCAAAATACTATTCCGCGATCTCGGCATCCTTCGCGGCCGTCCGATCAAATCCGGATTTCAATCGTAGCCGTCATAAATACTTGCGCGGTATTCTTTTTGATGTCTAACAAAATGTGCGGTATCTATTTCATAACGGTATCGTACTTCGTACTTTATATAATTGTATCTATGCACTACGTATACATTTCTAGTTAAATGATAAAGTCTACGTGAAACTAAACAGATAATTATCTAACCTAATATGTCTTAGTACTAGCGCTAGACTAAACGGTTAAAGCTACCGGCTATTACCGATCGTCAGATGTCAGGTTCCAGGATCAATTCCTGGGACCGTCGACTAACTTTTGGTAAGAGTACCTAACTTAACCCTTGTCTACTCTAGAGAACTTGGGCAACCATGGCTCTAGCTCCCTATCCAGCCTTCAGTGACTACAACAAGTGTGGGGGCTTTGAAAGGGGAGTTAGAGGCAGATTGCCTCTGCCTTTTTCTATCATATTTACAGACCTAGAAAATACACAAATATCAACACATGCAGCAGCCTGAAATGTATGCAGAACCAGGAAAAGAGCACTTAGTATGCAAACTGTTAAAATCATTGTATGGCCTAAAATAGGCTCATAGGCAATGGAATCTGAAGCTTGATGAATTCTTAACTAGTCTAAGATTTCAAAGGATAAGTTCTGATCACTCTGTCTATGTTCTAAAGGGTGAAAATGGGAAAGTGTATATAGCGGTGTATGTAGATGATTTACTATTAATTAGGAAATCAATGATTGAAATTAACAAAATCAAAACTGCTCTAAACTCACGGTTCGAGATGAAAGACCTCGGTGAGGCAAAGTATATTTTGGGTACCCAGGTAGAGAGGGACAAAAATAAGAAAGTAATAAAATTGACTCAAAAAGAGGCTATAAGAAACATGTTAGATGAGTATGGAATGCGGGGGGCAAAAGGATGTCTAACTCCAATGGAGTTTCGGCAGAAGTTAGAGGGAGAAGAGACAGAACCGGGTGTCATTGTTAGCGAGTATTTAGAGTCAGGGGAGAACAATCCTCTGTCACTAATACCTTATAGACAGATAGTGGGAACCTTAATATATTTCATGAACTGTACCCATCCTAACATTGCTGCAACAGTTGGGGTACTGAGCAGAAGTCTAGAGAATCCGAGAAAATCTGATTTTGATGCAGCAAAGAGAGTCTTAAGATATTTGGCAGGAACCAAAGATCTCAAACCCACACTAGGCGGAGGAGAACTGAAGCTGCAAACGTGGAGTGATGCAAGCTATGGTGACATGCCAAGCCGGAAGTTCACCACGGGATTTGTTCTACAAATTGGGAACGGGACTTGCTGCTGGAGCAGCAAACTTCAAAAGGTTACAGCACAGTCGCCAATGGAGTCAAAATATATGGCAGCAAGCTCGGCCCTCAAAGAACTCTTATGGGTAAAATCCATGTTACAACAACTAGGATACATGCAGATTATTCCACAGGTGATCTGGTGTGATAACAAGGCTGCCATTGCCATTGCTTCTAACCCGAGTCATCACTTCAAAAGCAAGCACATGGATGTAAAATTACACTTTGTAAGAGAAAAAGTGTTCTCTACAGTGATTAAATTATGTTATTTGCCAAATGCAAAAATGATTGCTGATATGCTCACTAAAGCTTTTCCGGCTCCTAAACTGAAGTATTGCAGAGACGCAGTGGGACTAAGGAAATAGTTGAGTTGCTATACTGCTTTGCTATGATACTGTGCTACGTCCAACATTAAGATGTAGTGGGACAGGGTGACTTGCTAATTGCCATACAACTATGCTGCGATGCTGCGCTAATTTGTCATCGCTGCTGCGCCAGTATACTGAGTCTAAAGCTTTAGGGGAGTGTTGTTTTTGGAAAGCTTTCAGTCTCAGCAGACACAACAGTGCAGCAGCAGAGCAATGCAACAGCGCAGCTGCTATGCAGACTGAGCAGCGCAGCAGCTAAGCTGCGACACATACAGGAACAGATGCGGTTACTTTGGATATAATCCGCACAGACAATGCAGCTACTGTTATGTTGGATATGATTCGGTATGGACAACGCAGCTGCGATTGATATGAATCAAGTCAACGGACCTCAACTTAGTGGGTAGCTCAGTGGTAGCTCAATGGTAGCTTAATGGTAGCTCAGTGGTAGCTCACTGGTAGCTCAATGGTAGCTTAGTATTAGCCTGACGTACCTCTCAAGTACACTGGTATTGTCGTTACAACACTAGTGTAAGACTTAGGACTCAGAACACATGATGTATCCAGACTTCCAAGTAGTAAAACTGCAGACACTTTTTGGGAAACTTCTGAGTATTATATCTTGAGTGTTGTTGGGTCAATTGTACTGAAACTTTGGGAGTTGTCAGTGTTTATGTTGCTCTATACTTTGATAGAGCTTTGTGAAGTTTGGAAGCGTGTATAAGATTTGGTGAGCACTTGTAAACAGTTGTTTCGTAGGATTCTTGATAGCTTATGAGAGTGTATCATGTCTACTTCTACTACTACTGTTGCTCCTCCACCTGCACCGGTGGTCGTAGAACAACACGTACGAAGAGTATACCCACTTTACGAAAGGTTCAAAATATATAAAAAGTAACGAAATTTTGTAAAAATGTAAAAATCCGTACGAATGAGCCATCTATGTATTTTCGCTTCTAGATTTCATTTGACGATTCTTTGATAATTTCACATCCAAAGTTTGATCTGACAACTACTTGCTATTTTTACATCCAGAATTAAACTTGACAACTTTTCCTTATTTCCACATCCAAAAACGTATTCCGGTGACTATTCGCTACACCGCGAATCGTAATTAGAGAAAATAAATAATCTAATTTATTTAAGTATTATAATTTGACGCAATGAATATATCTACTGTAACTTAGGTATTCGTACAGGATTTGACAAAACGTAGAATGTATCGTCACTATGACGTTTGCACTACGCGGTTTGTTATAACGCAGTTTTTTGATAACAACCTGTATTAGATCATTATTTGTACTTTTTTACTAAATATAGTACAATTTTGCACAGTCTGTTGAAATTTAAGTATTTTATTCGTCTAGAGATTGTAAAATAAAAGCCAAAACAATGACAGCTTGCCTGTAACTCTTCACTCAAGTCCCCACACTTGTTGCAGTCACTGAAGACTTGAGGAGTTAGATCCATGGCTGCTTAGGCTGTCCTAAGAGGACAGGAAGGCAAATCTCGATAGAGTTACCTAAAATATTTGACGGACCCAGGATTTGATCCGGGTACCTGCCGTCCGTCAAATTAGCCGGTAGCCTTAACCTATAAGTCTATGATTAGAATTACGATATATAAGGTTTGATAAATATATAAATTGTTACACATACATTAATTCATTTAACGGAGAATAGATACTAAGTGCATAGATACAGTTTGATTTAGTACGAAGTACGGTATAGGGACGGAACGCATACCGCACATTTGTTTCGATAGCAAAACAAATACCGCGCGTCGAATTTTAGCGGCTAGGATTATAGCCGGTTTTGATCGGACAGCCACGATAGGCGCCGCGATCACGAAAGAGGTACTTTTGGCGTTTTATGATCTTTGCCACGTCATATGATACGTGGCGTGATAACATTGGATTACGGGAACTCGGGAGATTACAGGAACAAATCCTGATTTGACACGTGTCGACATTTTGGCCATGTTGTACAATGGCCTTACAAAAAGTACACCAGCACCTGTACTTTTATGTACGACACAGTAATTTGATTCGTGTCGTACTTCAGTAGATATAATTTTAGAGGGGGAATAGGACTTAGAAAATTTTGGGAAGGTAGCTGCCTCTCTCAGAGAGCACCTTGTATAAATGGCAAACTTTGACCAGCCATAACTATCAATTTACTTGACCATTTTCAGTGATTCATTTTGCTACGAACTCAAGCGAGTCCACGCTACACAGGGGTGTAGTCGGTCAGAGTTTTTTGCTTTCCAGGGTGGCTCCATTTCTAAGGGAAAAGTCAAAGTGGGTGGAAGTGTCCAAAACTCATATTCTAACTTTGCATTCTGTGGTAGAACTGAGCACACTGAAAGTCTTATTTCACAGGGGTGAAGCTATAATGGGTTTGTGATTGTAAAGGGGTCAATCATTTGGGTTTATATCAACTTGAAGTCGGCACTATCTAGATAAGCTTCTTTTGGATCTGCGATTTCTGTGGGCTATGGAGCACACAGAGTTTGAGGTTATGGGCCCACCATCTAGAGTGCCTATGTTTGATGGAACAGGCTTCACTTATTGGGGATTTATGATGGAGGGATTGCTTTTCGAGAAGCACTTATGGGGAATTGTTTCGAGATAAGTGAGATGTCCGCCACCTGGCTTTAGAGGAGCTTACTATGGAGAATCATCTGAGGCTGGACATAATATCAACCGAAGTTCAGATGAAACGGAAGGTGAAGGGAATAACTTTGCCGTGGATGGGGAAATAGGGGAGAAGAAAAAAGGGACACCTATGGTGAGGGGAGCTAGGCTCTCAGCTATGGTACCACTTGTATGGATTAAAAATAAAGAAAATGACAGAAAAATATGGGAATACAAAAACACTATAGCAAAGCATCTCATACTTAGAAACGTGTCTAAGTCCATAGCTATCACTTTTATAAACTTAACGAAGTTTTCAGAGATATGGGAAGCACTAAGTCAGATTTATAAGAGTGAGACTATTAAGAGGCAGCAATTAGTAAAATAAGAAATAGATGCCTATGTTTATAAAGGCGGTAGCATGATAGAGTTTTGCAATGATATTGCTGCGCTATATGTTGAGCTTGCTAGTGCAAGATATGTAGAATCTGAGGAGAGGAAGATTAATACACTATTTATGAAACTCCCAGATGAGTACGAAAACATCATTTGTCGTATGCAGGCGATGGATGTCTCCCCATGGACTTGGAGCTTTACCATGGGGATAATTCTTGTGAGGGAGAGCACCTTGGAGCTTCGTAGGGGAAGTGACACAGTGAATGAATTTACAGCTAGTAGTGATTGGCGGAAGCGTGATGAGAGGAACGGCGCTATCGAGTGGAAGTGTGATGAGAGGAAAAATGACAAAGGTAAACCTTATCGGAACTTTGGTAGAAAGAGAGGGAGAGGAAAAGAAACGAGAGCTTTGAAAAAAAGGGTTTGCTTCTTTTGTAGGGAACCGGGTCATTACATAGAGGAATGCCCTTGTTTGAAAGAACTTAGAAGTTGGAATGTGGACGAGGAGGAAGAAGGGGAAGAGGAGAAAGAGGATGAAGATATGTTGGAGCTTCTCCGCATTGGTAGGATGAAGAAGAGAAAAAAGCACACAGAAATTCCACGTAAGCAACAGTGTGCTTTTGGAGGTATAAGGGAAGTAAAGAGAGAGGAAATACTTGAGGGAGTTCAAAATATTGAGGATAGTTTCATAGATATTTTGGAAACAGAAAACTGGTCGGAAAGGGAGATTTCAACGGATTTTGAGGAAAGGGGAGACGTGAAACTAAAGGGGGTTATAAAGGATAGGGGAGAAGAGGAATGTTTAATGAAAGGTATAGGGGAGGAGAAATATTTATTGGGAATAAAGTTAGAAAGTGATAGTGGAAAGAATTCCATGGGAGAGAGTAAGGAAAGTTCAGAAAATGGGGTGAGAATCATGGATAAAAATATGAGTTCGGAAGATGTAGATTTTACGAGGAACTTAGTGGGGACTCTTGATTTAAGGATAAATTTGGGGGGTAATGGTTTTGACATCACTAATGGGAGTGATTCCCTCTATAAAGGTTTGCCTGTAAAAGGGTTAGCATCTGAGCATGTGTTGCAAATTGGGGATGGGGCTGATTGTTGGAAATGGAAAAGGGAAAGTGGATTTTGGTTGGATGAAAAGGGGAGGAGGTGGAAAAACTCTTTGCTCAGATTTTTGAAAAGTGGCGTGTAAAATAAAATGTATGATCGACAAGATGAAATTATTTTTGGTCATCTAATACACTTTCTTAAATATAAAGGTATTCGCTTGAAGCTTCATGAAGGAAAAAGGAAAAAAAAAAGGAAGATATATATAAATGTATTTGTTGTTTTTGAATGGAGTTGAAAGTAAAGTAGACTAGAAAATAAGGGGAGTGTTAAAATTTAAGTATTTTATAGATCTAGAGATTGTAAAATATAAGCCAAAACAATGACAACTTACCTCTAACTCTTCACTCAAGTCCCCACACTTGTCGCAGTCACTGAAGACTCGAGGAAGAGTTAGATCCATGGCTGCCTAGGTTGTCCAAAGAGGACAGAAGGCAAATCTCGATAGAGTTACCTAAAATATTTGACGGACGCGGGATTTGATCCAGGTACCTGCAGTCCATCAAATTAGCCGGTAGCCTTAACATACAAGTCTAGGATTAATGATAGGATATATGAGGTTTGATAAATATTTATTATGTTACACATAGACTAGTCCATTTAACAGGATATAGGTACGTAATGCATAGATACAGTTTTTGTACGATTTTAATGTACTATATGAAACGGATACCTCGCATTTGTTTCGAACACGAAACAAATACCGCGCACGAATTTATGACAGCTACGATCAAAACCTAGTTTCGATCGGACGGTCGGAAAACATGCCGAGATCGCAGAAGAAGATTTTGGCGGTTTGCGGTCATCGCCACATAGGATGACACGTGGCAAAATGACATTGGATCGCGGCATCTCCGGGGATTACGTGAACGAATCTGGAGATGACATGTGTCGACATTTTGGCCATGTCGTACGATTGCCGTACAGAAAGTATACTGGCACCTGTACTTTTCTGTACGACACACTAATTTGATTGGTGTCGTACGTCAGTAGATAGATTTTTAGAGAGAGATAGGACTTAGAAAAACTTAGTAGGTAGCAGCCTCTCTCCGAGAGAGCTTCAGTACAAAAGGGTCATCTTTGACAATTCATATCTATCAATTTACTTGACCATTTTTAGTGATTCTTTTTGCTGCGAACTCAAGGGAGTCAAGGCTACAGAAGAATGTAGTCGGTGAGAGTTTTTGCCTGCCAGGGTGGTTGCATTTCTAACGGAAAGTCAAAGTGGTTGAATGTGTTCAACACTCATATTCTAACTTTGCATTTTGTGGTGGAACTGAGCACACGGAAGTCTTATGTGACAGGGGTGAAGCTATAATGGGTTTGTGATTGTCAAGGGGTCAGTCATTTTGGTTTATATCAACTTGGAGTCGGCACTATTTAGATAAGTTTCTTTTGGATCTGTGATTTCTGTGGGCAATGGAGCACACAGAGTTTCACTCATAATGTTGGTGTCCCAAACTTGATGATTTGGCATAAGAGGTTGAGGCATGTGAATTTTGATAGGCTGAGGGAAATGAAGAAGCTTGGTGTAGTAGATGACATTCATTTTGAGGATAAAAAATGATGGATGATTTTGGTGGCTGTGCTCAAGGTAAGGCTCACAGACTACCCTTCCCGAAAAGTGCCACATATAGAGGTGAGAAAGTGCTAGATTTGGTCCACAAAGATATGTGGGGAGTGGCAAAAGTACCTTCGGTCGGAAGGAAGAGGTTTATGTTGACAATCAGTGATGACTGGTCCACATACTCTAAAGTCTACTTCCTAAAAACAAAGTCTGAAACATCAACTTACTTCAAAAAATATAAAGCATGGAGTGAGAAATTGCATGCAACCCCCATTAAGAGAATAATAAGTGATAATGGGGGAGAATATACCTCTAACCTGTTTGGGATATACTTGAGGGATAAGAGAGTTCAGCATCAGAAAACTGTACCGAAAAACCCAAAAAAAATGGGGTAGCTGAGAGGTTGAACCGAACTCTAGGAGATAGTGTATAGAGTATGTTAGTCGATAAGAAGATAGGAAAAAGGTTTTGGGCAGAAGCCATGAACTGTGCTAACTACATTAAGAATAAAATCCTTACTACGATAATAAAAGGAATGACACTTTATGAGAGATGGGTTGGAAGGAAACCAGATATTTCTCACCTTACAGTATTCACCAATCAAGTTTACAACGTTGTGAAATAGAGGAAAAAGTGGAAACTAGATGCTAAAGGGAAACCAGGGTATTTTGTGGGATATGGTGAAGATGTTAAGGGATATAGAGTGTATGACTTAGCTAAACAAGATATCGTTCTAGTAAAGCACCTATTTGTCATTGATGAAGGGAAGCCATTTGATCCATTCAAATATACCAAAAAGATAAGAATCAGTTTTGAGTCCGAGAGTGAGGAGGACTCGGATCTTCCTGGAGGGAATATGAGGGAAAACGTGATTGTAGATGTAGGGGAGATCCAAAATAGGAGGAATACAACAGAATCTCCTCATATTCTTATACACTCAGAGGAGAGTGAGGAGGAGGAGCCAAAAGTGGCTTCCATAGATACGGGAGCCGATGAGACAAAGAGGAGGAACCACAGACTTCCCTCCATTCTAGCTTTGGACTTTGAAAGAGGACGAAGAAGCAGCAAAAGACTAAAGGAAAAGCATGCTGCTCATAAATAACTAAGTTGTCTCATCTTGATAAGCCTCAGTCACACTCAGAGGCAATTAACAGTCCAGAGAAAGACAGATGGGTTAGAGCCATAAATGATGAGATGGCCTCCATCATGGAAGCAAATACTTGGGAGTTGGTGGACTGTCCTTCGGACAGAAAAACCTATTGGGTGCAAATGGGTGTTTAAGATGAAACTCAACCCACATAATACCATTGACAGATATAAGGCTCGGTTGGTAGGAAAGGGGTTCACTCAAAAAAAATGGATAGATTATGAGGAGACTTTTGCTCCGGTGGTTCGCTACCCATCAGTAAGAATTTTCCTCAGTGTAGCAGCAGCGGAAGACATGGAAATACATCAGATGGATATTAAGACCGCCTTTGTCAATGGTGAGCTAGAGGAAGAAATCTTCATGCGGCAACCATAGGGGTTTGTAGGGGAAGGAGAGGAGAGCAAAGTCTGCAGACTCATAAAGTCCTTATATGGACTAAAACAGACTCATAGACAATAGAATAAGAAACTAGATGAGTTTCTTAACAGTATGGGATGTATCCGGATCAGCTCTTACCATTCTATTTATATGTTTGAGGGTGAGAATGGTGTTATTTTCATTGCAATTTATGTGGATTATTTGTAAGTGTTAAGTAAGTCCATGGAAAAAGATCAATAAGTTAAAAAAAGATCTTAGAAGCAGATTTGACATGAAAGATTTAGGGGAAGCAAAATACATTTTGGGAATTCAAATAGAAAGAGAAAGAGGGAAAAAAATTATCAAACTTACTCAGAAAGAGGTTATAAGGAATATGCTTTAGAAATTGCAGATGGAAAAGGCAAACAATAGTATTACTCCCATGGACTTAAAGAAAGTGAGTGATGGGAGTGTAGAAGGAGGACTGATAATTTAAGATGATCAGATGAGTCCAGAAGAGAGATTGTTTATGAAGTCTATTATTTACAGGCAGGTTGTAAGAAGCTTCATCTATTTTATAAACTGCACTAGGCCGGACATAGCAGCAGCAGTTGGAGTTCTCAATGAGAGTCTTAATGATCTTACGAAGAGAGACTGGGGGGTAGCCAAGAGAGTTATGAGATATCTGGTGGAAACAAGGGATTTATGGTTGCATTTAGGAGGGGAGCACACTGACATCACTACTTGGAGTGATGCCAGTTATGGAGATGCACTTATGAGAAGATGCACAGTTGGGTATGTGTTATATGTAGGAGAAGGTGCTTGTTGTTGGAGTAGCAAACAACAAAAGGTGGTTGCTCGGTCCACTATGGAGGTTGAGTATATGGCCTCTTGCTCTGCTGTGAAAGAAATAATGTGGGTCAATTCTTTGTTACAAGAATTAGGGTTTATGAAGGAGGGAGTGCAGGAAGTGTTCTGTGATAATCAGGCTGCCATTCCAATTGCAGCCAATCCAAAACATCACTTTAAGGCTAAACATATAGACATAAGATTGAGTTTTGTGAGGGAAAAGGTTGAAAACAAAATTGTGAATCTAATGCATAGTGTTGATGGGGAAATGGTGGCTGACATGATGACCAAACTTGTGCCACCTCCTAAGTTAAAATATTGTAGAGAAAAATGTGGACTAAAAGAGAAACTAAAATTAGACTAGAAAATAAAGGGAGTGTTTAAATCAATAGATTTAGAGGGTATTTTCTAGGTCTGAATAGATTAAGTAAAAGTGCAAGCAGTCTACCTCCACCTTCTCTCTCTAGCCCCCATACTTGTTGTAGTCAGTGAAGGTGAAAGAGAGTGATGGAGCCATAGCTACCTTAGCTACACAGACAGGACTGTAGAGTGACATAAGTCACTCCTAACCAAAAAGTTGAGTCCGGTAGAACTCGAACCTTCAACCGGCAGAGCTAGGCGTAGCCGTCAGCACTAACCACTCTGTCGTAGAAGTTCACTATTGTATATAGGATTTGATTATTATTTAGACATTGCCAAAGGAACTTAATCCGATTAAAGAAATTAGAGATAACAAGTATAGAGACACAGTGTTATATAGTGCGAACAAAGACTCGCACGAAACAAATGTACCGGACATTTGTTTTAACGGCTAATACAAAAAGTCAGTTTAGATCCAACGACACTCTTTATCGCCGAGACCCCCGAATGGTCGCTTTGGCGCTTTTTGGGCGTGACATGACCTAGCGCCACATGGCACAATAGAATTGGAAAGCAAGAATCTCGAGAAGCATGGAAACAAGTCTAGAAGAGACAGACCTCTACTCCATGGCCTTGTCGTACATATGCTATACAGAAAGGCCATTGGCCATAGTACCTTTCTATACTGTATAGCTCTCTGATTAGTTCGTACATCTGTAGATAGGGGTTGTGAGAGGGGTTTATGACTTAGAAGATTGAGAAGGTAGCGACCTCTCTCCTAATGAGCTTGTATAAATATTCGCATCTTTACCACTTAATAATTAATCGCCTAGTTGGGCGTTTTCATTAATTCTTCTTGGTGAGGACTCAGGGGAGTCTAGACTGCAAAGGGGTGTTGTCACATAGACTATTTGCCAGCTAGGGTAGTAGTGATCCTAGTTGAAAAAGGGTTAGTTAAAAACTATCTAGATGCTTCCTCAATTCTGTAGTCCAATGGGGGACACAGAATTACATGCATGCGTGCATGCATGCGTGTGCATGTGTGTGCGCGCTTGTGGGTGCGTGCGTGTGTGTGCATGCATGTGTGTGTGCATGTGTGGTTCTGTGCTTGCATGTGCGTGTGTGGTTCTGTGCATGCATGTGCGTGTGTGCGTGTGTCTGCGTGCGTGCACGTGCGTGTGCGTGTGAGCGTGCTTGTGTGTGTCAAAATTGATAGTTCTTTTAGGATTTTCTAGGTCTAAAATAAAGTGCAGAAAAAGAAGCCGAGGCAGTCTGTCTCTAACTTCTCTCTCCAACTCTCACACTTGTTACAGTCACTGAGAAGTAAGAGAGGAAGCTGGTGTCATGACTGCCTATGCTATCCAGAGATTTACGGAGTAGTAAAGTAGTTTAATTTACTAAAATATAAGATGTCGCCCAGAGGATTTGATCCTAGTACCTACAGATAGGTAATGTCGCCGGTAGCCGATAGCCTCATCCATTTAGTCTAGCATTAGTGGTAGATGATATAGTGTGTAATAAATATATAAACGTTAATATATAGGCTAATTCATTTAAGGCAACCATATACGGGATACATAGAGTCAGTTACGAAAAGTAAGGATTACGAGTACAAAGAATAAATAAGTAACGCGCATTTGTTTCTGATAGCGAAACAAATACATCGAAACTATTTATGACGGCTACGATTGAAACGCCATTCAATCGGAGGGTCAGAAAGAATGTCGAGATCGCGGAAGAAGATTTCGGCGGTTTATGGTCGTCGCCATATTGGATGACACGCAACACCACGACATTGGATTTCGGCATCTCCAGGGATTATGGAAACGAATCCAGAAAAGACACGTGTCGACATTTTGGTCATGCCGTATAATGTTCATACATAAAGTACACCGATAGTTGTAACTTTCTGTACGGTACAGTAATATGATTGGTGCCGTACGTCAATAGATAGATTTTTCGAGAGAGATAGGATTTAGAAAAATTTGGTAGATACGACCCTCTCTCCCAGAGAGCTTCTGTACAAAAGGTCAAATTTGACCCTCCATAACTTACTGCTCAAGGGAGAAAATTCATAGATTTTTTTTGCTATCGACTCAAGGGAGTCTTGCCTTTACACGGATTAAGGTGGTTAGAGTTTTTGTTTGCCAGGGTGGCAGTTATTCGTGCTGAAAGACAAAAGGGTCAGGGTTATCCTAGAGGCTTCGTGTGAGTTGCTTACTCTGAGGTCATATGGAGGTCTCAGGGTTGTAGGTTATGGGCCCACCATCTATGGTGCCCATATTCAATGGAGCTGGCTTCATATACTGGGAAGTATGATGATAGGAGCTCTATGTGAGAAAAGGTTTTGGGGAATAGTGAGTGGACGGGTGAGGCGTCCATCCCGTCTTGGGATACCTCCAGGGTTTACAGGAGGCAGATTCACTAGAGATGCATATCCATCTTCAACGGAGGAGACAAACGAACAAGAGGTGGTGGACAAAGGAAAGGAGAAGGAGATGACCACACCAATAGTAACTGGTACGGCATTCATGTCACCTATTTCGAGGAAAAATGAGAATGATACTGATACTTGGGACTTCAATAATATGGTGGCAAAGCACTTCATCCTCCGTCATGTTACTCAAGGACTTCCATGTCCTCATTTGCAATTAGAAAGGGCATCCGATCTTTGGATGGCTCTCATAGAGATGTACCGAAGTGGTACGATTTGTTGTTTTTGGAAGATTAAGTTTCGTATGTGCGTACGCATGTTGCGTGCGAGTGCAAAAAAACAAGCCGAGGCAGTCTGTCTCTAACTTCTCTCTCCAACTCTCACACTTGTTGTAGTCACTGAGATGTTAGAGAGGAAGCTAGTGCCATGGCTGCCTATGCTATCCAGAGATTTACGGGGTAGTAAAGTAGTTTATTTACTAAAATATAAGTTGTCGCCTAGAGTATTTGATCCTTGTACCTACGGATAAGTAATGCCGCCGGTAGCCGGTAGCCTCATCCATTTAGTCTAGGATTAGTGGTAAACGATATAGTGTGTAAAAAATATATAAATGCTAACATATAGGCTATTTCATTTAACGGCAACTATATACAGGAAACATAGAGTCAGTTATAAAAAGTACGGATTACAAGTACAAAGAATAAATAAATACCGCGCATTTGTTCTGATAGGGAAACAAATATTTCGCAACTATTTATGACGGCTACAATTGAAATCGGCATTCAATCGGACGGCCGGAAAGAATGCTGAGATCGCGGAAGAAGATTTAGTCGGTTTGTGGTCGCTACCACATCGGATGACACGTGGCACCACGACATTGGATTTCGGCATCTCTAGGGATTACGGAAACAAATCCAGAAAAGACACGTGTCGACATTTTGGTCATGTCGTGCAATGTTTGTACATAAAGTACACCGACAGCTATACCTTTCTATACGGTACAGTAATATGATTATTGTCGTACGTTAGTAGATAGAGTTTTACAGAGAGATAAGACTTAGAAAAATTTGGTAGATAGGACCCTCTCTTCAGAGAGCTTTTGTACAAAAGGTCAAATTTGATCCTTAATAACTTACTGCTCATGGGAGCAAATTCAGAGATTCTTTTTGGTATCAACTCAGGCGAGTCTTGCCTTCACACGGGTGAAGGTGGTCAGAGTTTTTGTTTTCCAGGGTGGCAGCTATTTGTGCTGAAAGACAAAGGGGATAGTGTTATCCTATTGGCTTCGTGTGAGCTGCCTACTCTGAGGTCCTATGGAGGTCTCAGAGTTCCAGTGTGTGCGTGTGTGTGCATGTGTGTGAATGGATGGGTGTCTGGGTGTGTGTCTGTGTGTGTGCATGTCTGTGTGCATGTGTGTGTGATTGTATGTGTGTATGTCTGTGTGTCTGTCTGTGTGTCTAACTGTGTGTTTCTCAGTGTGTATGTCTGTGTGTCTAACTGTGTGTTTGTCACTGTGTATGTCTCTGTGTCTGTCTTTGTGTATGTCTATGTGTCTGTCTGTGTGTGTGTCAATATATTTGTCTGTGTGGTTGTTTGTGTGTCTTTCTGTTTGTTTGTCTTTGAGTTTGTCTGTGTATCTGTGTCTGTGTCTTTGTCAATGTCTGTGTCTGTATTTTTGTGTGTTTTTGTGTCTTTGTGAATGTCTCTGTGTGTCTCTACGTCTTTGTGTGTCTTTGTGTCTATGTCTTTGTCTTTGTTTGTGATTCTTTCTGTGTGTTTGTGTCTCTGTGATTGTCCGGTGTGATTGTGACTGTGTGTCTGTCTGGTGTGTCTGTCCGTGTCCCTGTATGTGTCCCTATCCGTGTCCCTTTCCGTGTCTGTCTTCGTGTCCATGTCTCTGTCTTTATCTATGTCTTTGATTGTGTGCGTGTGTGCATGCGTGTGTAGTGTTTGTATGTGTGTGTGTGTGCTTGTTATGTGTGTGTCTAAATATATATGTATATAGATACATATATAGAGGTAATTGAGAGAGGGAGAGTAAGAGGGAGAACGTGAGGAAGAGAGAGAGGAAAGGAGAGGGAATAGAGAGAAACATATATAGAGAGCGAGAGAGAGACGGAGAGTGAGAGGGAAAAAGAGAGGAAGAGGAGAGGAAAAGGAGAGGAAGTAGAGAGGGAAAGAAGAGAGAGAGGAGAGGAGGAGAGAGCGGGAGAAGGAGAGGGAGTGGAAGGGGAAAGGAAAAGGTGAGGGTAAGGGAGAGGGAGAGGAGAGAAAGAGCAAAGTGAGGAGAGAAATAGGAAGTGGGAGGGGAAAAGAGAGGGGAGGAAAAGGGAGAGGAGAGGGAGAGGGAGAGGAAGAGGGAAAGGAGAGGAAGCGGAGAGAGATATGATAAGGAGAGGGAGAGGAAAGGGAAAGGAGAGGGATAGGATAAAGAGAGGGAGAGGAGAGGGATAGGAGATGGAGAGGGAATGAGAGGGGAGGGATAGAAGATTGTGAGGAGAGGGAGAGGGAGAGGAGAG
The DNA here is from genome assembly GCA_037447655.1 of Zygnema cylindricum. Classification (NCBI taxonomy): domain Eukaryota; kingdom Viridiplantae; phylum Streptophyta; class Zygnematophyceae; order Zygnematales; family Zygnemataceae; genus Zygnema; species Zygnema cylindricum. The sequence goes on along the minus strand of JBBHKE010000589.1, from coordinate 24,722 downwards.
GGTGACAGGGAGAGGAAGAGGGAGAGGAGAGGAAAAGGAGAGGGAGAGGAGCGGGATATGATAGGGAGAGGGAAGAGGAGAAGGAAAGGAGAGGGATTACAACAAAAAGAGGAGAGGAAGAGGAGAGGGATAGGAGAGAGACAAGGAAGAAGAGGGGAGGGAGAGAAAAGGGAGAGGAGAGGGAGATTGATCGGGAGGAGAGGGAAAGTTAGAGCAAAGAGAGAGAGGGAAAGGGAGAGGAGAGGAATAGGAAGAGGGAACGAGGAAGGAGAGGAAAGAGAGAGGGGAAAAGGAGAGGGAAAAGAGAGATACATATATAGAGATCGAGAAAGAGAGGGAGAGTGAGAGGGAAAAGGAGAAGAAGTAAAATAGAGGAAGTAAAGAGGGAAAGAAGAAGGTGAGGAGAGGGAGAGAAAGCAAGAGAAGGAGAGGGAGTGGAAGGAGAGAGGAGAGAGAGGAGAGAGAGAGGAGATAGAGAGATAGGAGAGAGAGAGAGAGAGGAGAGAGAGGAGCAAGAGGAGAGAGAGGGAATGAAAAAAGAGCAAGCGAGGGAGGAGAGGGAGACAGAAGAAAGAGAGAAAGAGAGAGGGGAGAGAGAAGAGAGAGAAGAGAGAGAGAGAGAGAAAGAGATAGAGAGAGCGAGCGAACGAGAGAGAGAGAGAGAAATCACCTGCGTTTTCGCGTGAATCCAGTTATCTCCCCACACATAGATTCCGTGATTCCGTACCAGGACAGCTGTAGTTTTGGGATAGGCTGCAATCTGTTACACCCAACGGATTCAATTTTTTTCTGAACTGAGAAACGGAAAAAATTGTTGCTTATTATTATGTTTTGAATGTCGTTTATTTGTTTTTTTTTTTTTTTGTCTGAAATGTACCTGTTTCGAGCTTCAATTCTTTTTATTTTGTCTGTTTTCCGAATTGTGAATTATCGAATTACTTTGAAAGGGAAAATAGAAAAAAAAAAGGAGAAAAAAAAAGAGAAAAAAAAGAGAAAAAAAAAGTGGCGCGTACGAATGATGAAAAATATGTTTCGATGGATAAAAAGAATGTGTGTAAATGGGCATAAAACGGATAAAAGGTGGTATTTAAACGGATAAATGGGTACACATATATATAAAATAGTACTTATGAACCAAAAAAAAACTACAACTAATAATATAAAAACAAAAAGAGTGAAGGTATGGAATAGGCAAAAAAAATGGTTTAAAAAATGGGCAAAATGTGTATAAATATGCATAAAATCGTAAATAAAGAATTAGGTGAAAAAGAGTAATCTCCAAATGGGAAAAAAAAAGATATAAAATGGGCAAAGAAAAGGAGTAAAAAATGGTTAAAATGGGTAGAAATTGGGGAAAAAAAGGGTGTAAAAAAGGGTAAAAAATTGATAGAAATTATTACAAGGCGGGTAAATATTCTCGAAATTCTCGAAAAAAAACAAAAAAAAAACAGCAGCTGAGGAAAAAATTGCATTAAAAAAAGAGAGGAGAGGAGAGGAGAGGGCAAGGGAGAGGGAGAAGAGAGGAAGAGCAAAGTGAGGAGAGAAATAGGAAGTGGGAGAGGGAAGGAGAAACAAGGGAGAGAAGAGGGAGAGGAGAGGGAGAGGAGAGTGAGAGGGAGAGGGAGAGGGAGAGGAGAGGAGAAGAGAGGGAGAGTTAGAGGAGAGAGAGAGAGAAAAAGGGAGAGGAGAGGGACAGGGAGAGGGAGAGGAGAGGGATAGGAGAGCGACAAGGAATGAGAGGGGAGGGAAAAAAAAAGGAGTGACACGAGAGAGCGACGAGAGGGAGAGGAAGAGGGAGAGAAGAGGAAGAGGAGAGGGAGAGGAGAGGAAGAGTTAGAGGAGAGAGAGAGAGGGAAAAAGAGAGGAGAGGAATAGGAAGAGGGATAGGGAGAGAGAGAGAGAAGGGGAGGAGGGGGGTGAGGGGGAGGGGGAGGGGGAGGGGGAGGGGGAAGGGAAGGGAGAGGGAGCGAAAGTGGGATCGAAAGAGGGAGGGAGAGGGAGAGGGAGAGGGAGAGGAAGAGAGAGAAGGAGAAGAAAAGGGAGAGCGAGAGGGAGAGCGAGAGGGAGAGGGAGAGGGAGAGGGATAGGGAGATTGAGAGGAAGAGGGAGAAGGAGAGGGAGAGGGAGAAGGAGAGGGAGAGGGAGAGTGAGAGGAGGGAGAGGGAGAGGGAGAGGGAGAGGGAAAGGAAATGGGAGGGGGAGAGGGAGAGGGAAAGTTGAACGGTGAGGGAGAGGGAGAGGGAGAGGGAGAAGGAGATGGAGAGAGAGAGGGAGAGGAAGAGGCAGAGGGAGAACGAGAGGTAGAGGAGGAGGGGGAGAGGGAGAGGGATAGGGATATAGAGAGGGAGAAGGAGAGGGAGACAGGAAGGCGGAGAGGAAGAGGGAGAGGGAGAGGGAGAAGGAGAGGGAGAGGTAGAGTGGGAGTGGGAGAGGGAGAATAATAGGGAGACGGAAAAGGAGAAGTAGAGGGAGAGGGAGAGGGGGAAAGGGAAAGGGAGAGGGAGAGGGAAAGGGAAATGGGGAGAGGGACAGGGCATGGGAGACAAAGAGGAAATGAGAGGATAGGGAAAGGGAGAGGAGAAAAAAAGGAGAGGGAGAGGAAGAGAGAGAGGAGATGAAAAGGAGAGGGAGAGAAGAGGGAAAAGGAAGGAGAGGGGAGGGAGGGAAAAGGGAGAGGAGAGGGAGAGTGACAAAAGAGAGTGAAGTGAGGAAGAGGAAGAGGAGAGGGAGAGGAGAGGGAGAGTTAGAGGAGAGAGTGAGAGGGAAAAGGAGAGGAGAGGAATAGTAAAAGGGATAAGGGAGGGAGAGGGAGAGGGAATGGGGAAGAAGAGGAATAGTAAGAGAGAGAAGGGAGGGAGAGGGGGAGGGAAATGGAGAGGGAAAGGGAGAGGGAGAAGGAGAGGGAGAGGGAGACAGAGTGGGAGAGGGAGAGGGGGGGGGGAGAGGGGAAAGGGGAGGGGGAGTGAGAGGGAGAGGTGGGTGGGGAGGGGGAGGGAGAGGGAGAGGGTGAAGGAGAGGGAGAGGGAGAGGGAGAGAAAAAGGGAGAGGGAGAGGGAGAGGAGAGGGAAGGGAGAAGAAGAGGGAGAGGGAGAGGGAGAGGGAGGGGAGTGGGAGGGGAAGTGGGAGGGGGAGTGGGAGAGGGGAGGGGGAGTGGGAGAGGGAAAAGGAGAGGGAGTGGGAGGGGGAATGGAAGGTGGAGTGGGGGGGGAGTGGGAGAGGGAGAGGGAGAGGGAGAGGTAGAGAGAAAGGGAGAGGGAGTGGGAGGGGGAGTGGGAGAGGAAGAGGGAGTGGGAGTGTGAGGGGGAGAGGGAGAGGCAGAGGGAGAGGGAAAGGGAGAGGGAGAGGGAGATGGAGTGGGAGAGTGGGAGAGGAAAAGGGAGTGGGAGTGTGAGGGGGAGAGGGAGAGGCAGAGGGAGAGGGAGAGGGAGAGGGAGAGGGAGAGGGAGAGGGAGAGGGAGAGAGAGAGGGAGAGGGAGAGGGAGAGGGAGAGGGAGAGGGAGAGGGAGAGGGAGAGGGAGAGGGAGAGGGAGAGGGAGAGGGAGATTCGTGCCGAAATATAATTTTTTCAAGGAAAGTTCAGCCAAACTCTACCTTTCAGTTCTACATATGAAGTGTGTTATTTAGTCCCCTCAGGATATTCCACTCTTTTTAACTTCCCCTCATGGTTTTCAAACTCCTCCTCTTTCAGATGGCATTGGTATATTGGGTTACCCCCTTGGTTCGGATACTTTCGTTACCGAATTTCTTGATAATGCTCTACAGAAAGATCTGGCCTACGTGGACGACCTCCCTTACCTTCTCGATCCCCAAGTTGCATTTGCTATGCTAACCAAGTGTTTCCCCCACCGCCCTTCTTACCTTACTTATACTTCCCCTCCCACCTCGACGTTTATCTTATCTCTCTCATCCTTTGATGAACCCTTTATGGACATCCTTCACACTCTTATAGGTGGTGGGGCATTGGATCGCGAGTTTGGGCCTTCCGCCCACATTCAGGTATCCCTCCCTGTCTCTACAGGGGATTAGATCTATTATTGATTGGTTTTGTTGCTCTCGCTGCCTATTTTGAAAGTTGGTGCTTTGTTTCCACCACTCTTGTTTCCCGATTCTTGGCTAGAGACACCCCCGTTCTAGCCATTGTGGTCCCCCGTGTTTCACACAGTGTGTTCGCCTTCCAACGGTTTCTACTGTACGCGTCACATTCTCTTCCTATTCAACCCTAGTGGATGTGCCGATTGTTTCCACCCTTGTTACGAAATCTAATGAGCTTGTCTAATAATCGATTTCCGATCAGGTTATCGCCTCAATTAAAACCGAGCATCTCAAGGCATTTCCTTGTGATTGTTCGCGTGCCCGTCTTCTCTCTTGTGGTTTTAGTTCTTGAATATTTGCTACACCTATTTTATCCACTTTTTGATTTACACATGCTCAATTCCCCACCACCCTCCGGTTTTGCCTAGGCCTCCCCCATCCTCCTTAACTTGGCTCTCTAGTTTGTACATGTGGTCGTGCCTTGGGGCCTGATGGTGTCCATTTGCTTTGTTGCTCTCAAAGGAGAGAATTGATTCAAGGGCACGATATTATTCACGACGTTGTTGCGACTATTGCTTTGGAGGTGGGCTTTTCAGTGCGGCGGGAAGTTTCTTATATTATTCCCTCGCGCCAGATCAAAGTTGTTTTGCTCGATGGTGCCTGTCGCATTTTTGGGTATATTGTTTTGGCAAACCCTACTTCGGCAACAGTCGTTGGTCAGGCGGCTCAACATGTTGGTGAAGTTCTAGGGGCTCTAGTTCCCCACTGAAATTGCATATCCAAATAAACTTATCTAGATAGTGTCGATTCTAAGATAATAAAAACCCAAATGATTAACACCTTGACAACCAAAACCCCAATACAGCTTCACCCCTTTGAAAGAAGACTTTATATGTGCTCGGTTCCCCCACAGAATGCAAAGTTGTAATATGCGTATTTGGATACATTCCCCAACTTTGGCTTTCCTTTATAAATGCAGTTGGGATGGAAAATATCTGAATGCCTACACCCTTGTGTAGCCTGGACTCCCCTGACTGTGCAGCAAAAAGAATCACTAAATTTGCTACCATGCCATTAAGTTATGACCGGCCAAAGATGGCCTATAAATACAGAAGGTCTCTCACAAAGAGGTGCCTCAAAAAGTTCTAAGCCATAAATCCCTCTCTCATCATCCTACTACTACTCTACCTAACCAATCACAAGACTGTAAGGTACAACAAGGTACAAGTGGCGCTATACTTCTTGTACGACCATAGTACGGCATGGCCGTCGCGTTGACGCCTATCTGTTCCTAAGTCGTAGTCGTTTTCCCCGTAATGTCTGCTGTCCACTCATGGCTTACCACGTGTCTTCTGCCGATATTAGCTCGCAAACCGCCAAATAGCCACTCCGGTGCTTCGGCTCCATTGTAAGCTGTCCGATCTGTAATCCGCAACTAATCGCGTCCATTTAAATTCGTCGTTTCGTTTTGTAATCCGTGAAATGGAGTATGTAGATTGGTACCATATTTAAATACAAATTACACTGAATATATTTATCGCTTTATCATGACCTAACGGATAAGGCTAACGTTTATTTGCTATGTGGTGGTTGTGAAAAGGGTGGGATCAAATCCTAGTGGTGTCACGAATTCTTTTAGTTACTCATTTATCTCTCTCTTCTTAGTCTACACCTTATCTGCTAAGGAGACATCCATGGTGGCTTTCCGCCTACTCTCTCTTTTATCTAGAGTCTAGATTAAGAAGTGAATATTAATTACTTTTTTTGTGGTATGACTTGCTCTTTTTATTTTTCCATTACATACCTAGAAAATACATAAATTTCAACACTCCCCTTATTTTCTAGTCAATTTTCCTTTTAACTCCCACCAAACATTTTTCTTCTTTCTATTTTTCTTCTTTTTTTTCTCCTTGTCAAACTTTAAGTGAATACCTGCGTATTTAAAAAAGTGTATTAGATGAGCCGGAACAAGCGTTAAATCTTGTTGATCACACATTTTATTTTGCATGCCACTTTTCATAAATCCAAACTCTTGAACGAAGGATTTTATCCACCTCATCCCTTTTTCATCCTGCCTAAAAATCCAATTTCCCATTTGGAGTTCCAACACCTAGCCCCATTCCCAATCTCGAACACATACCCAGATGTTAACCTTTTACATGCACATCTTCATAAGTGACATCACACCAAGTAGAGATGTCAAATCCACCCTCCCCAAAATTTATCCAAAAACCACTAGTCCCTACTAAAGTTCTTATGAATTCTACATCTTCCTAATTTAAATGATTATCTATGATAATTACCCCATTTTCTGATTTTTTCCCCACCTCCCCTTTTCAGATCCATATGAGTTTTTTCACTTTCACTTTTCATTTTGATTCCCAAAAAATATTTCTCCTCCCCTAAACCTTTCATTAAATTTTCTTTTTCTCCCCTATCCTTTGAGGCTCCTTCTAGATTTACTTCTCCCCTTTCCTCGAAATCTGTTGAAGTCTCCCTTTTCGCCAGTTTTTTTGTCTCCGAAATATCTATTAGAATATCCTCAATATTTTGATTTTTCCCTTCTTCCAATTTTAATTCTAAATCTGACATTCTCATTTCTAAGTCATTTACTCCATACTCTTTGACATCCTCATCATGTTTAACTCCCTCAAGTACCTCCTTTCTCTTAACTTCCCTTATACCTCCAAAAGCACACTGTTGTTTTCGTGGAATTTCTATGAGCTTTTCTCTCTTCCCCATACTACCCATGTAGTGAAGCTCTAAAATATCTTCATCCCGTTTCTCCTCTTCCCCTTCTTCCTCTTCATTCACATTCCAACTTCTAATTTATTCCAAACAAGGAAATTCCGCCATATAGTGACCCGGTTACCTATAAAAGAAGTAAACCCCTCCTTTCGAAGCTCCCTTTTGTTTTCCTTTTCCTCTCTTTCAACCAAAGTTCTGATAAGGTTTATCTTTATTTTCTTCCTCTCATCACGCTTGCGCAAGTCACCATCATTCCTCTCAACATGCTTATGCCAGTCACCACCTGGTGTCAGTACATTCATTCTGTCACTTCCCCTACGAAGCTCCAAAGTGTTTTCCCTCACAAGAATCATCCCATTGGTAATGCTCCAAGTCCATGAGGAGTAATCCATTTCCTGCATACGGTTAATGATGTTTTTGTACTCATCTGAAAGTTTCATGATTAGTGTGTCGATCTTTCTCTACTCGAATTCTACATATTTTGCACTAGTAAGCTCAAGATATAACGCAACAATATCATTGTATAACACTATCATGCTACCGCCTTTATAAACATAGGCCTCTATTTCGTGTTTTACTAACACCTGCTTGCCTTTGTATAGTCTCACTCTTATAAGTTTTAATTAGTGTGTCCTAGATTTGTGAATACTTGGTTAGGTTTATAAGAGTGATAGCTATGGACTTAGACACGTTTCTAAGTATGAGATGTTTTGCTATGGTATTTTTGTAGTCCCAGATTTTTCTGTCATTTTTTTTAGTTTTTGGTTTGGTTACAACCCCTACAAATGGAACTGTAGGCGAGAGCCTAGCTCCCCTCACCACAGGTGGTTCTTTACCCTTTTCCCTTTTTCCCTCTTCCATGGCAATAATTTTCCCTTCACCTTCCGTTGCATCTAGACTCGAGTTCGTTTTCTGGAAAGCCCTAGATGAATCTCCATAGTGAGTTACGCCAAAGCTCGGTGGCGGAGACCTCACTTGTCCCGAAAGAATTCCCCATAAATGCTTTTCGAAAAGCAATCCCTCCATCATAAATCCCCAATAAGTGAAGTATGTTCCATCAAACATAGGCATCCTAGATGGTGGGCTCATAACCTGAAATTCTTTGGGCTCCATTTCCCCATAGAAATTGCAGATCAAAAGAAGTTATTCTAGATAGTGTCGATTTCAAGTTGATAAAAACCCAAATGACTTACACCTTGACAGTCCAAACCCCAATACAACTTCACCATGTGAAAGAAGATTTTTTGTATGTTTTTTGTGTGCTCAGTTCCCACACAGAATGCAAAGTTAAAATATGCGTATTTAGACATATTCCCCCACTTTGACTTTCCCTCATAAAAGCAGCCACCCTCACAGGCAAAGTATTTGACCGACTACACCCTTTTGTAGCCTGTACTCCCCTGAGTCCGCAGCAAAAAGAATCACTGAATTTGCTCCCCTGACATTAAGTTATAACAGGCTAACGATGGCCTATAATTACAAAAGGTCTCTCAGAGAGAGGTGCCTCAAAAAGCTCTAAGTCCTAAATCCCTCTCTTATCCTTTCACAACTACTATAGCTAACCAATCAAAAGACTGTAAGGTACAAGAAGGTACAAGTGTCGCTGTAACTCTTGTACGACCATAGTACAATTTGGTCGTCGCGTTGACGCCTATGAGTTCCTAAGCCGTAGTCGCTCTCCTTGTAATGTTCGTTGTCCACTCATGGCTTGCCACGTTTCATCCGCCAAAATTAGCTAGCAAACCGCCAAATGTCCACTTTGGTGCTTCGGCTCCACTATAAGTCGTCTGATCTGAAATCCGAAATTAATCGCGTCCGTTTAAATTCGTCGTTTCGTTTCGCAATCCGTGAAATGGGGTATGTAGATTGGTACCGTTAGTGTTGGGTATCGAGGACCTTTTGCCGATATTCGATATATATCGAATTACAAGTACCCGATAATCGGCATATCGCTTCGATATATCAAAAAGCAAAAAATCGCGATATATTGCTGATATATCGCCAATATATATAGTTTTGCCGATATATCAAGGCATTAAAAAAAAAAATTTACAGGTCTCCAAAGTCACGTGCCTTCGGACAAGGTGACCGTAACATGTTTGCCGAAAAGAAATACATTTTTTTCCCAAAAATCAGCAGAGTGAAGGAGATCACACATGTACATTGACGCGGTACACTTGCAAAGTAAACATACATAATACACAAGTACGGATTTCCATACAAAAATGGTTGGTTTTCATATCTTTGACGATTTTAAAGATTTGATCGTAAACTTACAAAGAACCACTCAAATCAGAACACGTATGTAAAAACTTGTTGACACACAGTACGCGATGTAATCGAGGCCTCTGTAATACAAAAATTTTGTTGTCCGTACTATTACAAAGACCTCCTGATGTAACCATACCCCAAATAAGTAATTATATGAATGACAAAATTAGTATTTTTTTGTCGGTTACATTTTGCTACGTCTACCTTTTAGTCACAGAACGAAAATCACGTCGTACGTGGTGTAACTCTGAGACCTCCATAGGACCTCAGAGTAAGCAGCTCACACGAAGCCTCTAGGATAACCCTAACCCCTTTGTCTTTTAGCACGAATAACTGTCACCCTGACAAACAAAAACTTTAAGCACCTTCACCCCTATGAAGGCAAGACTCCCCTGAGTCGATAGCAAAAAGAATCTTTGAGTTTGCTCCCCTGAGCAGTAAGTTATAGAGGGTCAAAGTTGACCTTTTGTACAGAAGCTCTCTAGGAGAGAGGGTCCTATCTACCAATTTTTCTAAGTCCTGTCTCTCTCACAAACTCTATCTACTGATGTACGGAACCAATCATATTACTCTTCTGTACACAGAAGTACATCTGTCAGTGTACTTTCTGTACGGATACTGTACGACATGGCCTAAATGTCAACACGTGGTATATCTGGATTTGCTCCCTTAATCCCCAAGGATGCCGCGATCCAATGTCATTCTGCCACGTGAAATCCAATATGGCGATGACCAAAAACCGTCGAAATCCTCTTTCGTGATCTCGGCATTCATTCCGACCGTCCAATTTAAATGCAGATTAAATCGTAGCCGTAATAATTACTTGCGCGGTATTCGTTTCACTATCACACAAATGCGTGGTATTTGTTTCTTGTCTAAACATTAATCCGTACTTTTACATAACCAAATCTATGTTTCCTGTAAATAGTTTTCGTTAAATGAATTTGTTAGCGTAAAAATGTTTATATAATTATCAAACCGTATATAATTTAACTTTGTTATAGACTACATGGATAGAGCTACCGGCTACCAGCAGCTTTGATGGCCGATAGGTACCAGGATCAAATGTAGGTTCCGATAGCTCTACTTTTAGTAAATTAGTAAATCAACTAATTTACTATTGTAAGTCAACTAATCTACTACCCGTAAATCTCAGGATAGCATAGTCAGCCATGGCACTAGCTTCATCTCCGACTTTCAGTGTATGCAACAAGTGTGGGAGTTGAAGAGAGAAGTTAGAGGCTGACTGCCTTGGCTTCTTTTCTGTATTTTATTTTGGACCTAGAAAATACTAAACTAACCATCAATTTCTACACTCCCCTTATTTTCTAGTCAATCTTAAATTTCAGACCACACTACTCCTTGCAGAAAATTAGCTTAGGAGAGGGCACAGGTTTGGTCATCATATTTGCAACCATCTCGCTATGTGGTCGGTACTCTAAACTGATAATTTTGTTTTCTACTTTCTCTCTAACAAAGTTGAGTCTAATGTCCATGTGTTTGGCTCTAAAATGATGTTTAGAATTGGCAGAAATAGCGATTGCTGCCTGATTATCACAAAAAAAGAATCTGCACACCACTTTTAAGGTGACCAAGCTCACCAAGCAAAGACTTGACCCACATCAATTCTTTTAAAGCAGAGGAAGAGGCCATATACTTAGCCTTCTTGGTGGACTGAGCAATAACCTTTTGCTGTTTGCTACTCCAACAGCAAGCCCCATCACCACCATATAATACATATCACGAAGTACATCTCCTCATCAGAACATCACCATAACTGGCATCACTCCAAGTAATGATGTCAGTATTTTCCCCACCCAAATACAACCATAGATCCGTAGTTCCTATCAAATATCTAAAGACTCTTTTAGCTGCCTCCCAATCCTTATTAATGGGAGCATTTATATTTCTACTCAGTACTCCTACAGCTGCTGCTAAATCCGGTCGGGTACAATTCATAAAATAGATTAGACTTCCCACTGCTTGCCTGTAAGGAATAGTTTGCATGAACTTTTGTTCTTCAGGAGATAATTCCTCGTCTAAGACTATGACTCCTTCCTCACTCCCCTCAGTACCCTTCTTTAACTCCATTGGAGTTGTACAACTATTAGCTTTATCCATCTGAAATTTTTCAAACATGTTCCCTATAGCTTTTTTTTGAGTCAATCTTATAATATTTCTTTTTCGATCTTTTTCTACTTGAATTCCCAAAATATATTTTGCTTCCCCCATATCCTTCATTTCAAATCTCCATTTAAGATACGTTTTCAGTTTATTAATTTTTTCCATTGATTTACTTAAAACAAGTAAATCATCAACATAAATTGCAATAAATATTATACCTTTCTCATCTTCAAAAACAAAGATTGACTGATCTGAGCTGATTCCGATATATCCCAAACCGGTAAGAAACTCATCAAGCTTCTAATTCCACTATTGAGGGGCCTGTTTCAAACCATAAAGGGATTTGATCAGTCGGCATACCTTACTCTCCTCTCCTTCCTCCACAAATCCTTCAGGTTCTCGCATAAAGATCTCCTCTTCCAATTCTCCATGCAAAAAGGTTGTCTTGATGTCCATCTGGTGCACCTCCATGTCTTCCACTGCTGCTAGACTGAGAAGAATGCCGATAGAGGGAAATTTGACGACCAGGACAAAGGTTTCCTCGTAGTCGATTCCTTCTTTCTGTGTAAATCCTTTTGCCACTAATCGGGCTTTGTAACGCTCAATGGTGTTATCCGGGTTCAGTTTTAATTTGAAAACCCACTTACAACCGATTGGTTTTCGGTTAGGTGGACAGTCCACCAGCTCCCAAGTATCGGATGCCATAATTGAGGCTATCTCCTCATTTATGGCTGTCTTCCACAGGTTTTTTTCTGGGGAAGTCATCGCCTCTCCATAAGTTTGAGGTACATCTTGATGAGATAGTTTTATTACCTTGTTATTAACCTGTTTTTCTTGCAATCTTTTGCTACTTCTCCTTCCTCCCTAAAAATATGTGGCCGGAATAGATGGTTCTCGTGGGTTCTTTCGAACAATCTCGGCTTCTCCCCTGTCCCCTGATTCCGAATCAGTTTCCACCACGTCTTCCGCTTCGGATATAATTTTCACTGGAATTTCCGACGCGAAGTTCTTTTCGGTTTGATTTGTACTTGCAAGAATGTCATATTCTCTAAAACCTGGATAATTAGGAAGTTCAAAGTCATCGGAATTTTGTGACTCCAAATCTGATTTTTACTGACTTTGTATATTTGAAGGGATCCACAGACTTTCCTTCATCCATAACTACTAGATGCTTTTCTATGATTGTATCTTCCCTTTTTAGATCGTAAACTCTATATCCTTTAACATCTTCATCATATCCTAATAAGTATCCCGGTTTTCCTGTAGGATCTAGGTTCGAATTAGACCGATCTGTATCTAGACTGAATACTTAACTGGCGAAAACCTTTAAGTGAGATATGTCAAGTTTTCGGCCGGTCCATCTCTCATAAGGTGTTAGATCTTTTATAGCTGAGGTAAGAACTCTATTTTTGAGGTTATTTGGGTAGTTCATTGCTTCTGCCCAAAACCTTTTTCCAATCTTCTTATATGACAACATACTTCTAGCACTATCACTTAATGTCCTTTTTAATCGTTCAGCTACCCCATTGTGTTCTTGGTTTTTCTGGAACTGTCTTTTGGTTCTGGACTCCATCTTCCCTCAGAAAATCCTCAAACTGGTTAGAAGTGTACTCTCCACCATTGTCACTCCTTACTCTCTTGATTGGAGTTACATGGAGTTTTTGGCTCTATGCTTTATATTGTCTAAAACAATCATAAGCTTCTGACTTGTTTTTCAAAAAATACACCCTCGAATATCGAGACCAATCATCAATTATAGTCATCATAAATCTCTTCCCCCCCAGTAGGGTACTTTTGCCGGTCCCCAAATATCTGTGTGTACTAAATCTAGAATTTTTTCTCCCCTATAAGAGGTTGTTTTGGGAAAGGGCAATCTGTATGCATTACCTTGAGCGCATCCACTACAATCACTTAGATTCTCACTCTCAGTGAACTGAATTCCTTCCACCACTCACATCTTTTTCATCTCTCTTAGCTTATCTAGATTCACATGCCCAAGCCTCTTATGCCACATCATTATATCATGAACACCAGCATAATTAATTTTCTTCTTTTCATTGCTTAAAATCAGCCTAAACATCCCTTGGCTACCTTTTTCAGCGGTGAAATAAACTTCTTCCTCAAAACTAGCAGTAAAGACTCCTTTCCTAGTGCTAGTATCAAAATCCTTATCATCTAATACAGAAAAATTTGAGGTTTTTGTTCATCTCCGGTATAAAGAATACATCGGAGAATGTAACTATGGATGTCTTTCCTTCTACTAACACTTTCATATCTACCGATCCTACAAGAGTAGTAGTGACTATCCTCCCATCCCCGTAATCTATCTCTACGGTGGGAATCTTTCTTATCTTAGTGAACAGGTGTTTATCTTTACACATGTGCATGGAGGCACCTGAATCTACAATCCAGCTTGCTTCACCTTTCAATCCACCGAAAGCACATTTCTGCTTTCGTGGAATTTCAACCTCGTTTGTCGATTCCAACTCCTCATCCAATAGGAGCTCATCGTCCTCGTCTTCGAATTCCACCTCATGTATTTGTGTCACAAGGGCTTTTTTCTTTCCTCTTGCGGTTCCACCAGTTTGCCCCTCTTTTAACAGAAGCTCGGTTAGCTTAGTGCACTCCGCCATATGTGCCCTAGTTTCTTACATAAATGACAAAACCCTTGGGAGCCCTTGGTCCGAACTCGTCGGTATGATTTTTCTGCTCCCCCCCTCCGTAATTTCAGACCGGTCTCCGGGAATCCTTATTCCTCCAGTCGGTCCTAGCTGCGAAGGCTTGCCCACTGTTTCCTCCCCTTCGGATCTCAATTGTATTCTCCCGCACGAGAATCATTCCTACCACTGAGTTCCATATCCATCTTGAGTCCGACAAGTCCTGCACACGGTTGACTATGTTCTCGAACTCATCGGGTAACTTCATCGGTAGACAGTTAACCTTTTCTTTTTCACTAAATTCTTTTCCAGCACTCTCTAGCTCTATGAAAATCGTAGCAAGCTCATTGCAAAAATCCAACATCTTCCCCCCTTTGTATACATACTCCTTAATTTTTTGATCAGCCAACTGTTGTTGCAGAATCGTACCACTTTGGTACATCTCTATGAGAGCCATCCAAAGATCGGATGCCCTTTCTACCTGCAAATGAGGATACGCAAGTCCTTGAGTAAGATGGCGGAGGATGAAGTGCTTTGCCGCCATATTGTTGAAGTCCTAGGTATCTGTATCATTCTCCTCGTTCCTCGGAATAGGTGACATGAATGTTGAACCAGTTGTTATTGGTGTGGTCGTCTCCTTCTCGTTTTCTTTGTCCATCGCCTCTCCTTCCTATGTCTCCTTCGTTGAAGATGGATCTGCATCTCTAGTGAATCTGCCTCCTGTAAACCTTGGAGGTATCCCAAGATTGGATGGACGCCTCACCCGTCTACTCACTATTCCCCAAAACCGTTTCTTTCATAGAGCTGTTGTCATCATACTTTCACAGTATATGAAGGCAGCTCCATTGAATATGGGCACCCTAGATGGTGGGCCCATAACCTGGAACTTTGAGACCTCTATAGGACCTCAGAGTAAGCAGCTCACACGAAGCCTCTAAGATAACCCTGGCCCCTTTGTCTTTCAGCACGAATAAATGCCATCCTGGCAAACAAAAATTCTGAGCACCTTCACCCTTGTGAAGGGAAGACTCCCCTGAGTCGATAGCAAAAACAATCTCTGAGTTTGCTCCCCTGAGCAGTAAGTTATGGAGGGTCAAAGTTGACCTTTTGTACATAAACTCTCTGGGAGAGAGGGTCCTATCTAACAATTTTTCTAAGTCCTATCTCTCTCACAAACTCTATCTCCTGATGTACAGAACCAATCATATTACTCTTCCGTACACAGAAGTACATCTGTCGCTGTACTTTGTGAACGGATACTGTACGACATGGCCTAAATGTCAACACGTGGTATATCCAGATTTGCTCCCTTAATCCCTGAAGATGCCGCGATCCAATGTCATTCTGCCATGTGTCATCTGATGTGGCGATGACCAAAAACCGTCGAAATCTTCTTCCGTGATCTCGGCATTCATTCCGACCGTCCGATTTTAAATGTAGATTAAATCGTAGTCGTAATAAATACTTGCGCGGTATTCGTTTCACTATCGAAACAAATGCGCGGTATTTGTTTCTTGTCCAAACATTAATCCGTACTTTTACATAACAAAATCTATGTATCCTGTAAATAGTTTTCGTTAAATGAATTTGTTAGCGTAGAAATGTTTATATAATTATCAAACCGTATATAATTTAACTTTGTTATAGACTAAATGGATAGATCTACCGGCTACCGGCAGCTTTGACAGCCGGTAGGTACCAGGATCAAATTCTGGTTCCGACAGCTCTACTTTTAGTAAATTAGTAAATCAACTAATTTACTACTGTAAGTCAACTAATCGACAACCCGTAAATCTTAGGATAGCATAGGCAGCCATGGCTCTAGCTTCATCTCCAATTTTCAGTGACTGCAACAAGTGTGGGAGTTGAAGAGAGAAGTTAGAGGCAGACTCCCTTGGCTTCTTTTCTGTATTTTATTTTAGACCTAGAAAATACTAAACTAACCATCAATTTCTACGCGTATCATACAATTTGTCTTTTTCCCTAAAATTATATATTATATAGAAATATAAAATATTAAATCTAAAAAAGTACTATATATCGCGATATATATTGCGATAATTAATGTTGGTCTCGGTACAATATATCGAGGATTCTTCTTGATCGATATATCGAATATCGAAATTATCGCGATATGAATTTACCCGATACCCAACACTAGGTACCGTATTTAAATGCAAACGACACCGAATATATTTATCGTTTCATCAAGACCTAACGGATAAGGCCAACATCTATCTACTATGTGGTGATTGTGAAGGGACTAGGATCAAATCTTAGTGGGGTCACGAATTCTTTTAGTTACTCCTTTCTCTCTCTCTCTTTAGTCTCCACCTAATCTGTAAAGGAGACAACCATGGTGGCTCTCCGCCACTCTCTCTTTTATCTAAAGTCTAGATTAAGAAGTGAATATTAATTACTACTTTCGTGGTATGACTTGCTCTTTTTATTTTTCCAATACAGACCTAGAAAATACATATATTTCAACAGTTGGGGTGGCGGCTTGTGGTGTTGCTAAGGCGAAAGAGCGTGATTATGCCCACCGAGACCATATGGATGACTTTATTCCTATGGCGGTCGAGATCTTTGGTTGTTTGGGTATTGCGTTGGACGAGTTTCTCCGTACTTGTGCTCGACGTGCTTTCGAGCGGCGAGGACATGGGAGCTCTCCTCCTTCGGTCCTTGCTTCTTTTTATCGTCAGCGGTTATCTGTGGCTTTACAGCGAGTGGAAGCTTCTATTCTCCTTCGATCGACTGTTGCGGTTATGCATCGTCGACGTGTTCCAGAACTCCCTCGGCGTGCTCCCCCGGGCTGGGGGGACTTACGGGGTTGCTTTTTGTAGATATTTAATTGAGTTGGGGTTGGGGTTGTAGTTTTGGTCTAGTGAGTTGTCGTGCTTTTCATTTTGAGTTTGGGTGCTTTTATTTTACTTACCTGGTTTACCATCGTACTTTTAATTTATCCTGTGAGAATTGATTGTTTTTGTTGAGGGGGAGAAATACCATCATCACCATCACCATCATCATCATCATCATCATCACCAACATCATCATCATCACCAACATCATCATCATCATCATCATCATCATCATTGTCGTCGTCATCATCATCATCATCAACAACATCATCAATATCATCATCATCATTATTACCATCATCGTCATCATCACCATCAATTCATCATCATATCATCATCATGATAATGGTCATTAACATACGATCATGATACCAACAAAGTACTAGCTTATTACTATGATGAAAAACTAAGTTCACGTGAGTTCGGATCATACGCGGATGGGAAGCTCTTAGAAAACATGGCTGCTGTTTATATATTTGCAAAAAGAGTAAAAAGATTTGTTGAGCCTCACCCACAAAACCGAGAGAGGTAAAGTTGGAAAAAAAAACCGACATAAAGCTAGAACATGAACGTTGGACACAAATCGCCAAAGCAAAAATTTATACGTTGAACCTAAAAACGACAAAGCTAAAAATAAATTCGTTGAAACTAAAAGTATATATTTGAACAAATGGGCAAAGATTAATGAGGTACATTGTTAAAGGTATGTCTGAGTACGCAAGTAAGGGTACTTTCGCATGTAACCGAAACTTTAGTCTTGTAACTTTGTTTTTAGCGAAGATTCTCCGTACTACTTTCAAGGCATTCGCATGTAAAGAAATGAAATCGTTACTTTAAATTGTGACGGATGTAGACGTGGGTGTTATTTGTGACGGTTGTAGAAGACTACAAAACTCGCGACAATTGATGACGTTTACAAAATAAGACGAATGTAGGCGTCTAGCTACATGTGACATTGTAGATGTTTAGGGTTTGTGACTTTTTGACGTCACGCTCAAATTATGTCAGCGTCGACGTCACAAATTCTAAAATTTCCGCCATGGTTTACAGAGTTTGTTTTTTAGTATTTTCACACTCTACATGCCATCAAAAAAAATACGCCCAAACATAGTGAAAAAAAACGATTTTAGAGATCTTTCATTTGATACCATTATTGACGTTTCTCATTGCAAGAATTGTGAGATAGATGCGGTAGTGGGAGCGGGAGAGAGTGAGAGGCGCTTTCATGGACATCGCTTTTGCAAAATGGCGTCCGTTGGCCGAGACCCCCTCCACGGCCCACATACGGAAAAAAGTGCACGGAAAAAAGTCACGCACAGGCTGAAAACGTGCAGTGGGTTTTTTTTTTGTACTACGGGCACAAAAATTGTCAAAAACTTCTGACACGTGCGACGGTATCTGCCTATTCGCTCACCTCATGGAACTTTATTTAAAATCACCTTGCGAGGTGATTTTATATAGAGTTTGAAGATTAGCTGAAAGGACGCGAAAGTGGGTCGAAATGCGCTAACGAAAAACTCCAGTACATGTAAAGTTTGAAGGTAACGCAACTTGTACAGCGGCAATTTCAATTTTCTAGTACTGCTACGGATTTTCTCGTTTTTTTCCAAGTTATGGAGGAAAATGACATAAAATAATTGTAACTTTAGCATATGCGAAAGTACCCTAAGAAAAAAAACAAATGTTTCAAAAAACGACAAAATAAAAAAGAGCGTTGAAAAAAAAGCAGCATATTTAAAAGCCGGAAAGACAAGAAAACGACAGAACTAAAAGGTACGTTGACTTTTTCTCAATCGGTCACTCAATATGTACCACAAATATAGAGTGTCGGTGCTAAGAAGTACAGAGAAAAATACACGCCTCAACAAAAGCGGCTAACACGGGAACACCAGTTACTATCACATTGACATCGTCAACACTAAAACAGACCAGTGAACAAATACTTGATCGAACGGCTGCCGGAAATACCGGGAAATACGGAATGAAGACGACACGTGAATTTTAGAAATGGGGTTGATGATTGGCTACGTAAAGTTGTGCGTGACCACATGACTAGGATATTTCTGTCGCACTTCAAACGTATTTTTCTCAAAAACATATTGACGGTGGAGTATTTCAGATTTGTACATCTTATCCGTTTCTTCATTAGGAATTACGGTAATGTGAATAGTGGAGATTATTTTACCTGGGTTCTGGACGTACACTAGGTACAGTAGTATTGTACTACGGCGACTTCTGATTGGTCGGCGGAACAGAAGTAAGGCTTTGACTGTAAAATTGACCCGGGACTTTGAAAATATTTCAGTTCTGTAGTCTCTAAAGCTAGATTGTGTATTCAGCCTTTTTGGCGATTTATAATCAAGTAAAACTTCCGGAACCTTTCGCCAATTGGCCTGATATTTTGATAGAAATTTGTCGGTGGTAATATCTGACCAAGTTTCGCAGGTTTTGACAGCTTAGTAAGGTATTTCTGTGCATCAGAAAGTACCTGTACACAATACGCCTTTCAGTAGTCGAAAAAGACAACGGAAAAGGGATAAATTTTCCTCTCCAAATTAGAAATTGGACCAATCAAACGCACGCAAACCGTTGATAAGCGAAAGGCTCTCGATGGAAATTCGCCTTTAGAGGGAAGTTTAACAGTAACATACATACACTGTTCAGAACTTAAAAGTTGAACTGCTACGGTAAGTCCCCTAACACTACTTTTCTTTCAAATCTGAAAGATTCTTGTAAATCAGAACCAAAAAACCTTCCATTCATCTCTCGCCTCCTCTCCGTGCCTTCCTCCTACTCCCTCCCTCTCCTCTCTCTCCTCACATCCCCCTACTTATCTAACATTTCTATTTCTACAAACTATAATACTGAAAAGAAAAAAAAACTACCCTTTCTAAGCCCCACAAATCCCACCTCTCCCTCTTTACCTCCCTCTTTTCCACTCACCCTTTCCCTCTCCGTCTCCCCCACCCCCTCTTCTACCTCCCTCTCTCCACCCCTCCCCTCCCTCTCTCACTCCTTCCTCCCTTCCACCTTCCCTCACATTCGAAAATACAAAAAATTAACACCACGGGAGGAACCTACAAAAAAAACTCGAGCCTCCCTCCCTCCCTCGCTTCCGCCCTCTCTCCTTCCCACCTGACATCTCTCCCTCCATCCCTCCCTCCCTACCTCCCTCCTCCCTCCCTCCCTCGCTCCCTCCCTCCCTCCCTACCTCCCTAACCGCGTATCCTCTCTTTTGAAATAAAAAATACAATACTATACGAAAAAAATACCAGAATCTACAAAAAATAACTCAATTGTGTGTTTTTCCGAGAGCCTCCCTCACCATAGAGGGCATTCCACTGCAAAAGTTCTCTCATCTCTCCTCCCTCCCCCGAAGTACTCGGGGAAACCTCCTTCATCGCTTTCAAAAAATCCTGTATTTTAAGACTTCTCAGTCCTCTCTCTCCTCCCTTCCTCTTCTCCCTCTCGTGACGTTCCCACACCTCTCGAATCCTTCTCGCCACGCCTTCGCTGTCCTCCTCCTCCCTCTTCTCCTCCCTTCTCTCCTCTCTGCTCTCCTCTTTTCCTCCTTCCCTTTCTTCCTTGCTCCCTTCCTTGCTCTCCAGATTCTCCTTCCTCTCCTTCCATCCTCCCTCTCCTTCCCTCTCCTCCTCTCTCCCCTCAGACGACCTACTCTCCTCCTCTCCTTTCTCCATCCCTTTGGGGCCACCATTCTGAGTAGCCTCCTGTTTGTCTCCACTCCCTCTCCTGTCTCCTTCTTTCCCTGTTGTCTCCTTTTCCTCTCCTCTCTCTCCTTCTCCTCTCTGCTCCCCACCAGAAAACTCCCCTCTCTCTTCCTTCTCCTGTAAAGCTATCTCAGAAATGGCTTCCATTAATTTTTTACCTTTTGGGAACCAATTTTCTATGCTCTCTCCCTCCTCTACCTCTTCTCCCCCTCCCACCCCACCCTTACTGTCCTCCATTCTCCCACTAAAAGTACACCCATTTCGATCATCCCTATATCCAGCCTCTTCTCTCTCTCCTCTCCTCCCTTCAATTCCCTCCCTGGATTTACGATCTTTGTCTTCTCCCTCTCCCTCTCCCTCAACGTCTCTCTTTCCTTGTTCCTCTCCCTCTCCATTTACCTCCCTCTGCTCTTTACCATCTAATTTTTCTTTGTGCTCCTCTCCCTCTCCTCCTCTGTTTTCCAAACACTCATCTCCTACTCTATCTCTCCCCCTCTTCTCACTCTTTCCTCCCACGACTCTAACCTCCTTATCACTTTCATTTTTCCCAAACTTTCTTCCCTCTCCCAATGCCACTTCCTCTACTTCTCCTACTCTGTCCTCCCTCCCCTTTCTTACATCCATATCACTTTCATTAGCCCTTTTGGACTCTCCTTCCCTCTTCCCATTTGAAGTAGCCTCCCCTTCCTCTCCTTTCCGTCTCTCTCCTCCCTCCTGTACCTTCTCTCCCTCCTCTCTCAGCTCACCCTCCACTACCTTCCCTAACTTCTCTCTCCCATCTCTCCCATCTCTCTCCTCTCTCCCCTGTTCCTTCTCTCGCCCTCTGCTCTCTCTTTCCTTTGCCTCCTCTCTCTCCTTTTTGCGAATCTCCTCCTCCTTTGTCATTTTCTGCAACCCCCCATCCCTCTCTCTCCCCCCCTTTCAAATTCACAACCGTCAAAGTTTTCCTCACTAAGACACAAAAAAAACAAAAAAAACAAAAAAATAAAGAACAGACATAATAGTTGCTAAAAAGAAAAAGGTAAAAATCCTTTTTGCCACTCACCACCTACCCTCTCTCTTTCCTCCCTATTAAACAAAAAAAAGAGCAATCCTAAAATTGAACACTTTCTTTTTAATTTTCCCACATCCATTTTCTATTCAATTTTGTGATTAAAATATTACATATTCCTATTTTTCCTCTCCCATTCACCCACTCCAACTCTCTCTCCCTCTCCCTCGCCGCCTCCCTTCCTCCCTCCCATTCCCCCTTCCCCCCCTCCTTCCCTTCCTCGCCCCGTCCCTCCCTCCCTCCCTGCACCCCTCCCTTCCCCGGTCCCCTACCTTCTCCTCCTCCAGAAGCTCTCTGATTGGCTCGTAGGCCGCTGCCACACAGAGATTCTGATTTCACAAAAGAAAAAAAGGAAAAAAATAAAATGAATAAATAAAGAAGGAAAAGGAAAAGGAAAAAGAAAAAGTGCATATTTCAAAAAAGACAAAACCTTTTCATTTTTATCAAATAGGATAATCTCCAAAACTTAAAAAGAAAAAAAATTGACACCCATTTATACTCTGACTCCTTCCCTTTTGTCTTTTTCCCTTTTCATTTTGCTTTTCTCTTCTCAAACTTTTTATTCATTTTTTTTTTGGTTGTTTTCTCCTAAATCATCCACGATACTTACTGTCCTCTCTCCCTTCACCATATTTATATTAGAAAAAGGACAAGAATAGATAAAATGTTTGAGAAGCGAAAAGCAAAAGGGGAAAAAGTAAACGGGGTCAAAGAAAGGAAGGAAGAAAGAGAAACAAAAAAAAGGGACGGGGTTCAGAGTATAAATGGGGTGTCAAAAATTTGAGTTTTTCTTTTCTCCAACATCATCCACCCCATTTACTGTATACATCATCTCCATTAACATCTCCATTATCATAATATATATGTAGATACCAAACAACAGTAACAAAATTTGAACTATTTTTATTATTTTCATGGTTGGTTAAATCATAAACTAAATGACAAGGTTTTTTACCAAACGATAAAGTAAAATGAAATTTGTCAACAAAACACAATATTTTTGAATACATTGACTAAAGTTTGAAAAAACTGAGACTCCAATTTGAATCCCAGATGAGTAAAAAACCGAATATTCCACTGAAACAAAAAATTATTCCATGAAGTGAACGGAACCGATATATTGAATCATCAACAAAAAACAAAAACAACAAACTCATTTTGTAAAACTGAACAGGACCCAAAACTAAATCATTCTTTAAATTGATCAATTCAACAACTGAATCGATAACTAAAAACCTGTTTGAAAAAAAAAAATACAAACTGCTGACCGAATTGTCTTTCCAATCTGTCTTACTTTTAACAGATCTTTTTTTTTTCTTTATACACAATCATGACATCCAAACCCATTCAAAAAAAAAAGGAAAGAAAAAACCAACAGAAACAAAAACACAAAAAACCCAAAACGAACAAAAAAATTATCGCCAGGAACAATCGTCACAGAAAAGACCAAAATACGCAATTGGACAAAAACATAGAAAAAAAATAAAATACACAAAAAACAAAATACAAAAATGACAAAACACCTTGAGATCGCTCGACGAATAATTTTCCGTCTTTTGTGCCAGCTGGCGATAGTCAAAGTTGTCCTCGATCTCCTCTCCCGATAAAATAACTTTTAAAATTTTCTCTCTTGCCTCCAAATCTGGAAGAGGAATCAACAATCTGCTCGAAAAAAAAAATATATATCAAAACATTTTTTTTCGTTTCAAGATTTTAGAATAATCCTCAAACCGATTTGCCACAACTTTATAAAAAACCTTGAATCACACTTCAATCCAAAATCCACACAAATGAAAACAAAACTTCACAAGAAAATCCTGAAAAAACCCTAAACAACTCCAAAAAATCTTTAAAACACCCTATCAGAATGAAAAAACCGATAATTCACTCAAAAAAGAAATAAATAGAAAAGAAAAAGAAACGCAAAAAACGACTCCACAATCCAGCATCTTCACTTTTTCTTTTGTTTTCTCCCTTCTTTCTTCCTTTTCTACCTTTTATTTATTTATGCATTCACTATTTTTTCAATTCGTGAAATAAAACCGGTCAAAAAGACCGGGACACCCGGCCCCCAAAAAAAAAAATTAAACAGATTAAAAGGCCTTCCATAATTCATCATTTTCGGTTTTGTTTCCGGGCTTTTTTTCTCCTTTCTCTTTCCTCCTTCCTGCCTTTGGTTACTTGTTTGTTCATTCACTCATTTATTCATCCATTCATTTATTTATCCTTTCATTTCTTCGTCCATTTATCTGTTTATTCATACGATTATCTTTCCATTTATTATTCATTCATTTATTTGTAATTCGTTCATTTATTCTATTTTTACATATTTGTTTATCGATTCATTTGTTCATATATTCAATCATTTATTTGCGCATTTATTTGTTTGTTTCTTCAATCAATCTTTCATTTCATTAGATCATCCATTTATTCATTCATTCATTCACCCAATTGTCTATCCATTTCCGTATTTATTTATGATTCTATAAATTCATTCAATCATTCATTCTGTTATTTATCCGTTTTTACCTATTCAATCATTATTCATTCAAGAAACAGAGAGAGAGAGAGAGAAATAGAGGGGGAGAGAGAGAGAGAGACAAAGACCGAGAGAAAAAAAAACAAAGAGTTAGAGAGAGAGAGAAAGGATGTCTTTTTTTTTCAACCTACCGTCTCTGAAAGCGTCGAATGACGGCTTCGTCGAGATCGAACGGTCGATTTGTGGCTCCCAAAACCAAAACCCTTTCAAATTTTTTCGTCCGTAGACCGTCCCAAGCTGCCATAAATTCGTTTTTTATTTTTCGCATCGTCTCGTGCTCTCCACTTTGACGTTTTCCCAAAAGAGAGTCCACCTCGTCGATAAAAATGACAGCTGGCGCGAGTTTACTGGCAACCGAAAAAATAGCTTTCACACTTTTTTCTGCCTCGCCAAGCCACTGTGGGAGGGAGAGGGAGAGGGAGAGGGAGGAGGGAGAGAGGGAAGGAGAGAAAGGGAGAGAATCCAGAGAAGAGATAAGTCAACTTCCTACTGCATTAAATCCAGTGTGAAACTGCAAGCGAAAAAAAAAGGCTCACCTTACGCAATATAGTACTTGAAGAAATGTACAACTCACCTTATGCAATATAGTACTTGAAGAAATGTTGATAAAGTTTGCTCCGGCCTCCGTTGCAACCGCTTTTGCCAACATCGTTTTTCCGGTTCCTACAAAAAAAAAAAAAAAAAACAACAACAAAAAAAAAAAAGGAAAAAAAA
>JBBHKE010000588.1:0-26876 GCA_037447655.1 Zygnema cylindricum | reverse complement strand
GAGAGGGAGAGAGAGAGATAGAGTGAGAGGGAGAGAGAGGGACCGAAAGCGAATTGGGTGTAAGTGGGTACTAAAACTAAAACTCAACCCAAATTACACTATTTAACGTTATAAGGCTTAGTTAGTTGCCAAAGGGTTCACTTAGAAAGAGGGAATCGACTATGCGGAAACCTTTGCTCGGCTCGTCAGATTCCCCTCAGTCCGTATCGTTGTCACTTGCGGTAGCGGAAGACATAGAAGTGCACGAGATGGACATCAAGATAACCTTGTTGCATGGTGAGCTAGATGAGGAGATCTTCATTTGACAACCCCCTGGAATTCGTGGAGCAAGGAGAGGAGAGCAAGGTATGCCAATCGATCAAGTTTCTCTATGGCCTAAAATCCGAAGGTATGACGAAGGAATACTGAAGGTATGCTTACCTGTCAGGGATATATTCTTAGTCAATTTTTGGACTTAGGAACTTTCAGTACTAAAATCTGTTTTTGGTCATCTTTGGTGATTTTATCTGAGGATTTCTCTTAGATCTGTGGCACAATTATCTGGAATTTTGCATGTATGTTCCTTTTTGTATTGGTAATATTGTGGCAAATTTTCAGACCTAGTCTAGTTCTTTTATGTTTGGGGCTTCATTGTGAAGTTGGTCTGATTAATCAAAGTTATGGCAAACTGCTTTTTTGCAATTTTGACTGGGTGATGTAATAATTCTATTTTGTAATTTTATATGAAATTTTGTGGGAATACTAAGTTACCTAGCAAATATCTGTTTATGTAGTTTCATATTTTTTTTGTCAATTTTGTAGAATTCTGAGTGGATTCAAAGTAGGCTGTTTTTGGGGTATTCTGTGGTGCTTCTCAAGGTAAATCTATGGCTGGAAATGGCTATGGACAACAAAGTCCACCATAGAGGTTGATTATATGGACTCTTGCTCATCTTTAAAATAATTGATATGGGTCAAGTATTTGCTTGGTGAGCTTGGTCATCTTAAGTGTGGTGTGCAGAAAATCTTTTGTGATAATCGAGCGGCCATTGCTATTTCTGCTAGTCCCAAACACCACTTCAAAGCCAAACACATGGATATTAGACTAAGTTTTGTTGAATAAAAGGTAGAGAACAAGATACTAAGTTTAGAGTACAGATGAGATAGGGAGATGGTAGTAGACATGATAACTAAACCTATACACTCTCCTAAATCAATTTTATGTAGGGAGAAGTGTGGCCTTAAATTAAAAAGTGACCAGAAAATAAGGGGAGTGTAGAAATTATTGGCTTCAGTTAAGTATCTCCTATGTCTGATTAGTGTAAAATAAAAGAGTAAAGAAGAGAAGGCAGCCTGCCTCTTACTCCACTCTCAAGTCCCCACACTTGTCGCAGTCATTGAAGACTAGGGAGGGAGTTAGAGCCATGGCAGTCTAGTTTTTCCAGGGAGACAAATGGCAGACCAATTTAGACTTACCAAAAAAAGGCTGCCGGAACTAGGATTTGATTGTGGTACCTACCGTCCGTCATTTGATCGTGGTAACTACCGTCCGTCGGAGTGGCCGGTAGCCGTTAGTTTTGTCCTATAGCCTTGGACGAGTGTTGAGATATATAAGGTGCGATACCTATTTAAACATTGATACGTTGGGAATTCCATTTTACTAAAAGAATGGACTTCACAGCATAGAGTTCGTTGTACATTAAGTACCGCACGAAACAAATATATCGCACATTTGTTTCAACGGCTAGAATTGAAAGTCGGTTTGGATCGGACGGTCACGCTGGGAGTGAAAATCGCGGAATGGGCGCTTTGGTGGTTTTCGGTCATAGCCACACCAAGTGACACGTGGCGATACCTCTTTGGCTTGCCGCATCTCCGAAGAGCACCTAAAGTCTACATATTGCAGGCGTCAATTCTTTGGCCATGCCGTAGAATGGTTGTAGAGAAAGTACACTGACACCAGTACCTTTTTGTACTTTACAATATTGAGATTGGTGACCTACTCTAGTAGAAAAGGGTTTAGAGAGGGGTTTAGGACTTATCCGAAACTTAGTTAGCTGCCTCTCTCCCAGTGTGCTTTTGTGCAAAATGGCATCTTTGACCATCTATAATTCACAGCTCAAGGGAGCAAATTACTTCATTTTTTTTGCTATTGACTCAAGTGAGTCTTGTCTTCACAAGAGTGAGGCTGGTGAGAGTTCTTACTTGCCAAGGTGGTAATTATTCTTTGTGAAGAGAAAGGGGTCAGTGTTATCTTAGAGGCTTAATAAGTTGCATATTCTGAGGGCCTATGGAGGCCTCAGAGTTTCAATTTCTTCATTCATTGCGGCCTTCCACTTTTCCCCATCCTCCCTATCAAGAGCTTGATGGAGCGTTACAGGATCTTTGGCTTGTGCCATCCCAACGAACTTCTTTCATGGAAAGTTGGTGGTATCGTACCACTCTCCAAACTTAGTTGGCGGTTTTTCCGGTCTTGCTAATGCCTCTTCCTAAAGCCTCTTCCAAGAGCCTTTGAGGTAGGTTTTTGAAGTGCTGTTTTTTTCTTTGTTTCTTTTGTTTTAGCTACACCTTTTTTTTCCGTTTCCTCAGTTCAGCGATTTCTTTGTAATTGTTTTAACTCTCGATGCTCGTTTTTTGTGCATGTGGTGAAACCCCGATTTTGGTTTCAAAGAAATTTGATTCACCTAGAGATTCGTTTGTCTTTGCTCTCTCCTCTTTGGCAGACTTATCATCGCTTAGTGACAAGTCATAAAACGAGGGGGAGTAATTTTCCCCTTGTTTTCTCCCACATTTGCCATGCACGTCATTTCATGCAAATTTCTCTCTCTGCAAATTTCACATCTCTTCTTATCATGATAGTTCGAGATTGAGTGTTGAATATTCTGAAAGCTTTTCTACGTTCCTCATAGCCTACGAATATTTTTTCTTTTACTATTGGGGCCAATTTCGCTCCTTTGTTTGCATGGTCATGGACGTATGCATAGCTTCAAAATACTTTCAGGTGAGAGATAGTTGGCCTGCCTTTCCTCAAAGGGGGTTGCATTCTCTAACGCAGATGTTGGACATCTGTTGCGCAAGTACACAGTTGTACACATAGCATCTCCGCTAAATTCGAAGCTTGTTTGATGAGTAGCCATCATGCTAAGTGTCATCGTATTAAGTGTGTGATTCATCCGTTCGGCAACACCATTCTGCCGAGGCGTGCTTGGAGTCGTTAGTTGATGTTCGATTCCTTCAGAGGCAAGGAAGCTCTTAAATTCTGAGGATAAGTACTCTCCTCCATTATTGCTTCTCAAACGAATGATTGACTTTCCATGCTTTTTTTCAGCCATAGCCTTATATAGCTTAAAGCATTTCAATACCTCCCTCTTGTGCCTGAGTAGGTAGAATTGGGTCATCTTTGAATAATCCTTAATAAAAGTAACAACATATCTTTTTCCACTAGAGGATTTGACTTTTGTTGATCCCCACACATCTGAGTGGACAAGTTTGAGAAGCTGAGTAGCTTGTATTTGACTTTCGTCGCTCCCCACACATCCTAGTGGACAAGCTCGAGTGGCTAAGTAGCTCGTCTTCGTCCGTCTTTAGGAAAAGGAAGACAATGCAATTTACCCCATTCACAGCCACGACATGGATCTAGTGAGTCGGTCAGACTATTAAGTCCTAATCTGTAATCAAGTTGACCTTTCACTAGTTTTCTCATGCCATTTGTTTGGAGATGTCCCAATCTACGATGCCACAACATTCAATTGTAGTTGGGCATGTTGTGACCTCGCTCAGTT
This sequence comes from Zygnema cylindricum, assembly GCA_037447655.1. Classification (NCBI taxonomy): domain Eukaryota; kingdom Viridiplantae; phylum Streptophyta; class Zygnematophyceae; order Zygnematales; family Zygnemataceae; genus Zygnema; species Zygnema cylindricum. Next base: position 23,115 of record JBBHKE010000588.1, on the reverse strand, counting down.
TTGTGTACCATTCTAGACTTCTCAACTGACAATTATCATTTCTGCACATCTGCATATTGTAAATTAGGTGCATTCTCCTCACGTGATTTTGGAATAACTGCGCTTGCGGCAAGTGCAAGACCTCTAGGTTTTTGACTGCATTTCAGACGGTAATTTCTACCCGCCATTAGTTCGCCTTCTGCGATTCTAACTCTATCACTCCTGAGTTTAATTTTTCCTTGCTTTTGCCAAACTCGTGTAATGCTTCGACCATTCACTAACGCCTCTATTTGAATGTCTCTTTTTCCTGTGGCATGTGAGCTGTGGTTTTCTCCTATGAAGATCCTCGAAAGACAGATATCACAAAAGTTGGAAAACCACTCTCGCTTGAAACACATGTGCTCAGATGCACCTGTGTCCACCATCCAGTGGCCATTGCTGGTTGCGATGGAACACGCCATCATTCCTTGTGAGGTGACAATCTCCTTCTCCTTTCTTGTCTCGTCTACTTTCCCATGTAGTTTGTCATAGGAGTGTTTTTAGCACACCAAGTTAAAATGACCCTTTTTATCGCAATAAAAATATTTTCTGTCTGCTTTTCTAACGCGATTTTGATCTTACCTCTCTTTGTTTCCATGTTTGCATGAAGCGTACGCTGAGATTTTGGCAATAGACTCACTACTTATCATGATTTTGGTGTTGAACTCATCTTTCAGGAGCGCCTCAACAACCTCATTCCACTTCCATGAGTTTACATCTTTCTGATCCAGGTAAGAATTGGTTTGTACTCCACTAGGAGGGAAAGCATGAGGAAAGTGGTTTTCGTATTGTTGGGAAGTGTGAAGCCAACTTCGTCAGCTTCGGCCATCAAATTGGCGTAATGGGAGGAGGCATAAGCCTCCATGGACATTCCGTCCTGATAGATGGTTGTCATTAATGTCTTCCCCAACTTGATGCGAGCTGTCATCTCTGAAAGCTTATGAGTGGTTTCCAACGATAACCACATCTCGGCTGATGTCTTGAGTCTCGTGACATTTCTCAGTATGTTGTCTGCTAGTCCCCTTATCAAAATGTTTTTGCCTCGGATCTCTCTCACGTCTCAATCACTGATTTTCTTTTTTTCTTTCTTTCTGCATCTGTTGGGTTTGCAGCATCTGCAGCAGTGGGATGCTTCTCAATTCCGAGTACGATTGCAAGACAATTTCTCTTTTCTAGAGCAGCCTCCTCCCTACACCTCCATAATTAATAGTTGGCGCCTTCAAACTTGTGTAGTGAGCCTGGTGGGCGTGTAACCTGATATGCGGGATCGGCCATTACGAGCGAGAGAGATAAAAATTAGTGCAACAAACTTCCGATACCGAAGTAGAAGAACACCAGACTCGAATATGACAAGTTACCGAGCAGCGTGATTAGAGTTTAGAGTGTGTAGAGATAGGACAAACACAGAGTAGCTTTAGACATATTTGTTTCTTTTCATTATAAGAATAGAAGTACAATTGATGTAAAAACAAAGTGAACAAATTGTCTCGATCAATAAAGTTGGATTTGTGTTCTGTCTTTTTCCCTGTGAATGGTAATTGATTGATCCTAGACACACAACTAAATATCCTAAAGCTAGCACACTCACTAAGTGGCAGTCAAATAATGTTCACCGCACAATAAGACGTGGGGAACTAGTGCATGTCCTTGACAAAAACTGCAAACTGCGAACAGAAACTGCAAACTGTAAAACTGATATAATCCCGCTACGATACCCCTCCCAAAAATATCGCCTATGCTAACCAAACGGATTCGTCTATCATATACACACAATTCAAAGCAAATCAATGTACTGGAGAATCGCCCGGAATCGCACCAAAAACCAACATTTGTATAGTGATAAAGTACGTGCGTACAAAAAATAAAAATCTAATACGTTTTTATAAATCTTAAATTCTGTCCGCCACAGATACGACATTCAGATTTAGTGCTTTTCAAATATTTTAATATTCCCGACTGTCTTAACATGAACCTACGTGGTTCCAATAACAATAAAGCACATAGGAGATAGGAACCTTGGTGGCACGACCTGTTGGATAAGTGATAAAAACTAAAAACATTACTGCCATTAAACTTGTCCGTACAACTAGTGGAATTGCTTGATGGACGACAACCCTAAGAAGCTTTGAAAACAAAGTGTGAACGTAATATTTGTAACTGTGGAGTTCAAAACTGCTTCTTACGAGGTGTATTATAATGTATTATTTGTACGCTCATATTTTAAAAGGAAACTTTATAGTGAAATGAAATGAAAAAATGTTTAAAGATTTTTCGAGCGCAAAATTTCAATAAAAATCTGTACTGGCGGACAAAACTTAAGATTTGTAGAAGCGTAAACAAATATCAAATGGTCAATGGATGGGAAAAGGAGCGTCAAAGAATATCCTCCGTCAAATATTTTCTCGCGACTTTCGGTGGACTCGGGTCCACCTTTGCGCAAGGCACATGGCCTGTGCCATGCATAGGTAGTCGATCACGCTTTTATAGTGGATATTTTTTTATGTTTTCCACGCGCAATAATGTTATACGTTCAGTCTCTAAAATTTGTAACTCATTGGGGTCACTTGTCGCAAATTGAAAGGTTCAACGGATGGCGTATCTGAATCTGTGAAACGTAAAAACCAACGGTCAAGGTCTACGGCCATTACGTTGGAGAATCAAAATCAATCCTTTAATAAAAATGTTTTTTCAGTCAAAAAAATAAAAAATTACACTCTACAAAATAGTACGACCTTTATAAAAACCCCATTTTTCCGCTATGGGAACTTCACCCTTTCTATTTATGTTATTGCTCCTTTGACTGCCCGACTACTTAGGGTGGGCCTATATTAAGCGAAAATGAGGTTGTTTCTTAAAAGTCGTACGTTTTTTAACCAATCCGTATGTTTTTCTTTCATTTTTTTATAAAACATGTTTAATAGAGATATTCCTAGATTTTACAACATTTTAGGGGACAACTCTGACTGTCCTAATTTTTTGTTTTTTCTCATATGCGAATCAATCGCTCATTCTATCAAGCCACACACTGGATGTGTAAAATTGTTACACGTGGACAAAGAAGATACGATCAACGACGGACGAGCGATGCGAACCATAGTTTAAAAGTAGGTGAAAGTAGGCCCATACAATATGCCTATTGTATGTAAAACATACAATATGACCTTAAGACCCATATTGTTCGAACCAATAATTGGACCAATTAAAACATTCGGACCAAAACAAATTATTTATACCGTCAGATTCGGATGATCGGACGGTCCCTGATAAAAGTAGCGATCTAAGAAGATCACATGAAAAGCCCATAACACAACTTACGATAAAGGCGCCGACCAAAGGCCTACCATAAAACCGCCTACTTTTGAACTATGATGCGAGCCTTACAAGCGGTAACTTCACCTTTGTTTGGATACATTGTGCGAATCGGAGTGTCAGCCAGGCTCAAGTCAATAAGTTTAACTCGGTTCTATATGTATGTTAGTTGTTTTGTGCGTCGTTATTTCGTGCGTAATACTTAGTACTGTGTTTCTTGTCCAACGGACGTTATGTTTCGGTGAAATGTGTCTTGGTAGACGCAAGTGCGTTTGTTCCTTTCTTTTCATTAATATTTTTCCCCTTGTGTTAATGGAAAACGTTGTGGCCGTTACGCAGTGATGGTTTAGTGAGGAATAAAAGAAGTAAGAGATATTTTGAGTAAGGCAGACCTTAAAATTTGGAATTAGAGCAGGCTCTTGCCCAATTAGTGTGATTGAGTGAAGAAGGAAGAAGAGGAGTACGCATTCGCCATCTGGCGATCGTCGGACCCTAGCGATGCATTCGTAAGATTTGCCTTATCTCGAAGTGTGGTCTTGTGAGCCTGGTGAGAAATTTTTCAGTATCGAAGTAGCTCAATTTGAGGGGTGAGGTTCATAGGTGCCACCACTTTGGATGACCGTCTCTAAGATTTATCTGAAAACTTATTGAAGTATGTTGAGGAGAATGTACAAACCGAGAAGAAAGAGAAAACATAAAAAGAAGCACGTGAAAGAGGAACCAGATTCAAGTGCTAAAGTCAATGATATTCTCGAAAGCGAACACGGGTAAGAGAAAAAGACAAAAAGGGAAACAGAAAGTGGAGAAAGTAAAAGTCTTTCATTTTGACGATGAAATAGGGAACGAAGACATTTTCCGGATTGTCAGAAAGTAGGTGATCTTCAATTGGTCAAACTTATGCCATCTGGAAGATATTTAATTTTGAAAAAATTGTGGAAGGTCGTTAGTGGAGAGGAGCCGAAACAGAAGGATCCTAAGGCGAGGAAAATGTGGTTGTTGAAAGTTATTCCCGCCACACAGGTTTTGACGCAGAGTTGCACCAATTCGGTGCATTATCATTTTTTTATGCACGACATTGCCCACAAGTGCTGTAACTCGTTGGAAAACCAGTTAAGAATTAAAGAGAACGGTGAACATGTGTTTCAAGATTTTATCTAATTTAAGTTCAAGCGTAATGAGTGAATAGATGATGGTGTTAAAAGTATAGGGAATGGATGGGGGTAATTTGGCCTTGCCAAATATTATTCTCAAATACTTTCCCGGAACATTTAAACTAATTTATTCTAACAAATAATATGTTTGTACTCTAAACCGTAAACCTTCATATCACTCCAACCTATGCATTTTTTTAACTTTAATCACCGCATGTTTTAAATGGATAAAATTTAATCACTGGTTTTAAATACACTCAATAATTTTGGATGTGGAACACTTATTAGTCTCCATATTTGGCAATAGGGTCAAGTAACAGGAAAAGAACATATTGGCCCACTCCATATCAAAACTATCATTAACTTGGATGGATTAAATGTATGAATAACTAAACATCAAATGAATTAACATCGAATCAAAAATCCGGTCGAAACAAAAAATAGGGTGACTTTCTTGAAGAAAATCGCACTGAATCGTACAATTCCAAAATATTCCGTACGGAATATTATCCAAAAAATTGCGTGAATTCTCTGATTCACCCTAAAAATAAGTCTAAACCTGCTATCCTATAACTACCCTATGACTTGTCTTAGGCTGTGTGCCCATGTGTTAAAGCAAGGGTTTCATTCGATCGCTTTCCTCCGAAATTGAACCTGCAACATTCCGCCGTACTAAAAATGTGTAGAAACCAAACCACATGTTGCGTCATCTTTTAACTTAAAATGTACTCCAACTAGGTGTTATTTTCTGTTTCGACCCATTGCCACGTCATGCTAGCTCATCTTTAAACCTCTACTGAAATTGACTCGCAAGTCTATTTTATTAAAAGTAACAATTGAGCAACGAATAGGAAAACGTTATCACACGCGTCACACGTTTTTGAAATTTTTTGCACAAGGGAGAGTACACGCTATATTTTTTTTTGCTCGTCACGCGCATGTACGCAGAAAAATGATGAGCATGTATGGGAAAAACCTGTAGGGGTGTCGGACCTCCACTTTCATTCATGGTCCTTTTCAAAAGTCTACGTCGTCGTCGTCTCTTCCCCTCCCTCTCACTCTTTTGCTCCTCTTTCCCTCTTTTTGGAATGAAACACGACAATAGTGGTATAAAATGAAAGACATTTTTGTCATTTTTTTGAATGTCTTGTCGTTATTTGATTGCATATCGAGTAATAAAAGATAAAAAAAAGAAATCGGAAAGCCTTGGCAGAAATTTTTGGTTCTAGTGACATCACAAGTGAGAATGACTTCGCAATTTCACAACCTTAAACATCTACAATGTCACAAAAAACTCGACGTCTACAACCGTCGTTGTTTTGTAGACGTCACCAATTGTGCCAAGATTTGTAGACGTCTACAACTGTCATAAGTCTTACCCATGTCTACAACCGTCACAATACAAGTAACGATTTCATATTTGCACATTGGAACGCTCTGCAAAGTAGATGGGAGAATCTTCGCAAAAATCTAAAAGTAAATTTCAAAGTTTCGGTTACATGGGCACTGTCTTCAAGGTGCCACACTCATCTTTGTGGACATTGAATAAATTTTCATTCAATGGTGGATGTCCAAATTTTATGAAATAGAAATTATTAACTGGGTTCAGTAAGAGTCCTTAAACCCTAAACCAATACCATAATGACCTTAACCCTACGTTACCCACTCTCCCCTTGAATTTAAAACAAAACCATACTCCTGTTTACACCGAAAAAAGATACCACACTTCCTCCTTTAAACTTGAACAAATAAGATACACTCGCAATTTGCATATACTATAAAAACATTTATATTACTCCATCTCATGTGCTTCAACAAAAATAGTAGTTGAAAGTATTGTTGAAAACTTAACTTATACATATGACAATCCCTAAAAAAACCCGTATACATAAATATTACTTAAACATTCAACAAACCAAACCACACCTCGAAAAATTGGCGATTCGATAAGTTCCGGAAGTAGTTAACATATAAGCTTCGTCCTTTATGTCCGTACCCCAACTCCAAATTTGTCCGATAGTCAAAACATTACATGAAATTGATGAGTTTGACGCACAAAATGACGGAACTTGAATAGTTGATGGTGACACCCCTTGTGGCGGATAAACCGTACCAACAAATTGAGTTCCCACAAGATCACTATAAAGGTATTTTCCTACAAAAAATAGAGTAAACAAAAAAAATATCACATTTTGAGAGAGGGCGAGGAGCGAGAGGGAGAGAGGGAGAGAGGGAGGGAGAGAGAGAGGGAGAGGGGGGGGGGGAGGGGGGGGAAGAGAGAGGGAGAGGAGAGAGAGAGGTGGGGGGGAAAGAGCGAGGGAGGCGGGGGAGAGAGAGGATGAGGAGGTGGAGGAAATAGGGAAGAAGAAGAAAGAATAGGAAGAGGAAGAACGAGGAATAAGAGGGAAAAGAAAAAAGAAGGCAAAGGTGAAGGCGGAGGAGGAGGGGAGAGGGGTAGGAGGAGGAGAAGAAGAGGATGAAGAAAGAGGAAGAAAAAGAAGGAAAACAAGGAGAAGGAGAAGGAAGAATAAGAAAGAAGATGGGGAAGAAGAAAGAGGAAGAGGAAGTGGAAGAAGAATAAGGAAGAAGATGGGGAAGAAGAAAGAGGAAGAGGAGGAAGTGGAAGAAGAAGAGGAAATATGGAATTAAAAGGAGGGAGGAGGGAATATGGAGAAGGGAAGATGGAGGAGGGACGAGGAGACTGGAGGTTGGAGGGAGAAAGGAGGGAGAGGAGGGAGTGGAAGGGGAGAGGGAGGGGGGGGAGGAGTGGGAGGAGGCAGAAAAAGAAGGAGAAGATGAAGGTGAAGAAGTAAGAGAGGAAAGAGGGAGGGAGAAGAAGGATAAGCACGAGGTAGGAAGAGGGAAGGAGAGTGAAGAAAGACGTGGTAGAAGGAGAGGGAAGAAAGAAGGGGTAAAGGAGTGGGAAGAAGGAGAGGGAAAAAGGAGGAAGGAGAAGTAGAAGAAGAAAAAGAAAAGGAAGAAGAAGGAGAAGAAAAAGAAGACAAAGGGGACGAAGAAGGAGAAGGAGAAAGGAGATTGAAGAAGAGAAAGAGAAGAAGGAGAACGAGGATGAGATAGAAAAGGAGAAGGAGAAGGAGAAGAATGAGGAGAAGGAGGAGGAGAAGGAGAAGAAGAAGAGGTAGAAGAAAGAGGAAATAGAAGGAAGCGTCATATTGATGAGGATGACTATGAAAAAGACAAAAAAATATACAAATAACACCTGCCTTTAAACAAGTGTTTCTTTTCTCTCCACAAAGAATGTTTCCAATAAAGTAAACATTTAAATAACTCAAAATGAAATAGAATAAAATACATTAACATTGATAATAATTATAAAAAAAAAATGCAAAAAATCTCACCCGTTAGACAAGACTTACGTTTGTCTTTCCAAACAATTTCTCCAACAAAGCATACATTTAAAAAAATCAAAATGAAATTGATTAAAGTATATAAACATTGATAATAATAATAACAATAAAATCATAAAAAGAAAGCAAAAAATCCCACCCGTTAAACAAGTGTTTCGTTTGTCCCTACGAACAATGTCTTCAATAGAGTAACTTTTTCAAAAGACTCAAAATGAAATAGAACAAAAAACCATAGAGGGAAAGGGAGGGAGGGAGGAGAGGGAGAGGGAGGGAGAAGTCAAAATCAAATAAAATAGAATAACATTGATAATAACAATAATAAAAGAAAACGTGATAGTAAAAACTCTCACCCGTTAAACAAGAGTTCCGTTTGGCTCGATGAATAATTCCTCCAATAACACTTACTCCACCAACGGGAGCACCCGTAATATTTAATCCATAATGCGAATATTGAAAAAGTGGTTTCGCCAATGTTCCAAATTTTACCGTAGTCTTGACGTTATAATCTATGGTTCCCTCCATTCTATTCCAACCATAATTATATCCTGAATAAATGTCGTCGATTTCTTCCAATTTCCCCTAAAATGAGATGAAAGAAAGAAAAGAAAAAGTGAACATTTTAACCAATAAAAATATATGAATAAATTCATTGAAAATATACAGTTGACAAACAAAAGCAGAAAGGAACAAAAGAAATGTATGAAAAAAAAAAATTACCTTTTCGGTACATGTATAACGAACTTCAAAAAATAAAGGGGAAAATAACAAATAACAAAACAATGAATATTTCCACCACCACATAATAAAGAAAAGAAAGAAAGATGGATAGAAAAAATGAAAGAAAGTACAAGAAAGAATGAAAGAAAGGAAGAAACAAACAAACGAATATCTTACAAACATAAAAATAGAACAAAACATAAATAAAATTAATAATAAAAAAAAAACGACGTAAAGAGAAGAGCCTTTTTACCTGTCCGACATCTCCGCACAAAATCCGTCCCGTTATACGGTCCGAGAAACACCTCCACGGATTTCGTAAACCGAGAACATAGGTTTCCGGTAAAATTCCCTTAGTTTTTACGAATGGATTCGTGCTCGGAATTCTGTATGTTTTGCCTTCCGGAATATAATTTATATCGAGTCGGAAAATTTTTCCGAGGGGCGCTAAGCCATTTTGGGCAAATTTAAAAGGGTCTCCGGCACTACCTCCGTCGCCTAGAAAAAAAAGGAGAGGAGGAAGGAGAGGGGGGAGGTACAGGGAGAGAGAGGGAGAAAAAGCGTTGGGGAAGAGGGAAGGGGGAAGTAGGGGTCAAGAAGGTAAGCAACTCGGAGGGAGAGGATGAAAGGAAAGCTACAAGGACAGGTGGAGGAGAGGAGGGACGAGGAGGGTGAAGGGTGAGGGAGAGGGAGAGGGACACAGACAGAGAAAAAGTGAGAGAGAGGGCTAGAGAGAGAGAGAGGAAGAAGGAAACTAAAATGGGATCAGGATAACCTATTTTTTTTTTTTTTTTTTTTTTAGTTTTGCAATTCGATAAATCGGTTTTGGTAATTTTACCTGATGTGATATAAAGATAACCATCATTTCCAAAAAATATTTCTCCTCCCATGTGATTTCCATAGGGTCTCCCGTACGACATAATTCTCCTTACTTCAGTTGAATTTACGACTGATAAAATAGTCGTTGGAGAAGGAACAGAGTATTCGGCAATAATCGTGACCGTGTTACAAGTTGTTTTCCTTTCACCCAAAGTACAATTTGTTTTTGCATTACAAGCGCAAGTAGTCTGGAAAACAAAATGGGAGAGAGAGAGAGAGTGAGAGAGGATATTTTTATAAAGAGAAAAAAAAATGTAATAAACGTAACCATATTAGAGGTTTTTTTTTTTCCACCCAACGTACAATTCATGTTTCGGTTACAAAATGTATCCCTCTCTTACAATCCACAGGTACCTAAATAATTCCCTATTATCCAGCTCGTACCACATGTACCAAAGTAAACAAAAGGAAGTAAAAATAGTACCCAGACAAGAATAAGGTTGCTTTCCAATAGCCTTCTGGTGTCTAGAGTTATACGCACTCCATCCCTTTGCAAGAACTATCTCTTAAATAGCCAAACAATGAAGAGCGGAATGGTCAATTTTTTACAAAAAAATTGAAGTACGTATTTTACGAGAAAAAACTATTATACTCTGGCCGCACAGTCAGTGCGGTAGGTGTTGTTCTTAATGCAAAGAAGCGTTCACATGTGGATAATTGGGAAGTGCCAAAAATATTTTTTGGAGTTTCGATATTTTGAGGGTTTTGCTGATAACTTCATGAAGTTCATTCCAGAAAATGATGTAATTTGATGCAATCTTTGTTAAACCTGACCAAGTCAAGTGCCAAGTGGGAATGGACCATCCAATGTTTAGAGGGTATGAGTAGACCTTGACACATGCTCCAATATTGGCTCACACAGTTCCGTCAAAATCGTACGAGTGTCAAGTTCAGCGTATATGTTAGATACATTGTTGTTGAGAAAGCCGTTGTTGTTATGAGAAAGCCATTCTTGTTATGAGAAGGAAGACCAATTGCCTTAGAGTTTAACGCACGAACTCGGGTCAGTGTGACTACTTTGCTGGTGAGCAGGAATTGTATCATTTTTTACACATATAAGAGTATACTCATAGGAGTATGGCGTTGCTTCTTCAAAGTGTGCCAAGCTTTGGTGATCGTAATGACCACAAACCTATGTTCCCTATGTCTTAAATTGTTTGTCAGGATTTGAATCAGACCGGAGAAAACTAATCTGAGCAAAGGAAAGTAGGCACTGCAAAAGGCATAATTCATGATGAGCACACATGAACAAATAGAAAAGAAAACCCAAATTGCAATTGTTTACCTATCGTTAACGTGACTAGCCAAATTTTTACCACGTAATCACATGATTAGGGATATATAAAGAAGGGGGGAGAGAAAGAGAGAATATTTAAAAGAGGGAACAAAAATGTAATAATTGTGACCGTATAAAGAGTTGATTTCTTCTCCTCAAAGTACAATTTGGGTTGACAAAGACTCTTGAAATTTAATAAATTAAAAAAGCAAGTGATTTTATTTTTTTGCAAAAAAAAAGAAGGTTAGGCAGAGTTTTTGACTTAAATTATGTAAGACATCCTATATAAAACATGTTTTTTAATTGAAAAGTACATTACACTTCTAAGGGATTAGGTATCTCCCTAATGTCATCGCACAAAAATTAGTGTGGGTAGAGAACCGAACCAAACTGTCTATCCACGACTATCAAAGCAGATGAAAGAAAAATAAAAAATAAAAAAATGAAAATAATGTTGGACGCAAGTACCTTACAATCCGGGATTTTATTTGAATCGCAAATATACGAAACAAAAAATCGGCCATTTCTGTTATAATTGCGATGAAATGCAAAACTAAGTAATCCTCGTTCCCCTTGACTCCAAACTCGAGAACGAATATCGAAAAATGTTTTTTTTATAGCTAAAGGTTGAGCGGATCCTGTTGGAGGAATTTTTGCGATTTCCATAAGTCCATCTTGAGTTGCGAAAACCGCATATTGTGAGTTAGCGGGATGACCTTTCATAGCGATATAAGCTGTAAAGAATACAACAAAATAAGGTTAAACTCACTAAATAAGACTAGTTCCTAAATAAGGTTAGAGTCCCTGATGGTACAAGCTTGCGATAAACAGCATTGCGAATAAGGTTACAAAGTGATGCCGTAAAGACAGAAAAATTTAAGTCAAGAAAAGGTAGCTGTACATCAAGGTAATTCACACAAGCAAAACAAAACTAACTGAATTAAGATTATGTTGGGATAAAAAACATTCAGCAATGTGAATTTTGAACATTGGACGTTGGACATTGAACATCAGATATTGGACACTGAACATTAGATATTGGACATTGAACATTATATATTGGACATTGAACATTAGATATTGTACATTGAACATTAGATACTGGACATTGAACATTAGATATTGGACATTGAACATTAGATATTGGACATTGAACATTAGATATTGGACATTGAACATTAGATATTGGACATTGAACATTAGATATTGGACATTGAACATTAGATATTGGAAATTGAACATTAGATATTGGACATTGAACATTAGATATTGGACATTGAACATTAGATATTGGACATTGAACATTAGATATTGGACATTGAACATTAGATATTGTACATTGAACATTAGATAATGGACATTGAACATTAGATATTGGAAATTGAACATTAGATATTGGACATTGAACATTAGATATTTGACATTGAACATTAGATATTGGACATTGAACATTAGATATTGTACATTGAACATTAGATACTGGACATTGAACATTAGATATTGGACATTGAACATTAGATATTGGACATTGAACATTAGATATTGGACATTGAACATTAGATATTTGACATTGAACATTAGATATTGGACATTGAACATTAGATACTGGACATTGAACATTAGATATTGGCATTGAACATGGAAATGTGGACAGACATTAGATCATCATTGAAATAGATATTGGATTAATAGATATCGAACATTAATATCATCAATCAAACATAGATATTGATTGAACATTAGATACTGGACATTGAACATTAGATATTGGACATTGAACATTAGATATTGGACACTGACCATTAGATATTGGACATTGAACATTAGATATTTTATATTGAATATTAGATATTGGACATTGAACATTAGATAATGGACATTGAACATTAGATATTGGAAATTGAACATTAGATATTGGACACTGAAAATTAGATATTGGACATTGGACATTAGATATTGGACATTGAACATTAGATATTTGGACATTGAACATTAGATATTTGGACATTGAACATTAGATATTGGGCATTGAATGTTAGATATTGGACATTGAACATTAGATACGGGACATTGAACATTAGATATTGGACATTGAATATTAGATATTGGACATTGAACATTAGATATTGGACATTGAACATTAGATATTGGACATTGAACATTGAACAAGATTCTAGACACTCGACATTTTGGGACTTTGGAGGCAAAATCAAACAAAAAACATTAGAAACTGAAAATTCAACATCATAAGGAAATTAAAGAAATAAGAAAAAAAAAATTGCCTTGATGTTGAGGCTAAATCATACACTAGGAGGGTAAAAAATGGGCACGAAAGTTACCCAAAATATCCCAAAAAAAAGTAACAGTCGTACGATTTACTCCGGTATAAACATTGCGTTTCAACATCAAATATGGGTGGATAACTCACTTTTCTCCCCTATTCTTTCAAAACAAAGGCCCGAAGGAGAAACGGTCGCAAGTTCTCGACGAGGATTGCCATCCACATTATTTATGGTGTCGATTGAATCTATAAAACGGACAAAAAAAAAATGCAATTACAACAATTAGCCACAATTCACAGTAATTAATTGAGTTACATTAATTGAATTTTTATTGTTACTAGTTGCGTTATTGCTGCAGTACATTACATTACATTGCATTATTATCCATTATTATTAAAAAAAAAAAAAAAAAACTACTACTACTAAACTACTACTGTATTATCTTATGGTACATTATTATTAATATCGATAGCATTTACAACGCAAAATAAGTTCCGAAACTCAAATATTTTTTATTAAACATTTTATCAACTGTTTTTTTTGTTTAAGTAGTCTTTTTTTTCCTTTAATCCATCCCCCTTTAGCCTGCCCCTCTCCCTCTTCCCCACTCTCCCTCCTCCCCACTCTCCCTCCTCCCCACTCTCCCCCCTCCCCCCTCCCCCTCTTTCCCCCCTCCCCCCCTTCCCCCCCTCTCCTCCTCCCACTCTCCCTCCTCCACCCCCTCCTTCCCTCCTCCCTCCCACCTCCCTCTTCCCCCCTCTCCCTCTTCCCCCCCCTCCCTCTTCCCCACTCTCCCTCTTCCCCTCTCTCCCTCTTCCCCACTCTCCCTCTTTCCCTCTCTCCCTCTTTCCCTCTCTCCCTCTTTCCCCACTCTCCCTCTTCCCCTCTCTCCCTCTTCCCCACTCTCCCTCTTCCCCTCTCTCCCTTTTTATCTTACCAGAACCAAAGACAAATGTCACGCAAAAGGCCAAAATTGCCGCCCTCAAAACTTGAAAATTAAAAAAATAAAAATAGACAGACGTCATTTTTTCCTCAAAACTCCCCAAAAAAAATGGAGGGGTCAAAATAACCTAATATAGCAAAAGATAACTTAAAATAGCGGTTAAACGGAGAGAGAGGGAAAGAGGGAGGGAAGAGAGAAGGGAAAGAGGGAGGGAGGGAAGAGAGAAGGAAAAGAGGGAGGGAGGGAAGAGAGAAGGGAAAGAGGGAGGGAGGGAAGAGAGAAGGTAAAGAGGGAGAGAGGGAAGAGAGAAGGGAAAGAGGGAAGGAGGGAGGGAGGGAGGGAAGAGAGAAGGGAAAGAGGGAGGGAGGGAGGGAGGGAGGGAGGGAGGAGAAAGGGAGCCGAGTGAGAGCAAAAGTGTCAAAAAAGAAAATCGACGACGAAGTTTAGTAGTACAATCCTCGAAACAACTTATTATTCGGAAGTACAGTATCATCCGTACGGTTGGAATAAAAGTACTACGGTAATGTGTACAGATATCTAACAGAATGTGTACTTTCGAAGATCCTGTATCTATTGGGCGGCATTTATATGTACGGCTCCTTTTGTAATTTTGTACTTTAAGATAAGGAACCAAATACGAACTGGAGCCTACTGGCTATCTACTCTCTTTTGTTTTCAAGGAGGAGACTAGTTACATATTGGGCGAATAAAATCTGTACACGTGGAAAGGTCACATTCTATCCACTATGGATGTGAGATAATCACGTTACATGTGGCGTAGGCCACGCGCCTTACGACAGGCTGGAATCAAAGCCACACCAAACCACCAAAATACCTTTGCTTGTGAAGATTGTCCCGTGACGTCTCTTCCACCATCCATTGACATCCGAAATTTGCCGCGCATGCTTTTTTTCAAATTTTAAAGGATAAAATAAAAACGACAAAACAACAATGAAAACGACAAAATTTCAACAAAAATGACAAAACGTGAACGTACAAAGTGTACATTGACGTAGTTTTAATTTGCGGCTGGTCGCACAGATAAAGAGTTTCAGATTTTGTGCTTTTGGAATCTTTGTCTGTTCTGTTAGCCTAACATGAACCTACGTGGATCCAATCGAAATAAAGCACGTAGGTGATAGATTCTTTGCGGACACGATCTGATGGAGAAGTGAACAAAATAAGGGTACGACTCCATGTGACTAAGGGTAACCCTCCATCAGGCGCCGACAATAATCGTACGGAAACGTTTATTGGCAGTAAATCTTCGTTCACTTCTCCATCAGGTCGTGTCAGCAATGGAATCTATCGCGTACGTTCTTTCTTTAGATTGGACGCACGTAGGTTCATGTTTTGACGACGAGCAGTCAAAGATTCCAAAAGCACAATATCTGGACTTATATCCGTACATCCAGTCGGAAAATTATATTACGTGAATGTCCAATTTGTACGTTCGTGTTTTGTATTTTTTGTGCTGTTTTGTCGTTCGTGTTTCGTCGTGGTGCCATAAATTCCGGATGTCAGTGGATCGTGGAGGAGGCGTCACGACATTCTTCAACAAAGAACTTTTTTGGTGGTTTTCGTTGGATTTGATTCCCGCGAAGGCGCGCGGCCCGTACGGCACCTTTCCACGCGTAAACATTTTACACGTCCGGTGACTGATGACTCTCCTCCTGAGGAGAGTAATTAATCACTGGACGACGTGACCGCTTGCTTCGAAAACACGTAATCGGACGGTCGACGTTGTCGCCCAGATGTTTGGAGAATCTTGACGCGCGACAGAAATCATATTTAAAAAAAATAAAAATAAAATCAGTACGTCTCTGTACGAAAATGAGCTGGATCTGTACGAGAGTACACTTTTTCCAGTAAAGAACCCCACTTTTCGCCTGATGGAGGTTCACCCTTATGTACTCGTTTCAATTTGTTTTAAATCCGACGTGGACGAATCATTATCCTTCTTGCGACGTGAAAATATTAAAATACGGTTCCTAAATTTTTCAGACACTCCGGAATTTGCACAAAACAACAATTCTCTAATTTTCTGAAATGATTGCTTCTTGCAATAGCCTTCGCTTATGTATCTGGCACAAACTACAAAAAAACAATTATAGCGACCTGGAAACCTTCTTGCACGAATCGAACAATCTTGTACGGATGACATAAATTAAAAAAAATGTAAATCCTCCTATGAAAATTTGACACGCTTTCATCGAAAAATAATGTCAAGATTGCATTCGCTGCCTTGTATTTTGTCTTCTTCTGATGATAAAAATCTGCAGAATAGTAGAGTGAATCTTCACCGGCTTGGAAAGAAATCCTGACACGGCTGGCACCATGTGATAGATTTGTCGTTCTGCCGACGTGTACTCACGAAGACCAGCTTTGAATGTAACGGCGACGGCCAACGATCTGGACAGAAATCTGTCGTCTGGCAGTCGGCTTGAATTTTGTCGCTTCTCAGGCTGAAAATTCCACCTGTCAGAATGGTGACGATCATTATCATCATTATCATTTTCTTTTGTCGTCCACTTATCGGATTGACCAGTAATCAGGACGTAAATTTTACATCCGTCAGATTCTGCTTTGGCAAGAATCGGACGGTTAATCTCGTGCATGTATTTTTGTCGTTTAGCTAAAAGTGACCCGATCGCGTAAAGCCCATATTTTCCCATCGGAATGCTAAAAATAGTTTTACGACGAGCTGACTCATTAGAAATTGCCACCCTGGCAATCGGTAGAATCATCTTTTGGTAATCTACCGATATGCTGACCGGGAGATTTTTTTTATTCAATACACCGTATATCGTTATTAGTGTTGATGTCTTTCTGCTTTGCCCTTTTTCTAAAAGGGAAAAGCATTCTACTCGCATTCGTCTCTGGTGACAACTATAATTAATCGTCGATTTTTTTTGTGTAAGATCTTTAGCCGTTGAGTGATTTGAGATTTGATTGGCTTTGTCATGTTCAAATTTTTGATGTAATGAAAAGAGACACGTAGTACAATCCTATTTGTTGCATTTCGCATAGCTGTAATGGTGACGATTCGCGGTGTACAGTATTGCACTGTACGGAACAGTACCACTGTCGCTCATAGAGAATCTGCCAATTGGTGAAAATCGGAAAGTACAGATTTTCAATATGGTCGGCCGCCGTGCATCGCGCCGTGCTGATTTCTCAGCATGGACGTGACCGTCAACAGAACCGAACCGACTATTTCCAGGGTGTCCGTACTTATTTTTGTGTAAGTACACCACGAATCGTTTTTAGTTTTTATATTACTAATTCAGTACCCGTAAATTTTGAACCTCAAACCTAAACTAGGATTAGTACTTCTATTTTTTCTTTTACGTTAATGTAGGTACGGTTTAAATGGCATCGACGCTACAAATTTGGGCAGTTATTAAATATTAATTACTGTGCAGTACACCGTGAATCGCTATTACTCTATTAGTGCTGATGTTTTTTGCTTTACGGTCGACACTATTAAAAGTCACGACTGCTAGATTTCAATCCGACGGTAGAAATAAATCATTGTAGACAATTTATGTCAATTGACACAAAATAAATGTATGATAAATGAAAACCGTATGGGGGCACAATCGTCCACTGAAACGACACGAAGAAATGAAACGACATACTAAATAGTATCATGCGACAAAAATTAACAACTATCACAACTGTATTTGTTGGCATCATCATTCATCGGAAGTTTCGTATCCGTCTTCAATCGTCACAAGTTGAACCCATGTCTATAATCTTCACATTTCAAATTTTCGACTTCATTTTCGCACATCGGGACCTTCGTCAAAGTAGTATGGAGGACTTCAGTACATTCAAAAATACTTTATCAAAGTACTGATAACATGGGGACACGGCTTAGGTGAAATTCTATGGGCTCCATCGCCACACAGAATTCGTAGATCAAAAGAAGTTAATCTAGATAGTGCCGAATCCAACATTATATAAGCCCTAAAGATTGACCCCTTGACAATCAGAACCCCATTGAAGCTTCACCCCTGTGAAGCGAGACTTTCTGTGTGCTCAGTTCCACCACAGAATGCAAAGTTAGAATATGTGATTTGGATACATTCACCCACTTTGACTTTCCCTTAGAAATGCGGTCCCTCAGGCAGGCAAAAACTTTGACTAACTAATCTTTTGTGTAGCTTGGACTCTCTTGGGTCTGCAGCAAAAAGAATCACTGAAAATGGCCCAGTAAATTAATAGTTATGGCTCGCAAAAGTTTGCCTTTTATACAGATGCTCTCTGAGAGAGAGGTGGCTACCTACCCGAAATATTATAAGTCCTAAACCCCTCTTTAAACCCTCTAGTACTGAGGTAGGGACCAATCACATTACTGTATAAAACATAAAGGTACAGGTGGCGGTGTACCTTTTGTACGGCCATCGTACGACATGGCTAAAATGTCAGCGCTTGTCTTATCCAGATTCGCTCTTATAATCTCTGAAATTCCTGCCTACAAATTTTATCTCTCCACGTGGCGCCATGTCATGCCACGTCAGGAAAACGGTACTAGACAAGAAAGTACAGGTGCCTGAGTACTTTCTGTACGGACATTGTACGATATTGCCATAATGTGACATTTGTCACATCCGGATTTGTTGTGTTCCGTTCCGGAGATTCCGCAACCGGTATTATGTCAGCACGTGTCATCGGGAGTGGTGACGTCCGCAAACCGCCAAATTATCCTTTCCGCGAAACCGACGCTAACCATGGCCGTCCGATTTATATCGTCATTTAATACGGACCGTCGAACCAAATGTCCGTACTATTTGTTTCGTCCGGTACTAAAAGTACAATTGTTTCTATGTCCTATATAGCGTAATCCAGTTAAATGAAAAACCCTACATGTAACTATTTAAATACCTATCAAACCCTATATGTCATCGCACTAGTCCTAGACTAAATGGATAAGGTTAACGGCTACGGGTGACTTGACGGACGGCAGGTTCCAAGAACAATTCTAGGGTCCGTCATGTACCTTTTGGTAAGTCTACCCACTTTTCCCCCTGTCTTCTCTAAAGAGCTTAGGTAGCCATGGCTCTAGCTCCCTCTCCAGCCTTCAGTGACTACAACAAGTGTGGGGGCTTACAGAAGGGAGTCAGAGGCAGACTGCCTTTGCTCTTTTCCTATCGTAAATAAAGACCTAGAAAATACTCAAATATCAACATTAGGGTGAACCTCCATCAGGCGAAAAGTGAGGTTCATTACTGCTAAAAGTGCATTTCCGTACGAAGGGTACTCATTTTTTTTTTTTATATATAAAACACGATTATTGCATATTCGTTATGATTCTCCAAACTTTTGGTCGACAACGTCGACCTTCTAATTATGTAGTTTCGAAGCAAGCGGTCATCATATCCAGTGTCTAGCTATTTTAGTCCCTTGTTTTTGAGAATGAGACAACAGTAGCTACGCACTGGATGTGTAAAGTTTTTACACGTGGAAAGGCAACGTACGATCCACGATAGATGCGAGATAGTAACTTTACATGAGGTGTTGGCCTCGCGCCTTCGGGCAGGCTATAACCAAAGATATGGAAAACACCAAAAAAACTTTGTTGAAGATTGTCCCGTGATGCCGCCTCCACCATCCATAGACATCCGAGATTTTCCACGCCTACCTTTTTAAAATCTTCATCGACAAAATACAAACGACAAAACAACCACAAGATACGATGGTATAAAGTTTACATTCGCGTAATTCTAATTTGCGGTTGGTCATACAAATAAGAATTTCATATTTTATGCTTTTGGAATCTTTGACTGTGCTCTTATTCTGAACATTATACAATATGCCTATTACAATGTGCCCATACAATATGCCTATTTTATGCAAAACATACAATATGACCTTAAGACCCATATTGTATTTGGACCTATTCGGACCAATTAAAACATTCGGACCAAAAGTTTTTATTTACACCGTCAGATTCGTACGATCGGACGGTCGTTGATCAAAGTAGCTATCTAAGAAGATCACATGAAAAGCCCATTACACAACTAACGATAAAGGCGCGGACCAAAGGCCTACCATAAAAACGCCTACTTTTGAAGTATGTTTCACGTAAAGGTGAAAAATTTGCGAAGTCATGGCGGTCGGACG
Organism: Zygnema cylindricum; assembly: GCA_037447655.1. Lineage (NCBI taxonomy): Eukaryota > Viridiplantae > Streptophyta > Zygnematophyceae > Zygnematales > Zygnemataceae > Zygnema > Zygnema cylindricum. Next base: position 3,043 of record JBBHKE010000588.1, on the reverse strand, counting down.
GGAGAGGCTTACGCAAAGGCATGTTGTACAGCCACAGCTGTAACGTTGTACCTTTACGATGTCATGCAATGACATGCGACATGCCAAATCGTTTCAAAAATTACGATGTGTCTTGCGACAGTTCACAAAGTTTCTAAAAATACGGTGCAGCAAGACAAATTGTACACGCTGAAAGCCGCCACGGGGCATTGTCGACGTATACAATCGTCACACCGTTAAGTAACAATTTCGAGTAAACACATAGAGACACCTGAAATCTGGGTACTTCGGATCCGCGCTAAAAAACAAAGTAAGTTCGCTAAGTTAGAAGTACATGGGGCGATACCCTAACAAAATATTACTGTCGATAAACGTTTCCGTACGATTACTATCGGCACCGGATGGAGAAGAGGCCTTAGGGTATGGCCCCATGTATTCAAGTATCAACATTTTTATGTCGTTTTCCACCCAAAACGCAGTTCCGTACAATAAAAACTTTAGCCTTACAAAAAAATCAATTCTACTCAAGTCAATACTTTGAATGAACTTCATGTTTGTCGTCATGTTAACTCATTTTGGTGTTTGCCTCTTTCCTACCCCCAGGCAAGAGAATCTAGCCCGTCAAAAAACTTCATGAGAAATCGCCTCGAGACCGGATTTCATGGAAAGTATCCCCAAACAACGCAAGAAAAACGACCCACTCACGCACCACACGAGTGGGAACATTTTAGGACGAGGGAGAGTACTCATTATTTTTTCCCTGCCCGTCACGGGCATGTATGGAAAATGACGAGCATGTATATAAGAAAATCTGCATGGGTCTCGGACCTCAAGTTTAATTCTGAATTTTGCGCCGTCGTCGCCTCTCCCATCTCCCTCTCACATTATCGTTTTTATCTCACACTTTTTAAAATGAGGCACGATAATATTGGTATAAAAGGAAAGATATCTGAATGTTAATTCTGATGTCTACCTTTGTGTATATTTATATGGCAAGTCAAGTGAGAAAAGTGGAAAAAATGAAATCGAATAGCCATGGTGGAAAGATATGAAATTTATTACGTCAACGTTTTCACAAGTGAACATAGCGTCACAATGTCACAAAACCTTGAACATCGCAAAATTACAAAAATCTAGACGTTAACAACCATCACAATTGTTTTTGTTGCAGCCACGCGATAGCAAAATAGCAGCTACGTTGTTAGAGGATCGCAACGGCGAAATTGTGAATTGCAACGTTGGCGACGTCGAACCCCTGATATCAACGCAGTATCGCAATCGGCGACGTTTCGAACGCTGCGATACCCTCGTACGCTGCGACGCAAGAAAGGTTTCGATGATGAGACCTACAAACCTCCCAACTAAACTGGCCCGAAAGAACGCGTTGCAGCGGGTCGGAGCTGCCACAAATCACGTTTCCTTTAAATTGAGGAACATACCGCAATGGGAAGCCGAAGAGGAGGAAGAAGGGGAGGAACCATCGAAAGCAACTGCGCCTTCCCCAAGTATAACACTGGTCGAACCTGTACCGGAACTGCCCCAGCCAAAACGGGAAGTAATGGGGTTCGCTCCCGAGGAAAAAGACGAGCAACTGAGGTGGCGAATCACTTGGCGGTGGGTGGTGTAGAAATTGATGGTTCTTTTATTATTTTCTAGGTCTAAATTGGAATACAGAAAGAAGCCGAGGCTATTTGCCCCTAACTTCTCTCTCCAACACCCACACTTGTTGTAGTCATTGAGAAGTTGGAGAGTAAGTAAGAGGCCATGGCTACCTAGGCTATCCAGAGGTTTACGGGAAATAGATTAGTTGATTTACGGATAGGTAGGTTTATTTGCTAAAAGGAGTATGTCGGAACCACGATTTGATCCTGGTACCTGCCGACCGTCAAAACGCCGGTAGGCGGTAGACTTATCCGTTAAGTTTAGACAGAAAGATACATACTAGAGGGCTTGATATTTATTTAAATGTTGCCACGTAGGAAATTTCATTTAACGGCGGATGTTTACGGATACATAGATCCAGTTTTGTAAAAGTACGGATTTCAGTATGGATAAGAACAAGTACCGCGTATTTTGTTTCTTTTACGAAACAAATATCGCACAAGCATTTATGACGGCTACGATTGAAATCTGCATTCAATCGGACGGCCGAAAAGAAAGCCGAGATCGCGGAAGAGATTCTCGGCAGTTTGTGATCATCGCCACATCGGATGACACGTGGCACGATTTCGTTGGATCTCGCCATCTCCGGGGATTACGGGACCGAATCCGGATATAACATGTGTCGTTATTTAGGCCATGTCGTACAATACCGTGCATAAAGTACACCGGCAGCTGTACTTTTGTGTACGGCAGTGTAATTTGATTGGTGCCATACTCCAATAGATAGAGTTTTAGAGAGAGATAAGACTTAGAAAAAATTGGTAGATAGGACCCTCTCTTCCAGAGAGCTTCTATACAAAAGGTCAACTTTGACCCTCCATAACTTACTGCTCAGGGGAGCAAATTCAGAGATTCTTTTTGCTATTGACTCAAGGGAGTCTTCCCTTCACAGGAGTGAAGGTGGTCAGAGTTTTTTTTTGCCAAGGTGGTAGTTATTCGTGTTGAAAGACAAATGGGTCAGGGTTATCTTAGAGGCTTCGTGTGAGCTACTTACTCTGAGGTCCTATGGAGGTCTCAGAGTTGTAGGTTATGGGCCCACCATCTAGGGTGCCTATATTCAATGGAGCTAGCTTCATATACTAGAAAAGTATGATGACAGGAGCTCTATATGGGTAACGCTTTTGGGGAATAGTGAGTGGACGGGTGAGGCGTCCATCGAGTCTAGGGATACCTCCAGGGTTTACAGGAGGCAGATTCATTAGTGATGCAGATCCATCTTCAACGGAGGAGACAAAGGAAGGAGAGGTGGTGGACAAAGGAAAGGAGAAGGAGACGACCACACCAATAGCAACTGGTTCGGCATTCATGTCACCTATTCCGAGGAACGAGGAGAATGATACTGATACCTGGGACTTCAACAATATGGCGGCAAAGCACTTCTTCCTCCGCCATCTTACTCAAA
>JBBHKE010000586.1:172528-207432 GCA_037447655.1 Zygnema cylindricum | reverse complement strand
CTGTTTTGGTGAAAGTTTGCAAAAAATTCGGGATATTATGTGAAAAGTAATATGGATACGATTTTCGAATTCTCATTCAGCTTATTACGAATTGACTACCAGATATTCACCATTTTTTTTCAGTGGAGATCAGGTTTCCTTTTTTAAGTTTTCCCAAGTTGTCATTTGACGTTTAAAAATTTGTCCGACACGGAAAATACAGAGGCTCTTGTTCATATTAAAATAACATTTCGGGGATTTCAACCACGTAAAATTGTAAAACATCATTTTTCTGTTGCCGAATATGTTTGCGAAGGTGTTTGCAGTATTTTGAATATGAACATTGAATGTTCAAATAAATGATATATTTAAATAATGAATGGGGTGACTATGGAGAAGGAACTTGAAAACCTATCGTCATTATCATTAAGTTTAATATCGGCCGTTTTTTTCGATATCCAAACTCATTTTTTTGGGGGAATCCAAAACCGATTATCCGTCCAATACTAATATTGTACATTATCGACAATAAAATTCGATAATGACACCAAGATAATAAAACAACAAAAAAAAACAAAAATCAAATGGGGAAAGTATGGATTATGAATTCTTGATTCTACGATATTAGTCCGCGAAATTTTACAAATTATTTTTTTTGAGACATAATTGCATGTTCTTTCCATACTAATCTCCAGAACTCTCTGTATTACATCCTCTGTTATATTTTCTACTAAATCGTCGACTATCGGTTTATCGACAATAATCAAATTTTCCAGCATTTATAGATCACCATAAAAGAAATCGTGAACATGGATTGTTCGATAAACTATAAATATCAATATCGCCGTTTACCAGTATGAGAATTTAGACAATATGACACTCTAGGATGCGAAAGACAAAACCATCGTCATTATCATTATCTCTAATATAAATTTCAGAAACTAATTACAATTTCGTTTCCTAAGGTTTCATTAGAAATTAGAATTAGAGATGGTTAGCAACTAATTTCACGTCAGGAGACACTTTCTTGTAGACTAATAATCGTCTTTCGAGATGGAAAGAAGTAAGATAGAAAAGAAGAAAATAAGAAAATAAAAAGAGAATGAACGAAGAAAAAAAGGAAAAACGGAAAGAAGGAAAGAAGGAAGGAAAAACGGAAAGAAGGAAGGAAGGAATGAACGGAAAAAAAGGGAAAGAAGGAAAGAACGAAACAAGGAAAGACAAAAAGTAGGAAAGTCAGAAAAAGTAAAGAAGGAAAAAATAAAATAAACGGAAAGAAAAAGGAAAGGACGGAAAAGGCAAAAAAAGAAGAAAGTAGGAAGAAGGAGAAAACAAAAACGGAAAGAAGGAAACAAGGAAACAAGGAAAGAAGGAAACGAGGAAAAAAGGGAAAATATTAAATGAAAGTTTTTCTTACCGTGATGCCTGATTGGCGTTTTCGACCATCTGTTGAAGCTCTGAATCGTGATCTGACGCCCTTTTTACGGTCAGATGGAGGTCCTGAAAATGATGCTCCGTTTGAAGATAGTGAACTCCTGGTCTTATAAGAGCTTCGAAAAACTGCGAAAATGCTGATTTCTGACGAATCATGACCTGAAATGATAAAAAAAATCAGAAAAAAACAGAAAAACCGAAAAAACCGTTCCAAACCGGCCGTTAGGATGTCGGAAATGAACAGTCTCTTAGGAAAAAATAACATTCTTCTTTCAAATTATTGTGGAAGTTACAGTCAAAATTTGTATGCGGTGACCGTAGGACACTGTAAAACCTTAAAAAGGTAAGAAAACTGTAGGAAAACGAAACCTAAAAATCCTCAAATGTCCCTAAACAATCCTAAATAAACGTAAAAAACAATGACAACTCGCTTTGCTTATCACCACTCTATTAAGAGTTATGTACTAGATACAATGATGGATCAAATTCCCAATTATCCCCATATTCTGACTCTTTGAATACTGCTTATATGGCAAATATTTTGACTCATAATGGGAATACATTACACCATTGATCGCAATTAGCGTTGATATAAATATTATAAGTAACTGTTTTAGTTATTTCATTTCTTATCTGTTGGGGTGTTAAAATCTATTAACACTATTTTGTGTTCTGCGGGCATTTTTTCTTCAGAAAAAGATTCACTTATGGTACGGTAAAAAACCATTGTATATTCCAAATAAGTGTGGATTAAAAAGATTCTCTCTTCCTCTCTCTACCTCACTCTCTATTTCTCTCTCTCTCCCTCTCTCTCTCCCTCCCTCCTTCCCGCCTAGGATCCAAAACAAAAAAAAACCATAAAACTAAACAATTCGAAATCTCTCTACCTCTTATTGCCACTATTGTATCTCACCTCTGTCCCAATTTTCTTCTCTTATCTCTCTCCTTTTGGATCACCATAACATCCACATGAATATGACAAACACCCATTTGTACCATGTAGAAATATCCATTTTGTACCCGTAAAATAGCCATTTGTACACGCAAAATAGCCATTTGTACCCCTTCCTTACCCGATTACTAAGAAGAACTCCACAAGTTCGAGAAGTACCGACTCCCCCATCCGCCACAATTTCGTACTTAAATGTACTTTTTTGTCGAGGACTCAAATCATCATGAGGTACGATTCCATCTTTCTTCATACTGAAAACCGCCAAAAAAAACCGATATCAATTATTTATTATTTGTATTTCATTACTTTTTTGAGTTTTTTACCTTTTCCTTTTGTCGAGATCTTTGCGAGATTTAAAAACTAAGTATCACCTAACGAGTTACTCGAGTTGATTAATATTGGCTTTTACTTTTCAAAATCCCAAGGTTTTTTTCTATCTTTCTAAACTTCAAATGAGTACATTTTTATTTTTCCCTCGCTCCCTCTCTTTCTCACACGCTCTCTCCTCCTCTCCCTCCGTCTTTTTTCCCTCTCTCCCTCGCTCCCTCTCTCTGTTGCTCCTTGCGCTCACTCTCTCTCCCCTCTCGCCTCTCTCCCTTCCTCTCCTTTTTCCCCTCCCGCCTCTCTCCCTTCCTCTCCTTTTCCCCCTCCCGCCCTCCAAACCTCGAAAAACAAACTTTCACTCGAATATGTTCGGGACGATGGCGTTCAAATCGAGTTAAAGCCATTCTTATTTTAAACAAATATTTTTTAGTTTAAAACCTCGAAAAGGAAACTTACACTCGAATATGTTCAGGACGATGGCGTTCAAATCGAGTTATTCGAGCGTCGATGAGATCAGGATACGAGTCAGAGAGTCTGAGGGAGAGAAACAAAAACAAACAGTAAAATGTAATAATTAAGGATGAGAAAAAAGAGACAACGAAATATTCCTATAAAGAAAGGATGTGAATAAAGAGACAATGAAATATTTCTATAAAGAAAGGATGAGGAAAAAGATACAACGAAATATTTCGATAAAGAAAGGATGACGAAAAAGATACAAAGAATTTTTTCTATAAAGGAACGATGAGAAAAAAGAGACAATAACATATACATCAAAGAAGGTTGTTACAAGTTCCTCAAAAACGACAATATTATCGGACAAACAACAGAAAAAAATTGTTTAAAGAACACAAATATTTGGAGTTCCGGAACATATTTGGAGAAAAAACAAAAGAAACGGAAGAAATCGAATTCATCGCAAAACCCGAGAAACATTGAAAATTCGTGAAAAAAATAATTAAAAAACTGTCTTTTACACTACCAACACTACAAATATTTTACAAAAGTTTTTACAAAAGAAGTTTTTACAAAAAAAAGTTTTTTACAAAACGAAGTTTTCACAAAAAAGAAGATTTTACCAAAAGAGGTTTTTACAAAAGAAGCTTTTACGACACAACTTTTTTACACTACGAGTTAGACTTCAAATCTTTGCGAAGTATAAGTTCAATTCGGAGAACATTACCGATGTAAACGAAATCGAGGACTTGCTCGCCAATTATAGTCATAAAGGTCATAATTTGTCGAAGCTCCTCGAAAAACCGCCTTTGAAACTTTTTTTGACCAAGGAACCTAATTAATAAACCCAAAAAAACCACATTTTAAAACCCCATATCCATGACCTTGGAAAAAATAAAAAATAAATCCCATTTCCTTAACATTTAGTTCTCTTCTGAAAAAGATTCTTTCACTCTACGACCTTCGCATCTACCTCTCTCCTCCTCTCTTCTCCCTCTCTCCTCCTCTCCTCTCCCTCTCTCCTCCTCTCCTCTCCCTCTCTCTTCCTCTCCTCTCTCTCTCCTCCTCTCCTCTCCCTCTCTCTTCTCCTCCTCTCCTCTCCCTCTCTCCTCTCCCTCTCTCCTCCTCTCCCCTCCCTCTCCCCTCACTCTCCTTCTGTCCTCTCCTTATCCACTCCCTCTCCTCTCCCTCTCCTCTCACCCTCTCTCTCCTGCTCTCCTCTCCTACCCCCACCCTCTCCTCTCCCTCTCCCTCTCCTTACCTGGTCCCCCAAATCGGGCAAATAACTCGGGAAAAGGTCCACGGGATCGGGAATTATAACATCCGTGGTTCCCACGGCCCCTTGAGTGGAAAAAATTGGGTATCCTGCCCGAGTGGGTGCTATAGCGGAGAGGAAACTGAAGGGCATATCGCACATGTTTAGAAATAGCTCCACCCTAATATAGGAGAGACCGTACCAGTCTACGGCGTCCTGGGAAAAGGGAGGGAGGAGGAGAGGAGAGAAGTAGGAGGGAAGGAGGGAGGAGAGGGAGGGAGGAAATGGAGAAGGGGAAAAGGGAGAAGAAAAATGGATAAGGAAAATGTGAGAAAACTGAAAGGCATATCACACATATTTAAAAATAGCTCCACTCTAATATAGGAGAGACCGTACCAGTCTACGGCGTCCTGGAAAGAGAGAGGGAGGAGGAGAGGAGAGGAGGGAGGGAGGAGGGAGGGAGGGAGGAGGGAGGGAGGGAAGAGAGGGAGGGAGGGAGGAAAGGGAGAAGGGGAAAAAAGGGAGAAGGGAAAAAAGGGAGAAGGGAAAAAAGGGAGAAGGGGAAAAAAGGGAGACGGGGAAAAAAGGGAGAGGGGGGAAAAAGGGAGAAGGGGAAAAAAGGGAGAAGAAAATGGAGAAGGAAAATGTGTGAATGGGAATGTTATTTTGTCTTGCATGGAGGATTTGATGACTCGCGTGGAAAGAGAAAGAAGAAAAAAAAAGGGAGGAGGAAAAGACTGGGATTAGTACTGTTCTTTCTTGGAGCATTTTAACACTCTGATGCGAAAAGATAGTGAATTTACTATTGTTATTTTGACTGACTTGGAGCATTTTAATACTCTAGTTAAAACGAGATAGTTGAAAAAAAAAAATAACAAAGGAATTGTTACCGGGATTATTATTGTTGTTATTGTTGTAATTATTGTTATTATTGTTATTATTGTTATTATTGTTATTATTGTTGTTATTGATACTATTGTTATTATTGTTATGATTGTTATTGTAATTATTGTTATTTATTGTTATCATCACTGTTATGATTATTGTTACTATTAATGTTATTATTGTTTTAATTATTGTTATTATTGTTATTATTATTATTGTTATTATTATTGTTCTTATTATTGTAGATGTTCTAATTATTGCTATTATTGTTGTTATTGTTGTTATTGTTATTATTGTTATTATTGTTATAATTGTTATTATTGTTATTATTGTTATTATTGTTATTATTGTTATTATTGTTATTATTGTTATTATTGTTATTATTGTTATTATTGTCATTATTGTCATTATTGTCATTATTGTTATTATTGTTACTATTGTTATTATTGTTATTATCGTTACTAGTGTTATTATTGTTACTATTGTTATTATTGTATTATTGTTCTTATTGTTATTACTCTTGTTATTATTGTTGTTATTATTGTTATTACTACTATTTTGTCTTACTTGGAGCATTTTAATACTCTGGTGAAAGCGAGAGAGCCGTTGTTCCTCGTTCACAAAACCTCCGTATCGGAAATAAACTTTTCCCTCCACTATTCGAATGTGGCCTGTACAAGCCATAAACTGTAAAACAAAAAAAACAAAAAAAAACAAAAAAAAATGAGTTTCCTGGAGCTTTCTGGAGTTTTCAAGAGTTTTCAAGCGTTTTTGCAGGGTTTTTTGAGCCATATACTGTAGAACCAAATCTAGAGATCGGGCAAAGATTATTATACATTCCAATAATAATAATAAATATAATAATGATAATAACAAAAATAATGTTTTGATTTGAACATACGGCAGGAAGATAAAATCCCAAAGTTTGTTTTTGTAAGTAAAAAATGACAGAATTCTACAACTTGTTGAACCTAAAAAAGAAGAGCTTTTTTAAGGTTTGAAACATTTTAGTCCCTCTCCCTCTCCCTATTCCTGTTCTATTCCTCTCTGACTCCTCCGATTGCCTCTATCTCCCCTCCCCACTCCCTCTACCTCTCCCTCTCCATCCCATTGCCCTCCAGTTCCTCTTCCTATCCATATCCTAATCCCCTTCTCCAACTGCCATTATTTCCCCTCTCCCCTCCTTTTTCCCTCCCTCTCTTCCTATTTGGAGAAAATGCTGCCATAGTCTATGTCTTTGATTCGAACATTAAAATAAAGTGCGGCATAAACTCATACTACATAACACATTACATTATATATTATATTATATATTACACAAACTGAAGACCATATAAGATGGCAAGAGTTTTCCACGCCTTTGACTATGGCTAAAAGTAAAAATAATAAAGCCAAAAAGTTTAATGAAAGATGAACAATAAAGATAACCACAAGCGATAAACAATAAAAAGATAAACAATGAAAGGTAACCAATAAGAGATAAACAATAAAAAGATAAACAACAAAAGATAAACAATAAAAAGATAAACAATAAAAAGATAAACAATAAAAGATAAAAAATAAAAGATAAACAGTAAACAAATAAACAATGTACGTCTAGAAGCTGAAATCTCATACCATCAACCGGTTTAAACATAGTGGATAATCGAAATTTAACCGTTTAAACAAGTATAAAATATTAAAAAAATAGAATAAAACAAATATAGAAAATACAAATCGAGAATAACACAAATATAGAATGTACTATAGAATAGGTAGAGAATAAAAGACAGGATAGATAATAGAATAAAATATAGAATAAAATTGCAATTCATTGTTTCCAGAAATGTCATAATATTAATTTAATTCAACTATTACCCATTTGCCATTTTAGGGGAAGAAAAAGGGTAGAAGGGAGACAGGAGGGATAAAGACATAGGGGGATAGAGACATAGAGGGGTAGAGGGATAGAGGCAAAGAGGCATAGAGGGATAGAGACATAGGGGGATAGAGACATAGAGGGATGGAGACATAGAGGGATAGACACATAGAGGCATAGAGACATAGAGGCATAGAGGGATAGAGGCATAGAGGGATAGAGGCATAGAGGGATAGAGAGACAATTTGCAAAATAATGGTTTTAGTGCTCCCATGGGTACAAATCGGTGAAAGAAAACAAAAATAAAATTAAGTTTTACCGCAAAATTCCATCATCGTTATCGAAGAAAATTCCAGTTTTTTTTTCTTTAATCAATTGAACATTTAAGACGTAATTGAAATTTTCTGTTCGGTAAAATTTAAGTGGATCTGGGAATTAAAAAAAAAAAAGTCAAACTTTTAACTTTTAGAAATCCCACATGAAATAGTGTGGAGTAGTGTCAACAGAAAGGTGTGCACAAAAGTTAAAACAGAAAAAAAAGAGGGAGGGAGGGAGGAAAATAGCAAAATTAATAACGGTGGATAGAGGACAGAAATTTGATAAATAAATTTGGGAGATTTGCAGATGTCATATTCCCTTTTTTAAAAGTAAAAAACGTTAATTTCACCTCCTAATTATGTTTTTTTCAAACAACTTAAACCTGAAAGGAAACTCTATCCTAAGTCAAAACCTGAAAAAATGAAATAATTGATAAAAAAGATAACAGATATTAAAGATAGATATTAAAAATAGATAATGATCCCTAAAGATCTAATAGATTTACATTGATAGGGATCTTTTAAAATTATTTTTTCGGGGTTTTTTTGCCCTAATAGATCACAAAGTTTACAAATTTATTAAATGAAAAGGAAAGAGGCGGGAGGAAAAAAAACACCCACAAGAAAATTGAGACGAAATCGGAACAAAAAAGTGACGATAAACACAAATTTTCAAACAAAATTGATTAAACCAAATTGATAATATATTTCAAAAATGATTAAACACACTCATTAAACACAATTCACTAAACAGAATTCAAAAAACGAAATTTTATCGAACAAAATCGGTCAAACAAGTTTTATCAAACTAAATCTTAACAAACACAACCGATTAAACGAAAAAGCGGGGGAAAAAGACAAGAAAACGAATATAATCTCCCGTTTATTTTTAAACTCGGGTTCAAGTTTAGACTCAGGTTTAGAGGAGGGAGGGAGAGGGAGAGGGAGAGGGAGAGGGAGAGGGAGAGGGAGAGGGAGAGAGGGAGAGGGAGAGGAGAGAGAGAGAGAGAGAGGGAGGGAGGGAGGGAGGGAGGGAGGGAGAGAGAGAGAGAAAGTTTAAGCCCTCATTACTGACCTTAGGTTTAGAGAGAGAGAGAGAGAGAGAGAGAGAGAGAGAGAGAGAGAAAGAGAGAGAGAGAGAGAGAAAGTTTAAGCTCTAATTACTGACCTCCGGTTTCTCTCCCATAATATGAAGCATTCTCGGTCCAATCATTCCACTGCTTCCCATCCCAGACTTCTCCCCCGGTATTCGAGAAAATGGGACCAGCATTCCCTCCAAAATATTGGCATAGAGTAACGTCACAGGGTGTGACAAATTGAAATGTGGGTTGTCATCTAAACCGGCGGTCACGTTTTTCCATTTCTCATATTTTGCCCTGCGACCGACAAACAGAGAGAGGGGGGGAGAGAGAGAGAGAGAGAGAGAGAGATATAGAGAGAGAGGGAGAGGAGAGTGGGTTGTCAATTAAATCAGAGGTCACATTTTTCCATTTCTCGTATTTTGCCCTGCGACCGACAGAGAGAAAGAGTGAGAGAGGGAGAGGGAGAGGGAGAGGGCGAGGGCGAGGGAAAGAGGAAGAGAGGGAGAGAGGGAGAGGGGGAGAGGGGAGAGGGAGGAGAGAGGGAGAGGGGAGAGGAAGAGAGAGGAGGGGGGAGAGAGAGGGAGAAGGGGAGAAGAGGGGAGAGGGGGAGAGGGGGAGAGGGAGAGAGGGAGAGAGGGAGAGAGGTTCCGTCTTTTTCCGTCAGTTTTTCACACACTAAAAATTGAGAACCAGAAATAAAATGAAAGAAAACATGAAAAGGAAAAGAAACAAAAGAAGGAAGAAAAACAAAAAAGGGTAGAATTACAAAACTAATGGAAAGACAAACAAATAAGGAAAAAAAGTAAAAAAAGAAGATTTTGTGGACTCTGAGAAAGAAAATTACGAAATTTAACAAAATCCACAACCAAACAAAAAACATATAAAACCAGAAAAAAAAAACAACATCGAAACAGAAACAGCCAAAAAAATCTGAAACAGATTTTACCCGAAACAAGCTGAAAACAGAAGACAACAAAAAAAAAAAAAAAACAATGATAATAATAAAAAAACCAAAAAAAAAAAAAAAAAAACCCACCAGCCTTTCCTCGCATGAGCCAGTGTCTCTTCCAAAAGAGACAAATCTTCTGTAATTTCCAGAGGATTCTTCGGTACGGACTCGGCAACCTCTTCAGTGTTGACAGCTGGCAAAATCTCCTGAATTTCCAAATTTTTAGACCGTTGGTACATAGCTTCCCTCCATAGGATAATGGAAAGAACTAAAGCCACCCATTGGAGTCCCACTCTCCCTCCACCCCCTCCTGAGCTTCGCCCCCCTCTCTCACTACGCAAAGGACCAATTCGACGAGGGATCATCTTCGATTCCCTCTCAACCGCCCCCCGAGCTCTCCTTCTCTTTCTTTCTCTTTTTCTCTCTCTCTCTCTCTTTCGCTTTCTCTTTCTCTCTCTCTCTCTCTCTCACTCCTCTCTCCCTCTCTCTCTAACTCTTATCTGTCTTCCCTTCTCTCTGCCTCTCTCTCTCTTCCCTCTGTCTCTCTCTCTCTCTGTCCACCACTGACTCTTCTCCGTCTCTCTTCAATTTCCCTCTTGCTCTCGCTCGTACGGTTTCCAATTACCTGTCACGCTCCCTTCATTTCTCTATCTTCTCTCCCCCCTTTCTCATCCTCTGTCTCTCTCTCTCTCTCCCTCTCTGCCTACTGCTGACTTTTCTCTCTCTCCCTTCACTTTCCCTTTTGCTCTCACTCGAACCTTTTCCGATAATTACCTCTCACACTTCCTTAATTTCTCTACCTCCACTTCCTCTCCTCTCACCTCTCTCTCTCCCTCTCTCTCTCTCTCTCTCACTAGCTTCCACTGTCTGTCCCTTTCTCCTGCTCTCACTCACCTCTCTCTCTCTCCCTCTCTCTCCCTCCCTCCCTCTCTCTCTCTCACTAGCTTCTACTCTGCCCCTCTCCCTCTCTCTCTCTCTCACTCTCCTCTCTCCATCTCCCCAAAAACTCCGCGCCTGGTTCTAAACCCTAAATTTCCTCCCAAGTTGAAACTAAACAGTCATCAATGCAACCTAAGGACGAATAAACAGCGGACACGTGGCAGTACAATAACTATTGTGGAGGAGTCCGTCTCCTATGACGGTTGCAGTCAGCGTTTGTCACAGAATAGTCAACAAAGGGAAGGAAAAGAGACAACCGCACGTGCGATTATTGCACTACATTGGTTCAAGGAAGGGAAGGTATATACTATGAAGGCTCAACGAATTAAGGTGGCGGTTGCAACAGAAACCGTACGAACAGAAACCGTACGAACAAAAATCGTACGAACAGAAATCGTACGATTACACCAACTGTCTGGAGACCGTGACGTGACATTTGGAAGCTGAATTTGTTTGGTCGGTTCTGTTGGATCTACCTGGTCCCTAAATGGCTTTACCGTACATTCATTAAAGCATTAGCATAGTACACCGTACACCGGTGAATCGTTACTACAGTACACCGTGAATCGTGAACCGTGAATTATTAGCGTAATGAAATAGATACCGTAATGAAACAATTAGCGTACTTTACGCTATTTGGGAATCCGTCGAACAACTTTGATTTGCGAAATAATGTAACGACCGGTTAAAAAAGTGTCGCGCTTGCGAGCGACGACCGTCAAAAAAAAAAAACAGTTCACACGGCCGACCAAGGTTTACTGTAACAAAACTGCGGCAACCACATGTAACCACATGTAAAACAAATTGCTGCGCGTATGTACTTTCTCACTTCAATTGAGCTTCAATTGAAACGAAAAAAACTTCGTACAAGATAAGAAAACGTACCCACGTAGAAATATCGATGAAACTAAATGATAAAAACGAGCGAATATTGTCCTTTAAGTGCGTGTTTTATTTTGCCTTTTAAGTGCGCATTTTTCTTTTTTCGTGCACATTTACCATGCGCGGCAAAGTCGCTAACCGGAGATCTCAAATATAAGGCGTAGACTCAAGCCGTACATCTCCGAGTACGGATTTACACGGCAGAAACGCCGCACAAAAGTTCGCAAAGCGTACAGCACAAAGAGTTTGCAGTTAATAGTATGGACCCGCTTGTCCGCATTCCTAACCCATTGCACCAACAACAATTGCGTGGTTCACACTTGAAAAATGGGAAAACGGTATGGTATGAAAACGGTACTTTTCTTTGTCCGCCGTGAACTGGCACGTGACGCTAACCTACGTCAACTAACGTGTCGTGACACGAACCCACTTTTCCGTACGAAAAGGAAACGCTTTGCGGACATGATATGTACGAATCCTTCCAAACCAAAATGTACTGCCACGCAAGCGTTTGTACAGACCGAAATTAACCGCGAAGGAACTTTGAACATGCCCAAAAAAATAACCACGGGCGCCCCCCAAAAAAAAAACAAAGTACCAAACAGGACCAAACGGACCCTCTCCCTCTCTCCCTCTCTCCCTCTCTTCCACTCTCTCCCTCTCTCTCTCTCTTCTAGTTGATAAAACTCAGGCAGCCACTGGCACATCCATCTTTCCTTCGTTCCTCTTTCCTCCTTTTGTGCTTCCCTTCTTCCCATCCTTCTTTTTTTCCTCCTTACCTTCTATCCTTTTCCCTTCTTTTTACCTTCTTCCTCCTTTCCTTGTTTCCTTTTCTCCCTTCCTTTTTCCTTCGTCGATTCCTTCCTTCCTTTCCTCCTTTTACTTTCTTTATATCCTTCCTTACCTCTTTTCTTCTCTTCCTTCTTCATCCCTCCTCCCCTCCCTCCCTCCCGCCCTCCCTCCCTCCCTCCCTCCATTCTCTCTTTTTTCCTTCGTTCTTTCCTCCCTTCTTTCTTTCCTACTTTTCTTTTTTTCATTTCTCGTTATTTTTTACCTTTTCTTTCATTTAAAAGAAAAAATTTTTTTTTTTAAATGTTTCTTACGAAATCACGATTTTAAACCGTCTGGGTACACAGTCACAAGATCAGAAGGCATTAGAAAACTGAAAAACTGAATGCATGGGAACAAACTAAAAAAGGAAACAAGTGCGAAAAAAAAACCAAAATTTATTGTACAAAGGAACCCAAGATTTTTTTTTTTTTTAGAGACTTTATTAGAAAGCACGATGGTAAACTATCCGAGTACATGGGAAGAGAATACAAACAAAATGAAACAAAACCCTAAAAGTAAACTAAATGGAAAAACGGTGGGAAACAGTTTACACCATCGTCGTTATTGAAGTTAACAACACTAGTTTGATCGCATTTTTTTTCGTCCAAAAATCACAAAATAGTGTGAGCAACACTATTTAAGCAAGTGGACTTCGAATCTCCCACATCTACTTGCACTAAGTTAGTATTACAAATTCTAATTTCCCATTATCATTAATAAATCCTTAATGTTGATAAAGATGGTTGGTCTAGCACACATAAAAATTGGAATTGAACATATGTGTGCTTTTTATTGAAAGTCAAAAATTATATGCATTATGTATATGAGCATTGAAAGGAACAACAGCAAAATAGTATATAGCCAAAACGAAAACTACTCAACCAAATCTTAACATATTTATAAAACTAATAAAAAACATTTGAGTCTCCTAAGCTTGGGGAAGTACATGGAGGGAGTTCCGCAACACATCAATGGTTAAATCGAAGGATCTTGCACTCATTGTAAAGTCGCTAACATTAAAATGAAGTGTCGCGCTTTTTAATGAAGTATTGTGTTACCTTTAGTATTAGTATGGCCAAAAGAGAGAGGGCTCTCATGGCCCTTTTCTCATGAAAGAACGTTACTTTAAGTATGGAGAAAGTCACCCAAAGCAATTCCCAAACAAGGAAAAACCTCGACTGCCATAAGAATAAAAATTCAATGACTGTAACAAAGACAAAGACTTCGGGGCAAGATTCAGTAAACAAAAAACATTGTCAACAAAAATATGACGTCACCATCGAGCAAAACGACATCTATCCGTCACGAAGCAATAATATGTAAAACATCCCGACCAAGGGACTATCACTTATTAGAAAACAATAGTCACAATAATGCTGCCAATAGTGCCGTGTGCTTAAATTCAAACTTGTTGAAGGGACCAACAAAACAAACGGATGCCATCTTTTTGTCTTTCTTGCATTTGCAATTGAAGCAAGCCTTTTTACGACCTTACAAGTTGAAAAGTTTGTCGATAAGTTTACGAGCAAAAACTCAATTTACCTGTGAGCGCTCCTGCTTGTGTGTATTTATCACCCTCCCTCCATCCCACTTACGTTTGTATCCTTGAAACATTCCTCAACACATCAATGGCCTAAACAAGATCGTTGATGATGGACCAAACGTAACCATCACCAACTATCACATTGTGAATAGTCATTTCAACATCAACACTAGTAAAGATTAAGTGTGTGATCAACCGTAATGTATCCTTTGAACACCAATAATGGTCTGGACATCGATAATTGTCCAAGTGAACATCTCAACAACATCTGAAACTGATTCCATGCTTATCGGTACCGTAAATCACTTTCAAGAAATGTACGTCAAAAAATGTATAAGATTAGGTTTTATTTTTTTGTTTTTGGTTCTAATTTAGCTCGTAAGAGACGTGGACAATTTCTGGTTTTAATAACACTTTTACTTTCAAGCCCAAGAAGAACTGGCACCAATTTACTGTTATTCACAAATTAGTTAGAGACGCGTGGTGTAATTTTTATGCCTCTATCTTTTTGCAACAATGACAAAAGACTAAATGAAATGCAAAAATGGCTTGTAGTTTTGTATTAAAAAAAAATGTATTTTCAAGGTTTTCACCAAAAGTTGTCATAACAAAAGCTAATACAAACCTTGAGCACCTTGAAAAAATTAAGGGAGAGCACAATATCTATTTTCACTACAACACTTTCCTCCCGTTCTAACAAACACAAGAATACAAGAGATCATCAAAATAAAATAAAAGTCCATGAAGACTATCGAAACTCATGTTCTTCTTCCTCTTCTCTTCCTTTTCCTCCTTTACTTCCCCTTCCTCGAGATCCAAACCACGATTAACAAAACTACTTAAGCCTCCACTTCTTCCTCTTCCTCCTCTTCAGGGACTCCCTGTTCCTCTACTTCCCTTTTCCCTTCCTCAATCTAAACCACGTTTTGCTGACAAAACTACTTAAGCCTCCGCTTCTTCCTCCTCCTCTTCTTCTTCTTCTTCGTCCTCGATTCGAACCGCGTTCCATAAACGACGTCGATTTACTTTCAAGTACGGAAAAACTCCCACAACCTTATAGATATTACCTCAGAAGATCGGCCTCTGTATAATAATAATTCACATAATTTCTATGATCAATACAAACACAATTTCTAGGGTTTAGTACAGTAATTAGTTTGTGTAATCAGTATTAGTACAGTTATTTGTATATATAACTACTACTGGTACGTTTATTTGTATATAATTGGTATTAGTACAATTTCTAGTTTTTATAATCAGTAGTAGTACAGTTATTCAAATAAATAATTTGTGTTAGTACAGTTATTAGTCTGTATAATTAGTTATTAGTTTGTATAATTAGTTATTAGTGTGTATAATTAGAGTTAGTACAATTATTAGTAATGTATGATTAGTAGTAGTCCAAGTTTGAGTAATGTATGATTAGTATTAGTACATCTATATGTTTGTGTAATTAGTGATAACACAATTATTAGTCTGTATTCTAGTAATAGTACAATTCTTAGTCTGTACATTTTGTATCACTATAGTTCTTTCACTATATTTTTTAGTATGTATAATTAGTGGTAGCACGGTTATTAGTACAGATAACTCTCTCCAATAGTTCTATCACTATAGTTTTTAGTATGTATAATTAGTGCTAGCATAGTTATTAGCCTATACAACTAGATAACTCTCTCCAATAGTTCTATCACTATAGTTTTTAGTATGTATAATTAGTGCTAGCATAGTTATTAGTCTATACAACTAGTATCAGTATAGTTTTTTGTCTGTATAAATAGTATTAGAACATTATTAGTTCATGCAACTAGTATAAGTACGTTTTGTTTAATAAGTATTTTTACAATTATTAGTCTGTATTGTACTAACACTAACTATACAGACTAATAACTCTATGCATCATAATTACACCGACTAATAGGTGTACCAATACCGATTATACAAACTCATAACTGGACTCATATTAAGTATACAAACTAATAGATGTACTAATACTTACTATAAATACTTATAACTGTACTAATACTGATTATACTTACTAATAACTATACTATTACTAATTATGTATTACTCATAATTGTCCTAATACTAATTCTACATTACTAATAAATGTACAAATCCTAATAATAATCCTAATTTTGCAGACTTCAAAAGACAGTAATACAAAATATATAGATTAAGCACTTCACTAATAAGAGATATGCAGGTTAAGCACTGTATTAATACTAATTATACAAACTAACAATTGTTCAAATTAATAATCACACAGACTGATAACTGTACTTATACTAGATATTCATACTAATTATTTGTGTATTATCTGTATCAGTCCAGCTATTAGTACGTATAATCAGTATTAGTAAAGCTATTAGTATGTGAGTACAGTTATGAGTTTGTATCATCAGTTTTGGAACAATTATTATTCTGTAAAATTAGTATTAGTACAGTTATGGATTTGTATAATAATTATTAGTACAGTTTTTAGTATGTATAATTAGTGTTTTATAGTTAGCAGTTTGTATAATCAGTATTGGTTGAGTTATTAGTTTGTATAATTAGTATCAAAACAATTAAAAGTCTGTATAATTAGTATTGATACAGTTATTAGTCTCAATAATTAGGGCTGGTACAGTTATTAATAGTGTTTAATTAGTATTAACACGGTTAATACTTTGTATAATTAGTCTTAACACAGTTATAGTTTGTATAACTAGTGTTTTTACAGCTATAAGTCTGCATAATTAGTATGAGTATAGTTGTTAGTCTATATAATGAGTGTCAGTGCAGTCATTAGTATTGTATAATTAGTATTACGACAAATATTATATAATCAGTATTTGTAAAATTATTTGTATGATTAGTATTGATTCAGTTTTTTGTATGTATAATTAGTAGTACTATTAGTACAGTTTTTAGCATGTATAAGTAGTGTTAGTACAGTAATTAGTATGTATAATCAATATTAATACTATAATTAGTCTCTATAATGAGTTTTAGTATAGTTATTAGTTTGTATAATTAGAACAGATATTATTATGTATAACTAGTGCAAGCACAGCTCTGTACCAGTACAGTTGTACCAGTACAGTTCTAGTACAGTTCTTTGTCTGTATAATTAGCATTAGGACATTTTTAGTTTGTGCAATACTAACCATTACTAAAGAGTTGCAATACTAAAGGGTTTTTTATCACACCTAATTTGGTGAGTTTCCTTGCTCTCAAATATAAAACAAAGAACCGAAAACATAACTAAGTTAAAATTTAGCCAACAAAGCCACACTGAAACGGTATGAAAACTCTTTCCTTTTTTAATGTGTCATTTTTCCTTTCTCTTCTTACCACATCTAATTGGTGAAAAAAAAAAACCAAAACCACAGTAAAACTAATTGTTATGTAAGCTTTACTAAGCTTTACTTGCGAACCGAGATAGACAGAGACCACCCAGACTTAGAGAAATAATGGAAAAATTGAGCTTAACCACGAATAGCATGGAAAAGGAAGATTCCTTTAGGGAATCGAAAGTACAAATAACCTTCTACGTAAAAATCGGGATCTAAAAACGATTTGCTTTGCAGTATAGGAAGAGAGGAAGAGAGGAAGAGTGGAGCAGTACCAGCAGAGAGTGGGAAGTGTTTTTTTTTTTTATATATTACATGTTCTCTTACCTGATTGGTCGTCTAGTTTGTTCACAAGTTTGCGAGGTAATAATATCTTGTACGGTTCACGTCCTCGCGCTTCGTTTTGTAATTCTTCAAAAACGAAAAAGTGCATTCCGAACATGATGTCCGATGGCGGACGGCAGTTGCTGTTCGGTATTCGCAGCTGTCAAGTTTTGACGCTTAAAACTGCATTTTTTTTACTCCGCTACGCTCCAAAACGGTCGAAACCTACCGTCCCAACCGTCACCGCCGCGTTTTTTGTCATTTTATGAAATTTGGCGTACGGATCCCAAAATTTATGACATCCGTTTTCCCATTTTTCAAGTGTGAACCACGCAAATATAGGTGCACTGACATCAACCAAAGAACACAGCTTTTTCCATACGCTGGCCAAACGTAATCTGCACATCCAAAGTTGATCAAAGTGAAGAAAGTGAAGTGAGAAAGTATCTGCGGGCAGCAACTTTATTTATATGTGGTTGCCACAGTTTTGTTACCGTAAACCTCGGCCGGCCGTGGAAATTGTTGTTTTTTTTATGACGGTCGTCTTTCGCAAGCGCGACACTTTTTTAACCGGTTGTTACAATATTTCGCAAGTCAAAGTTGTTCGACGGATTGACGACCGTCAAGAATAAACTCAAAAAGTACGTAACTTGTACTAATCTGTACTTTAATATGTACAATTTTTGAAAAGTTGACTGGACTACCTGCGCGCAGCAAAAAAATGTCTCTGCGATTAGCAATTCCCAAAAATATTTATTCTAATTTATCATTAACTCTAATTTTTAAACTGCTTTGTAATAATTGTCGGCGCATAAAATCTTCACACTAAAACATGTGCATGTACGAAATTGTTCAAATCGCACGCCATCGCGTTTTTCTGACATCCGCGTCATTTTTTCCAGAACAAATTTACATACGAGCGCGTTAGCGTAGAATATTTTTCTGTTTTTTTTTACTTGAAAAAGTACAAAATAATACGGATCTGACACTATTTAAAAGGGCACTATATTGCAGTTATGAACCCTGTTATATGGGGTACCTCAAATAACGTTCAGAAACATTTAGAATGAGGGTGGAATTCCATTAGAAGAAAAGTGTGGTTCGTTACTGGACGCCGTACAAGCTCGTACATATTCGTACCACGCCGTACCTTAAAAAAAAAATTGTCAGACGAAAATTCGTTACCGGAAAGCTGTCGGAAGGCTCCAATGATGTAGGCGTAATTCCTGGCCGTTGGATATTTCACTTTTTCAGATCCGCAAAGAAATCGCGCACATCATCCAGTGTCACGATAGTCTCCTCGCGAAGAGAGTTGTACGATACTAGACGTGTACCATTGGTACACGTGAAAAAGTAAAAAAATATCTGCTTTGAACAAGCGATCACAGGTCTACACGTCGTATAGGCCATGTGTCTACGTCGTACGGCCCATGTGCCGCCTGCCACGCTGGATGCAAGTGAGCCGAATTTTTTTTCGCACGCTCCGTCTGACATCCACCGACATTCAAAGTTTGCCGCGTCTTTTTGCCGTTTCGTTTCGAAATTTTGATTTCCGTTTTCAAAATCAAAAATCTGGCCGCAAACTTTACGTACGAATCATTAACTACCTCCAGCCGTACAGATATTTCGTTTTGACTTTCTGTTTGAAGATTTTATTTAAGATTTTCAAATCTGGACTCTAACCTACGTGGCGCTAATCATAATTGAGGAAGGCTGGTTACTGGCCCGACAAAATGGAATAGTCTTCCAGTAAACGCTGCCAGTAGAATTTTCCGTACATTTACTGAGACGGCCTAATGGAATTCCACCCAAATTAAGGGTGAAGTTCCATTACGACATTCTGTAATCGTACGGCCAACATTAAAGGAATCGTACGGCCAACATTAAAAGATGCTACACGTTGAACGAAGTTCCATTGCGCAGAGTCTATAATCCACGAGTTAGCGAAAGAGTGGCGCAACGTAAATATATGTTTGATATTGAAAATCGTTAATGATATTCACACCGACCAAAATTTTTCATTTGCGTACCATAAAAGTGCTTACCAGGTTATCGTGCAACACCACTTTTGTACCCTTTGCAAACGCCTTGTCAGATACAACCTCATTTTTTTTAGGGTTCATGTTTTTTCGCGTGATGAATGAGCGTTGCCAGAAATAGTGTGACGAATGGGCACTAATAGAAATAACGTGACGAAAGTGCGTTACCACATTTCGTTTGTATTTTCTGTTGGATTTTTGAATGCGTATATCGTGTGCGAAACTTTTTGATTTCCGTTAGTTGCCATCTTGACACGTATGCTCATTATGAAGCGTGTCGCGGCTCAATTTTTTTATGTAATTGGTGATGTACCTCGCAAGGTAAATCACCATTTACAAAAACTTTCGAAGCGAATGCTTCGCAAAAAAATATCTAACGGTCATTGTTAACTCCCAGACTTTTGGAGAATATTGGCAAGATTATCTGTAATGTTGTTTTCCAAAAAAAACAAAATAAGACGTACGGCGTAGTACGGAGAGGTCCAAAATTTCACTTTTCGTCTAATGGAACTTCATCCTAATTCTATTTGGGAATTTGCCTAAAAAAACGAGGTACCTCAATTACATCCCTGAACGCTAATAGCGATTCACAGTGTAGTGTTAATGTTTTTTTTCGTCGCGTAAAACATTTTTTCTCCGTACACACATGTCACATTGTAGATATCATGATGGCGATTGAAAAGTGAGATTCTCAGCTTCTGATTGGTTGTTTGAAATTGAAAGCAGACTAGTGTGTAGATATAAAAGATGCTTTAAGTGGCGAAGAAATTGTTAACTCTAAGGGTAATTTCGCATGTGCTAAAGTTATAGTTATTTTATGTCGTTTTCCTCCATAACTTAGAAAAAAATGAGAAAATCCGCAGCCGTACCAAAAATATGAAATTACCACCGTATAAGTTGCGTTACCCTTAAACTTTATATGTACTGCAGTTTGTCGTGTAGCACGATGCAATTTGTCGTCTAGCGCATTTCGACCCACTTTCGCGTCCTTCATTCCGCGAGGTGATTTTAAAATCACCTTGCGGGGTGATTTTAAATGAAGTTCCATAAAGTGGGGGAATATGCAAATGCTGTCGCGTGTGTCAATAGTTTATTACAATTTTTGTGCATGGAGTACAAAAAACAAAAAAAAACTGCACGTTTCGCGTCCTTCACCCCGCGAGGTGATTTTAAAATCAACTCGCGGGGTGATGTTAAATGAAGTTCCATAAGGTGGGCGAATATGCAAATGTTGTCGCGTGTGTCAATAGTTTATTACAATTTTTGTGCGTGGAGTATAAAAAACAAAAAAATACTGCACGTTTCTAGGCTGTGCGTACTGTTTTCTGTGCACTTCTAACAACAAACACCCTTCCCAATTTTCAAAATTTATCCAGAAGTAGATCTTCTGTTAGAAACATCTCCATAAGTAGCATCACTCCAAGTGGTGATGTTAGTATTTCCCCCTTCTTGGTGGAACTATAAATCTCGAGTCCTGATTGAATACCTCATCACTCTCTTAGATGCCTATCAGTCTTTCTTTCTAGGATTATAAAGACTTCTACTTAAGGCTTTAACCGATGCCGCTATGTCTAGCCTAGTGTAGTTGAAATAAATGAGACTCCCTACGACTTGTAGCTAGGGAATCTTAACATACACTCTCTCTCTTCATCAATTATCTCATCATTCAATGTAATCACTCCTCCCTCGGCATTTCTTTCATTCACTTTCTTTAACTCCATAGGAGTTGTTGATCCATTAGCTTTCTTCATTGAGAAGCCCTCAAGCATATTACCCATTGCTTCCTTTTGAGCTAGTCTAATTATTATCTTTTCTTTGTCTATTTCCATCTCCCAATATATACCTTGCCTCACCTAAGTCATTCATTTCAAATTGGCTTCTCAAATCTTTCTTAAGTTTTGCGATTATTTCCAAAGACTTACTCAAATCTAATAGATCATCCAAAAGAAAAAACAATATAAATAACTCCATTTTCATCCTCAAATATATAAATGGAGTGGTCTGAGTTTATTCTAACGAATCCCAACGTGGTAAAGAAATCATCGAGCTTGATAATCCATTCTCGTGGCGCCTGTTTCAGTCTATAAAAAGACTAGATTAACGTGTAAAGCTTGCTCTCCTCCCCTTTCTCCACAAACCCCTCAGATTGTTTGATGAAGATCTCTTCCTCCAATTTTTCGTTGATGAAGGCGGTCTTAATATCCACTTGATGTACTTGTATGTCTTTAGCTACGGCCAAACTTAAAAAAAAAATGACCGGTGGAAACCTCACCACCGGTGTAAAGGTTTCCTCATAGTCTATTCCATCCTTTTGTGCGTACCTCTTTGCAACTAGCCGAGCCTTGAATCTTTCAGTAGAATTATCACGATTCAATTTCAACTTAAAAACCCACTTACACCCAATCGGTTTCCTATTTGGAGGACAATCTACTAATTCCCAAGTTTTAGCCTCCATGATAGAGTTCATTTCATCATTTATTGCAGCTGTCCACCTCTCACTCTCTTTACTATTGATGGCCTTTCGGTTATGTTCAGGCTCATTTGGGTGTGACATTGTTGTAAGCTGATTGTTTACCTGTTTGTCTTCCAACGTTTTACTTATTGTTCTTCCTCGTTCAAATTCTGAGGCGAGTATAGAAGGCATCCTCGAATTCCTTCTTATAGGTTCCTCTTTTCCCTTTTCTTTAGAGTCAGTTAAGAGCTTTTCTTCACTTTGTGCCTTTTTCTTTTCTTCTTGTTTTAGATGTTCTTCACCTTGGTGAATCACTTCTTGTAAACCAATTTCTCCCTCCCATTTCAAATTTGGTATAATTTTGATTTTCACAACTTTGTTATACTTGAACTGATCAACCATTTTCATTTCATCTATTACCACTAAATGTTTTAAACGAATAACATATTTTCTCTTTAAGTCATACACTCTATATACTTTTACATCATCATAATATCCAACTAAATAACCGGGCTTTCCCTTTGCATCCATCTTCCAATCAAACTTATCCTTATCCAAACTATATGCTTGACTTCCAAAAACTCTAAAATGAGACAAATCCGATTTTCTACCGGTCCATTTTTCATATGGAGTTTCCCCCTTTAAAGCTCAAGTGAGGACTCTATTTTTTATGTAGTTAGCATAATTCATTGCTTCAGCCCAAATTTGTTTTCCTATTCTCTTATCATTTAGCATGCTCGTATCACTTTCCCCCAATGTTCTATTTAATCTTTGTACTACTCTATTTTGTTGTGGCTTATGAGGTACGGTTTTCTGATGTTGAAATCCCTCTTCTCTTAAATATTCTTCAAATTGATTTGAGGTGTATTCCCCCGCATTGTTTTTTTTTATCCTCTTTATAGAGGTTTCGTGTAGCTTCTCACCCCATGTCTTGTATTCTTTAAAAACTTAAAAAACCTCACTTTTGGTTCTTATAAATTATACTTTCGAGTATCTTGACCACTCACCAGTGAAGGTGAGCATATACGTTATTCAATTGCCCTTGGAGCCCGACTTGGCCCCCATAAATGAGTATGAACAAGATCCAAAACCTTACATCCTTTAAAGGTTACAGCTTTCAAAAAAGTAAGCTTATGGAGTTTTTCTTGGGCACATCCACTACAGGCATCCATTGTTACCTTAATTTTGTATTGTAATCCATCAACTATATTTTTTTTTTATTTTTCTCTAGTCTATCCATGTGAACATGACCCACACACTTATGCCATAGCATCATGTCATATACACACGAGTACAAAACTCATTTCTTTCCACTACTTAAAACAAATCTAAATATTTATTGCCTACCCATTTTAGCTATAAAATATACTTCACCATTGAAACTAACTGTGAATATCTCTTTCACAAAGTCCTTCTCATCTAAGACCGTGGTAGAAATCCGTTTTTTGCTTAATTGTGGGATATAAAGAACATCAGACATAGTGACTATATAAGTTTTTCTATCTACCGCCACTATTAGATCAACGGATCCTACTAGGCTAGTATTTACTACTCTCCCATCGCGATACTGTATTTCCATTGAGGGAATCTTCCTCAATTTTGAGAACCATCTTTTGTCTTTACACATGTGCATTGAAATGCCTGGATGAATTATCCACCCTTTCTCTGTGACTCCCTCATACCTCTGGATGCACACTTTTCTTTCCTTGGTATTTCCACTTGATTATCTCTTTTCTCATTGAGGAGAAGTTCCTCCATCTCCTCTTTGCCGTTGTTCAGTTGCTTGTATTTCAAACTTAAGTCTTCCAATCTTGTGCAATCAGCCATGTAGTGTCCAAGTTATTTGCAAAAATGACAGACAACATTGTCTTTAAAACCCCCCTTTTCGTCCATTGGGTTGTCCTCCCCTTTTGTCTATTGGGTCGTCCTCCCCCTTTGTCCATTGGGTCGTCTTCCCCTCTTTTCCTTACAGATAAAGTCTAAACCACCAAATATAGGCACCTTAGGTAGTGGGCCTATAACCTAAAATTCTATGGCCACGAAACCTCCCACTGAATGCACAATTTCTCCTCCACTTCTAGATATATCTAACATCCCAATAGGCTTCAGACTATTGCTGCCACCGTGGCAAGCAATGATTGTGACCAGCCTCACGCGTGTAAAGAAAAGACTCCCCTAAGTCTAACGCAAAAAAAAATCTCTAACTTGTTCATTCGAGCAGTTACTTATGGTTGTTCAAAGACAGTTGATTTATACACATGTCCTTTGGGAAAGAGGGTTTAAAAAAAGTTGTAAGTCTAAACTACCTACTCTAAAAGTCTGCTTACTAAATCCTTAACCAATAAGAGAACTTTAAAGTACCGCGAGCTATTTACAAAAACTACTTCCAGCCACATAAATTTTACGACTACTATAGGACACTACTTAAAGTGGTATACCATATATGTCCTACGCTATGGATATCGCCTATCCTCATCCGCTAACCTCTGACGTCGTGCCACGTGTGAATTTGTAGTTGTTTTGGCGTAGCCGCCAAATGACAAAATTTTGTCGCGCGTAGAATATTTTTTGCGGCCGTGGTACTTTGTTGATTGAATGTTCGTTCTCAAATGGAATGTAGTTTAAGTATTTTTAAAACTGTTCATGAACATCCCTTCATTATTCCCTTTATTATTTCCTTAGTGGATAATGTGGACGGCTATATAGAATCTTGTAGACTTAGGTTAAAGTTTAGATTGGGTCACACTTTTTGGAAGTGACCTATTCTATCTCACTTACTCTTAGCGTTTGCTGTTATTGGCAGCCATGGCTTCCCTTCCTCTACAGTTTCTATCATATCTTAGCTCTAAGAACTACGAATACAATAGGAACTATACTTTTCCTGTTTTAAACACAGAGAAGGAAAATGAGCGAATAAGATAAAACAAAAGAGAGGAGAGGGAAAGACAAAAAAATAAATTCTAAGTCATTTTAAGTCATCGGACTTACATAAACACATAGAACATAAATAATACGACGGCCGCAAAGAACATTTTACGCGTCGTTAAGCTTGAATGGATGACGATTGACGTCTAGCATTAAAAGACGACGATTGACGAGAAATAGAATCAGATGACAATCGAAAAATAGAATCGGATGGCTCACGTGAGCGCTGAAGGATCAGAATGGCTCTTTTGGCAGCGTGTGTTAAAAGCACCACTAGTCAACACGTGGTTGCATCTCATTTTAAGTTGGAGAAAGAAGACACAAAATAATGGTGTGGAACACGGCGAATACCTTCTTTTTAGTGGTGTAGTGGTGTCGTATTTTTTTTTCTTTACTTTCGTTTTTGTTTTTTTTCTCAATCTTACGTTTTTTTTCATTTTTTTTAAGTTCATTGTTTGTTTATATTAATTTATTTTACCGTAAATTGATATTAACATTTTTTTTGGGTTTTTCGTCTTTTTTGGCTTACTTTGAACAGTTTTAAATGGTTGTTTTAGATTAAAATAATGAAACAAAATAGAGAAAAACAGTCATAAATTTTTGAAAGTACACTATTTTATTCAAAAGAAAGACAACAAATTTAAAATGGAAAACAATTAGTTGAAAAAAAATCTTTAGTTGAAAAAAAATCTAATGTTTATAAAAGATAACGAAAGTTCAAATCTAATCATGGTTTATTATGGTAATGTACTTCAAAGAACAAAAAAGGTTAATAGAAAAGAAAAAAATGTTAAAAGAATGGAAATGTTTCTTTTTTTTTTTTCGTAAAACCATTTTCTCTTTCTAACATTTTTTTTATCTCTTTCATTTTCTCCTCTTCAACTAGTGGACAAAAAAGTAAAAGAAATAACGTTAAAAGAATGGACATAAAAGTTCTCAGAGGTGTCATTTTGAGATGTTTCTCTTTTTTTTTGTATAAAGCTATCTATTCATTCAAACCTGTTTTTTATCTCTTTCATTTTCTCCTTTTCAACCATTATTTTATTTTTTTTCGTACATTTTTTTTCTTTATTCACGTGTTCTCTCTTTAATAACCAATATGTTAGCAGTGACTTAACTTCTACTGAAATATATAATGACTAAATAAAAAATTAAAAAAAAAAAATTGAATAATTTCTATAAATTATGTTATTTTTTTTTTAATTTGAATAACTTTTATAAATTACATCATTTTTTTTGTTTTTTTTTGTTAAACCCTTTAAACAAAATAAAACAATGTAAAAAAAAAAAAATATTTTAATTAATGATAGAAAAAAAACTAAAAAAAAAACTTCTATAAATTACATTATTATTTTTTTAATTTGAAAAACATCTATAAATTACATCATTTTTTTTTTCTTTCCTTATTTAAAAATAAAAGAGAAATAAAATAAACGTCTAATCTTCCGTCATTCTATCTATCTTTAACACTTTTTCCCTTTTCTCTTCTCTTCTTCTCCACTCTTTTATTTTTTTCTCTCTTTTTTTTTTTATCATCTCACAAAACTTATTTTAAAAAAATAAAAAAAATACAAAAAATTAAAAAATCCAATTAATAAATAACTAAATAAATAGAAAAACATAAAAAAATATTAAAATAAAAATATAAAATAACAATATTAAAAAATTAGCTTAAAAAATAATTTTTGAAGAACTTATTTTCTAGACAATGAAAATCATCTTTTCATGTCGTAATTTTTAAATGATTTTCTTTTTATCTTTTGTTTTTTTTTTTTTTTTTTTTCTTTTATGTTGAACAAATCGTTACAAAACTACTGAAAAAACAAAACAGAGCAGTCAAACCTTACTCTTGAAGAGCCATAAATTTATTATAATTATTGATCATTAATTTAATAATTTTGGTTTTTTTTTATTGCTTCAATTTTTTTTTTTTTTTTAAATCTTAGACTAAATAGTGTTTAACTTCAAGCAATGTTTAGTAAATCCACAATAAATAGTTCAATTTTAGTATTATAAAGATAGGAGTGCTATTTTAAAATATAAATTATTTTTTAAAAAACAAATTTGTAAAGTAAATTAAAATTGAAAAGTGAATTAAATTAAAACACATAATAAAACAGAAAAAACCTTAAAAAACAAAAAAAAAGGTTATGTGTGAAAGTTAAAGCTAAATTTTAAAATCAATAATATTTAGCTAAAAGATAGTTACCAGACCCTTCAGTCTACTTATACTTCTTACAAGAGTTAATTTATGAAATTCGTACCCTTCGGTCTACTTATACTTCTTACAAGAGTTAGTTTATGAAATTCGTAACCTATTATCTGAAGTAAAAAATCTGAAAATTAATATATTAACTTGTTAATTTTATTGTTTTTTTTTATTATTTTTTTAATTTTATATATATATATATATATATATATATATATATATATATATATATATATATATATATATATATATATATATATATATATGTTTTTTAATAATTTAGTTATTTTCTAGTTTTTTTTTTTTTAAATATATACATATATAAAAAAAATTGTGTTTTTTCATTTTTTTTGTTTAAGTTTTGTATGAGCATTTAAAACCATGAAAAAATCCTTAAAACCCAAAAAAATATATCCATCGTTAAATACATGTTTGTTTTATCTTTAGGAAATTTTATATAAAGTTTTTTTTGGAAGATAAGTGTTGACTTGCAGTTGCACATGATTTAGTTATTGATTTCTAAACTACGTCAAATAAATCCATGTCGTTGAGATTAGTAATTATTTGCACATTTTTTTTTCATTTTTTTGAGTGAATTTTAATGTTTTTTTTATTTTTCTAAGGTTATTATTGATCCTTCTAATCACTTTAAATTGACTATTTTTTTTTCTTTTTTAAAGATATTTAGTGATTCTCGTTACTGCAAAAATTTGCAAATATACTATTAAATAAAAAAAGACTGAATTGTAAAAAAAAAATGATAATTGAAAACTTTATGAAAACGAATGTTAAAACTTATTCTGTATAATATTGAAATTCAATTAATATGTAAGAAACGGATGTCTTTTATAATTTTAATTTATTGAAATTCGTAAAATATGTAAAGGATATTTTTTACAATTTTAATCGATTATAAAATAGTTTTTTACTTGTTTGAGTTTGTGAAGTTAAAATAGATTCATTTAAAAAAAAAACCAAAATTAGTAAATTAATAAACAAAAATAATAATGAATTAATAAATAAATTTATTTCTTTTATAAATTTTGAAATTTATTATTTTATTAGGATTTTAATTTATTTACTTTAAGATTTTAATTTATTTAATTTATTTACAATTTGATTTATAAAATTTCCTTCACAAAACTTTTTCAACAACAGTGTAGAAATCGATTTTTTGACATTTATTTTTGTTTGAGTGTGTGAAGTTAAAATGGACTCCTCCACAAAACTCTTTCAACGAGAGTTTATAGATAGTAAAGTTTTTTTTTTTTTTTAATTTTATTATTATTATTATTATTATTTATGTATACGCAATGAGTACGACTGCGATTTCTTTACTAATTGAGTTTGAATTCCAGATAGGTTGCAAAGAGCACTGCTTCCTCTCCGAAAGAAGAGTGAAGTAGCCAGGTCGGGTGGGCAGAAAAAAGTGCTCGAATAGCTTTGGAGCTGCAAGTTAATTGGAGTGTGGAGGAAAGCGGCATGCCTGCATGATGGAAAAAATGACAGTACATGAATTGAGGTTGGAATATTGGGAGGGGGGAGAGGTTGTGAGAGGAGAGAGGGGGAAACGGAGATATAGAAGAGAAGTCAGAAGAAGAATAGCTCGAATTCAGTTATGCTCATAGCTCATAGCTGTAGCTCTGAGCTCCTGCTATGAGTTGTTGAAGCAACTTGCTTCTATTTGATTTGCTTCTTAGCAGGACAGGAGAGGCAGCGAGGAGGAGCGAGATAGAGGTAGAGGAAAAAGGAAAGCCAGATGAAGATGGAAAATGGGAAAAGAAAAAATACCTAGAGTAAGGAATACAACTTTGACAATGGTAACACCCTTGCAAATAGAAAACTTGCAATACACAAGAAAAAGAAGGAGTAGGATGGGAAAACCTACAATTCCTAAAATGAAGGTTTCTATTAATGATGTTGTTGACTAAAGTCATTGCCACTTTTAACTTAATGATGTCAAAAAATGTGTACACCATATAAACGAGGATTCCACAGATAATGATGAGGAAATGTCAGATCCATTTAAAATTATGGAAAGAAAAAATTTAAGATTGATGAGAATTTCTAGACCGAATAGGAAGTGAAGTGAATTGATGAATAATGAATGTAAGGGACATACTTAGGGTTATATTTAAAGAAAAAAAAAAGGGAATCAAACCCCAATTTCGCCGTTAGCGAGATTTTTAATCTTTGTTTTTAATCCAAATAAAAAAAAAACTACTGTTGTAATTGCGGCATTATGCGACAAACGAAAGACGAGAGTCTTTTTTAGTCACCTTATTATTGAGTAGGGAGTCCATTTAATTTGTTGTTTTCAAAGTGGGGAGCGGACAACAACACACCACATGGTTCGTGCTAGACTGTTTTGTAGTATTAAGTGAAATAATGTGTATAGTCAAATGTGAATTGTGAGAAATGCTTGCGCGATGTTCTCAATCTACGGGTATCGTGAACCTTAGGTGGATCTTGTAGTTTTTTGCGGAGTGAAAAGAGCACTTGGTGATGTAGTTTTTCGCAAATGGTTGCGCGATGCTCTCAATCTACGAGTATCGTGACCCTTAAGTGGATCTTGTGGTTTTTTGCGGAGTGAAAAGAGCACTTGGTGATGTAGTTTTTAGCAACTCTAAGGGATCCCAAGTTTCCTCACGAGCAACATTGTACACGGGCGCAAAGACTCAAGATACAACGACCTTTAAAAATCGTGACTAGTCGTATGGAATTGGAGTGACAATTTCATTTCATTTGCTTGGTGTTTCAAACTTTAGTCTCGTCTTTTAGCAAGTGCGTATGAATTGGGCTCAATTATCCCTCAAAGTTAGACGAAACTAATATTTCCCCACCTGTGACGTTTTTAGTGTCAGTCTACCTCAACAATTCCAAGCTTGCTTCGACCCTTCTTCGACAGTGCACTGTTGCAAATGATGGTTGTTCCAAGCTTGCTTCGACCCTTGTTCGACACTGCGCGGTTGCAAGATGGTTGTGTAGAGATTGACGTTCAATTGGAGCATATAAATGATATTTGTAATTTAAACCAATAATGTGACATAGTTTGAAGCTTTGGGGTCGAGGGCCCTCTTTTCCTTGTGTTTTTAACGAATAACTTAGAGTTACTTTGTGTTACTAAATTTTTGTATTTGTTTTCGTAGCTTTGTGTGTTAGAGTTTAAACTGCTTTACGTTTGTTTTAGTTTAAGTACGAAAGGATTTTAATTTTTAACCTTTTAATGGCCGTCAACAATTTTACATTTCAACCATTTTTTTTTGGAGGTAAAAATCTTCGTATTATTATTATGTTGTCAGTTTCAACTTTATTTGTGCAAGCCATATTCAGGGTGTGTGCCCATGTGTTCAAATAAGGGTTTTTTTCTGTCGTTTTCACAAAAAATGGGACTTGCAACGATAAATTCTTACACCGTACGAAAAATGGGCAAAAACCAAAGTACATTTTGTGTTATTTTAGAACTTGGACAGTACGTCAATTTGGCGTTATTATCATATGGTCCTATGCAAAAGTTTACGACGTCTTCGTCTCTCCCCAACTTTGTCATTCGACCGCTCCTCTTTCTCTCATCTTTAAATAAAATCCAGCAACAATAGTATCAAATGAAAAAAACAATTCCTTTTTTTTTTAATATTTTTGGTCACAGTTTGATAGCATATCAAATGATTAAAGGTAAGAAAAAAAAATCGGGAAGCCATGGTAGAAACTTTACATACAAATGACATCACAAGGTAGCATGATTTCACAATGTCACAAAACCCTAAACATCTACAATGTCACAAAAAACTCCACGTCTACAATCATCGTCGTTTTTGTAGGCGTCACTAATTTTAGGAAGTTTGGTTGTTGTCTACATTCCGTTTCGTACTATCGTAGGTTGTCGTATATTTTGTACAGGTTTACAACTGCCAAATATTTGAAGTAATGAAGCGCAAGTAATGATTGACATAGAAACACTTTGAAAAGTACAATGTAAAATCTGCGCTAAAATCCAAGGTATCATTTCAAGGTTTTGGTTACATGGGCACACACCCTTAGGGTACTTGTGCATGTGCTAAGTTACAGTTATTTTCTATCCTTTTCCCCCATAACTTTAAAAATACGAGAAAATCCGCAAACGTACCAGAAAATTGAAACGACCGTCGTACAAGTTGCGTTACCTTGAAACTTTACATTTACTAGTGTTTCTCGTTTAGCGCGATGTTGTGTGTCGTCTAGCGCATTTCGGCCCACTTCCGCGTCTTTTCAGTTCATCTTCAAACTTTAAATAAAATCACATCGGGATGTGATTTTAAATTAAGTTCCACGAGGTGAGCGATAGGCAAATGTTATCGCATGTGTCAGAAATTTTTGACAATTTTTGTGCCTGTAGTACCAAAAAAAACCCACTACACGTTTCCAGCCTGTGCGTGACTTATTCCGTGCGCTTTTTTCCGTATCGGGGCCGTGGAGGGGGTTTCGGCCAAAGGATCCATTTCGCAAAAGCGAAGTCCATGAAAGCGCATCTTTCTCTCTCCCGCTCCCACTATTGCGTTTATCTCATAATTCTTGCAATAAAAAATGTCAATAATGATAGCAAATGAAAGATCTCAAAAATCTATTTTTTTGACTATGTTTCGGTGTATTTCTTGCAATAAAAAATGTCAATAATGATAGCAAATGAAAGATCTCAAAAAACTATTTTTTTGACTATGTTTCGGTGTATTTTGATAGCAAGTAGAGTGACAACATATTAAAAAACAAATTCGAGAAACGATGGCGTAAAATTTTAGAATTTGTGACGTCGATGCTATCATAATTTGAGCGTGACGTAAAAATGTCACAAACCCTAAACATCTACAATGTCACAAGTAGCTAGATGTTTATTATCGCTGTTATTTTGTATATGTCATCAATTCTTGTGAGTTGTAGTCGTCTACAACCGTCACAAATTACATCCACGTCTACTAGTATTAGGTATCAAAAACCTATTGCTGATATTCGATATATATCGAATTTTAGGTATCTGATAATCGATATTTCGAATCCAGGAACCTAGAAGCTAAATATCCGAATATTAATGCGATTTTTTTTTCCGATTTTTTTTTCCAACCACCCCCCTCTTGTGGCGTTCGCTCAGAGGGGGGGGGGATCCGTACGATTTTTCGTACATGAATTGTACGAACACCCATTTTTTGCGATATATATCACGATAATTTATGTTGGTCCCGGTATGATATATCGAGGAGTCTGCTGGATGGATATTCGATATATCGAATATCGAATTTATCACGATATGAATTTACCCGATACCT
This sequence comes from Zygnema cylindricum, assembly GCA_037447655.1. Taxonomy (NCBI): domain Eukaryota; kingdom Viridiplantae; phylum Streptophyta; class Zygnematophyceae; order Zygnematales; family Zygnemataceae; genus Zygnema; species Zygnema cylindricum. The sequence continues at coordinate 175,162 of JBBHKE010000586.1, read as the reverse complement.
AACACTAACGTCTACATCCGTCACAATCTAAAGTAACGATTCCATTTCTTTACATACGGATCATAGTTCAAAAGTAGGTGAAAGTAGGCCCATACAACATGCCTATTGTATGCAAAACATACAATATGACTTTAATACCCATATTGTATTTACACCTGTTCGGACCAATTAAAACATTCTGACCAAAAATTCGACCAATTAAAACATTCGGACCAATTTTTTTTATTTACACCGTTACATTCGGACGATCAGACGGTCGTTGATCAAAGTAGCGATCTAAGAAGATCACATGGAAAGCTCATAACACAACTTACGATAAAGGCGCCGACCAAAAGCCTACCATAAAAACGCCTACTTTTGAACTATGATACGAATGCCCTGAAAGTAAGTACGGAGAATCTTCGCTAAAAACAAAGTTGCAAAACTATAGTGCCGGTTACATGCGAAAGTACCTTTATTTACAACGACCAATTTTAATGATGACATGATGGAAAACGAGAAGCGCTACGTGGCAAGATTCAAACAAATGTTGTGTACGGTATGCTTTTCAGATCTACGATAGAGAACTAATGCATCCGTCATCAATTTCCTGACATCGAGGGATATGAATTCAGCCACGTTGGTAAGTCAAATGTCGGTTTGGTACATTGACTCGAAAATGGATGTGCTCTGTAATAGTCCACACTAATAGCAATTCATATTTACCTATTCTGTTATTCAGCTTTTCTGGAAACTGAAGCAAGAGAATGAAAATATCCGTGTCGTCTCTCTGGTTATCATCTTACATTAAGGATAATACTCTTTGTCTCTTTCCTCTTTCATTTGGTACACCGCGAATTGTTATTAGAGTAATGAAAAATTAGAGTACAAAAATTTAAAAGAAAAATTAGAGTAATGAAGGCTAATTTATGTGATCGAGTTGTTTCAACTATGAAGTTTATTCTAATTGAATTTAGTACTCTAATTTGGCACGCTAATACCCTCTACTGTAAATAAGGTATTCGTAGAGAATTTGGCAAAACGTACAGTTTATTGTCACCATGACGTTTGCACTACGCGGTTTATTAAAACGCAGTTACATGATAACGACGTGTATTAAATCATTATTTGTACTTTTTTACTTAATAAGGTACAATTTTGCACGGTCGGAGGTCGTCGATACTCCACCCTATTTAAAACGAACCTATATTAGAATTAAAAACGCTAATTAAACTTTCCCTTTAACATAATAATGAAAATTATAGAATCATTTACTATATTTCATGTGATAGAGTCGAAATTTTGAGCGACCGAATTAGAGTAATTTACTCTAATTACGATTCGCGGTGTACAGTACACCGTCAATCGCTATTAGAGTATATAATGCCAATTCGGTGCCCTTTTTAAAAAAAAAAAAACCCGAAATACAATCCATAATTCTATTTTTTCCATTATTCTAATTAGGGTTTTATTTTCAATTAGCGTTAATAATGGAAGTACAATGCGATGGAAAAAGTGTGGCGTACGGACAAGATATTTTTGTACAAAATTGTACTTTTTGAATTACAAAGGCATAAAAAGACACTTAACATTATTGCGCACACGTGTGAATGTGCACTTGAAGAAAGAGATGCGAACTCGTCGACAAATATCACGTGCTCATATGTTCGTCCGTCGACCGTGTGAACAGCGCGATGGCGTACAAATTGTCAGATTTTGTTCAAATACACATATTACTGTAGACATTGAAAGGGCTGGTATTTATTATTCAGGACAACCCAAATTACAGTTAGGGATTAATTAGTATATATATTTAAAAAAAATAAAAAAAAATCCCGATTAGTGTTAATAACTAGTGTTGGGTATCGGGTAAATTCATATCGCGATAATCTCGATATTCGATATATCGAATATCAATCGAGGAGAATCCTCGATATATCGTACCGGGCCCAACATAAATTATCGCGATATATAGTATTTTTTAAAATTTAATATTTTTCTTTTTTTATATAATATGTTTTTTTTGCGATAAAGTCAAATTGTCTAATACGCCACGTACGCCGTGATTTTCGTTCCGTGACTTAAAGGTAGACGCCGCAAAATGTAACCGACAAAAAAATACTAATTCTGAAATTCTAATGAATAATTATTTGGTTATGGCTACACGAGGAGGTCTCTTTAATAGTACGGACAGCAAAATTTATGTATTACAGAAGCCTCGGGTACATCGCGTATCTTTTGTAAATAAGTTTTACATACGTGTTTTGATATGAGTGGTTCCACGTAAGCTAACAACCAAATCTCAAAAATCATCGAATATCTTGAAACCGACCTTTTTCGTCTGGAAAAATCGTACTTGCGTATGACGTACGTGTACTTCACAAGTGTACCTCAATGTACCTCAGAGATCTCCTTCACTCTGCTAACTTTCAGTAAAAAACCGTATTTCTTTCCAGCAAAGATTTTACAATCACTTTGTCCGAAGTCACGAGACTTTGAAGAAGCTATATAGCTTAAAGTTTAATAGCGCTATATAACGGCTATATAGCGGTTATATAGCATAGCAGCTATATAGCTTCGATTTTTTTTATTTTAGGGTGTCCAAAAGTTTCAGAGCACTGAAGCCTGTTTCACTGACATTTTAGAAACGGCCTT
>JBBHKE010000586.1:115927-171177 GCA_037447655.1 Zygnema cylindricum | reverse complement strand
CATTGTACCTTCTTGTACTTTATAGTGTTCCTATTGGACTAGGGTTTAGTAGTAGGTAGTCGTGAGTAGGCAGACCAAGACTTAGTGATATTTAGGTACCTCTCTCTAAGAGAGCTTGTAACTATAAAGGTCATCTTTGACCAGCCATAACTTAATGCTCGGGTGAGCAAATTCAGTGATTCTTTTTGCAGCGGACTCACGGGAGTCCAATCTACACAAGGGTGTAGTCGGTCAGAGTCTTTGCGTGCCAGGGTGGCACTTATTCAGTGGGAAAGTCAAATTGGGGAATATTGTCCAAAACACATATTCAAGCTTTGCATTCTGTGGTGGAACTGAGCACACAGAAGGTCTTCTCTTCACAGGGGTGAAGGTGTATTGGGGTTATAATTGTCAAGGGATCATTCATTTGGGTTTATATCAACTTGGAGTCGGCACTATCTAGATTAGCTTCTTTTGGATCTGCGAATTCTGTGGGCAATGGAGCCCATAGAATTTCAAGAGTTTTAGAGAGAGATAGGACTTAGAAACTTTTGATAGATTAGACCATCGCTCCCAGAGAGCTCCTGTACAAAAGGTCAACTTTGACTCTTCATAACTTACTGCTCAGGGGAGCAAATTCAGAGATTCTTTTTGCTATAAACTCAAGGGAGTCTTGCCTTTACAGGGGTGAAGGTGGTCAGAGTTTTTGTCTGCCAGGGTGGTAGTTATTCTTGCTGAAACACAAAGGGGTCAGGGTTATCCTAGAGGCTTCGTGTGAGCTGCGTACTTTGAGGTTCTATGGAGGTCTCGGAGTTTCAACAAAGAGAAGTACACATTTTGTTTTGTTTTGTCCGTTTCCATCCGGTACGGATTTTGTTTTTGCAGGGATCTCAAGGTTCCGATGCCATTTCACAACGAGCCGACAATAGACGCAAAGTCAAAACGCATTTTCTTCAACCGTGAAACGGCAAAGGCTGGAGGGCGGTAGGTCTACAATGTCACGAAAGGTCACGTGACGTCACAAGCAGTTACGAAAAATGACGTGGGTCATCACAGATTGTAGACGTTGACAGCCGTCACGGGCATTGTCGACGTATACAATCGTCATGCCCTAAGTGACAATTTCGTTTGGAACACATAGGGACACCCGAAATCCGGGTCCGCCGAATCTGCGCTAAAAAACAAAAAATAATCTCTAAGTTTGAAGTACATAGAGACGCACCCTTAGGCACATAGAGACGCACCTTTAAAGTAAGGGTTTTTTTCCGTCGTTTTCACAGAAAATGGGACTTCCAACGATAAAATATTAAGCCGTACGAAAAATGGGCAAAACACAAGTACAATTTGCGTCATCTTGGAACTTAGAAGGTACGGTAATTTGGCGTTATCATCATCACCACCCACTTCCAGCTCATCCTCACACTTGTAATGGAACCAAATTGCGATCTGATTTTAACCAAAATAACACCCTATCGACGAATAGAAAGCCGGTATTGCACGCGTGAAACATCTTCGAAATTTTTTGAACGAGGAAGAGTACACGCTATTTTTTTCCATGCTCGTCACGTGCATGTACGTACAAAAATGACAAGTATGTACGAAAAGAATTCGTCGGGGTCTCGGACCTCCACTTTCATTCATGGGTCCTTTGCAAAATTTTACAACGTCCTCGTCTCTCCCCATCTTTTTCATTCGACCGCTCCTCTTTCTCACATCTCTAAATAAACTGCAGCAATAATAGTATCAAATGAAAGATCTTTTTTTTCTTTTTTCTTTTGATATTTTTTGTCTTATTTTGATGACATATCGAATTATAAATGGTAACAAAAAGACACCGAGAAGCCATGGCGAAAAGTTTTGGTTGATGACGTCACAAGGTAGCATGACTTCGCAATGTCACAAAATCCTAAACATCTACAATGTTACATAAAACTCGACGTCTACAACCGTCACTGTTTTTGTAGACGTCACTAATTTTAGGATGTTTCGTCATCGTCTACATTTCGTTTCGTATTATCGTAGACTATTTGCATATTTTGTAGACGTCGACAACTGTCACATATTTGAAGTAATGAAGGCGCTAAGTAATGATTGACATAGGATTAATTTGAAAAGTACACCGTAAAATCTGAGCTAAAATCCAAAGAAACGTTTCAAAGTTTCGGTTACACCAGGACACGCACTTAGTGTCAGAAATTCAAAACTTTTCCGTTACGCTGTCGGGGCCTAAAATTAAACACAAAGTTAAGCGTTTTGTGAGCACGTCGGGTAATAGACAATTATTTGTTGGTCTACCTTTGTGTTCAGCAGCGCACTGCACCGTGTGTCGCTAACAGGCAGTTTCGTGCGCAAACGTTTTCCGCCAATATCGCTAATCGTTTAAGCCTATTGTAGTTTCAACGCCAATTTGAACTTTCTTGACAACACATCACAACAGTGAGAATTGTCCTCAAGTTGAAATGAACCGATCTAAACGGAACTAAACATGCTTTTTCTAGGTTCGGTTTGTTAAATTTGCTTTTCAGTTCTTAACGGATTGGTTCAGTTTCGGCAACTTCAAAAAACATTTGGGCCTGCTCGATTAAGTTGATAAAATGTTAACCGATGTACGAGCTTACACTATTATAATACCTAAATGTACAAAACTACTGAAAGGTAAGCCTAGAAAACATTGTAGCAAATATTATAATTAATATTTTTTTCGCCGCTTAAAACATCTTTTCTCCGTAAACACCTACCCGATTATCACATGGAGACTACCAATATGAAGGTGAGAATCTTAGATTTCAATGGCAACCGTCAGATCCATAATCCGACAAGCTTGTACAAAAAAATATGTTTTACGTGGCGAAAAAAACTTTAACACCAAAACGATACACGGTGTAATGTACAATTAACGTTGATAATAAAACCCTAAATTTGATGAAGTAAATTCTAAAGTTTCTTACCACTATTTCATGTGTTTCATAAAATTCTAAGGATTGTTAAGCGCTTAATAGAGAGGATATTTCACTATAACACCAGGGTAGGCTTGAAAGGAAAGAAAGGGAGGAGAGGGGGGTCATTATAGTTTGAAGTAAGTAGCTAGAGGCGTCCTCACTTGCATTTTGGGCCAACCAAGCTGCATTTCCAAAGTAGTTGTGAATCATTGGAGCACATTTGTCCAACATGAACTACAATTCTAGGAATAAACAATATTCAGATAAGAAGGGCACCGACCACTATTTTGTAAGATAAACTAATTTGTTTATTTTATACGGTTAACTTAAAAAATATTTAATTTCATGCTTTCTTCGTGATTTTTTGTTTTTGCATCATAGGAAAACAATGTTTGTTGCATTCAAACTATTAATTGGTTACAAAAAGGGAATTTTTGTGTTTTTATAAACCACAATTATTTAAAACGAGTATATGCATCGGTCTTCTTCCCTTCTACATGGGTACGTGTTATAAATTGTTTCATTTTTTATTAAAAGAAAACATAGGTTTTAAGCACGACACAAACGCGGATCATAGGCTTTAAGCGTGACACCAATGTGGAAAAGGGTATAAACAAACCATTTTTAGTTGTGCCTTATCGTAGTCCTCAAAGGCGTGATCTCCATAACCATCAACCTCATCAAGAACAAAACATAGGCTTTGAATCAGATTTGATAGCCATTCAAATATCCAATAAAATAAAGTTTCACGTTCCTCCAATTTCCAATTTCAACAAACATAGTAAAAGGACACAAATTCAAAATGTGTTCAACGATATCCATGTACCATTTACGACTATTACTTTTTATAAACAATAGCCAAAATCATGGTCAGCATCTACGAAGAGGAAGTCAAAACTCATAGACTTAACAAAAAAGTTGGCATATGTTTTAGAAAATGTATCAAATATTTTGACGCTACATTTTTATAATTTTACAATTTTTCCTCCGCGTGCATGCATGGTGAAATTCTATGGGCTCCATTGCCACACAGAATTCGCATGTCTTAAAGAAGCTAATCTAGATAGTGCCGACTCCAAGTTTATATAAACCCAAATGATTGACCCCTTGACAATCAGAACCCCATTACAGCTTCACCCCTGTGAAGTTAGACTTTCTGTGTGCTCGGTTCCACCACATAATGCAAAGTTAGAATATGAGATTTGGACACATTAACCCACTTTGACTTTCCTTTAGAAATGCAGCCACCCAGGTAGGCAGAAACTCTGACCGACTACACCCCTGTGTAGCTTGGACTCCCCTGAGTCTGCGGCAAAAAAATTCACTGAAATTGGTCAACAGAATTGATTGTTATGGCTGGCCAAAGTTTGCCATTTATACAAGGTGCTATTTGGGATAGAGGTGGCTACCTACCCGAAATATTATAAGTCCTAATCCCCCTCTAAACCCCTCTAGTACTGAGGTACGGACTAATCACATTACTGTATAGTACATAAAGGTACAGATGCCGGTGTACCTTTTGTACGGTCATCGTACGACATGGCTAAAAAGTCAACACATGTCCTATCCTGATTCGCTCTTATAATCTCCGGAATTCTTGCCTCCAAATCTTATCCCTCCACGTGGCGCCAGGTCATGCCACGTCAGAAAAACGGTATTGTACAAAAAAGTACAGGTGTCGGAGTACTTTCTATACGGAGAGTGTACGATGTTGCCATAATGTGACATTTGTCACATCCGGATTTGTTGTGTTCCGTTTCGAAGATACTGCAACCTGTACGATGTCGCCACGTGTCATCCGGAGTGGTGACGTCCGCAAACCGTCAGATTGTCCTTTCGCATAGCCGGCGATTATCACGGCTGTCCGATTTATTTCGGCATTTCATACGGACCGTCGAAACAAATGTCCGTACTATTTGTTTCGTTCGGTACTTAAAAGTACAATTGTTTCTATGCCATATAAACCGTAATCTAATTAAATGGAAAACCCTACTAAATACTATTTAAATATTTACCAAACCCATTCGTCTTAGCACTAGTCCTAGACTAAATGGATAAGGCTAACGACTACCGTTTACCTGACGGACCGTAGGTACCAGGATCATTTCTTGGGTCCGTTAGATACCATTTTCGTAAGTCTACCAAATCTACATCCTTTCTCAATAGAGAGCCTAGGCAGCCATGGCTCTAGCTCCATGTCCAACCTTCAGTGACTACAACAAGTGTGGGGGCTTGGAGAAGGGAGTTAGAGGCAGACTGCCTCTGCTCTTTTTCCTATACTAAAACAGACCTAGAAAATACTCAAATATCAAAACATGGTTGTAAACTTATGTAAATTTTGCAATATGTGATATCCTGGTTCACACCAACTGTGCGGAAGAAAGCAGCGTTGACAATTCATGTTGTCGTGTATAAAACACTCAAAAGTACGGGTGGTTAACCCTCTTCGGGAGGTTACCCCTCATTGTTTTATAATATGGTGTGTATCATGTTTTAAATAATGTAAGTTATTGCATTGAACGCATGCATATCCCAACAGTTATTGTTAATGGTTAAACTAAATTTTAGAGAGCGATAAATGTATGGTTAAAAATTGTATTAGTTCACGCGCATTGACCTGAATGATATCAGTAGTTGTCATTCAATGGTTGCAAGCATGTAGCATACAATGGAGTTTGTAATCCTTCGAGATTTTTATCCTTTTTTTTGCAACACTCTTGTGGCAATGACACCGTGTACTATAAAAAACAAATGTAACATTGTTATGTAATTAAAAGGGTCGTTTCACAACAAGCGGGACCGTCTTATTGTCGACCGCACAAGTTGTATAAAATCCCATTTTTTTTTCAATCGTCACCACTTCCTTTTGTTGAAAAGAGGTAATTAATAGTTCACTTCCCTATTTTAGTTTTGTTTTAAAGAAAGAGAGTGAGGATCAAAGGCGCGCCATGGCTGCCGCCATATTTAGAAAGTGGCAGTTTTTGCAGATAAGGGTATTTTGGATAAAATGATGCCTAGGTCTAGATTTGAACCTGTGACCTCTAGACCATTTATAGCCTAACGCCTTAGCCATTAAGGCGTTACGAAACGATACACGTGACGGGTTTCATAAATATATAAACATTAACGAAACAGCTAATTAACAGCAGACTAACCAAAATGAGCAATTTCTGCATGTACGCGAATCTGAACCGTGTAAAATATGTTTTGATCGGACGGCCGGCATTAAAGCCGCCACGCGAAGTGAGCTTTTCGGCGGCATACGGATATAGCGTCACGCGGTGCCACGTGGCGCCACATTATTTGATACCGGAGAATTTGGGAGGAGGAACCATGGCTTCCGATATGACAGGTGTCACCTTGTAGACCTTGTCGTACAATAGTTGTACAATAAGTACATCGCCCATTGTACCTTCTTGTACTTTATAGTGTTCCTATTGGACTAGGGTTTAATAGTAGGTAGTCGTGAGTAGGCAGACCGAGACTTAGTAATATTTAGGTACCTCTCTCTCTAAGAGAGCTTGTAACTATAAAGGTCATCTTTGACCAGCCATAACTTACTGCTCGGGTGAGCAAATTCAGTGATTCTTTTTGCGTTTGACTCAGGGGAGTCTTGTCCTCACAAGGGTGAGAGTGGTCAGAATATTTGTGTGCCTGGGCGGCGCTTATTCAGCGGGAAAGTAGAAGGGGCAAATATTATCCTAGAGGCTTTACATAGGCTGCTCATTCTGTGGGTCAATGGAGACCACAGAATTTCAGGTTATGGGCCCACCCTCTAGGGTGCCCATATTTGATGGATCAGACTTTCTTTATTGGGAAATGATGATGGAGGGAGAACTATTTGAGAAGCATTTATGGGGCATAGTGTCTGGACAAATTCGATGCCCACCTCCACCTGGGTTTGGAGGGACACGTTTTTCTGGCACCTCCGCCTCTACAGTTGGTAGAACAGCTGCCACCATCACCGAGGATGAAGATGAGGAAGGAGAAGAGATTGTCATGGAAGGAGAAAAGGAAAGAGTTGCAACTCAAGTAACACCATTGCCGAAGGCGATACCGGCAGCAGCACCACCAGCAACAACGACAAGGGTTCAGACCGAAAGATCAGAGTATGAAAAGTGGAACTACAAAGACAAGGTTGCTAAGCTCTTAATTCTTAAAAGTGTAGCAAAGGGCATTGCCATTCCCCTTATGCATGTCAAATCTTCATCTCAGATTTGGATATCACTAGTTAACAAATATAAGAGTGGATCATTGCAGCAGCAACAGTTGGCAGAAAATAAGATTGCAGCTTATACTTATAAGGGAGGAAGTATGGATAATTATTGCAATGATTTAGGAGCATTGTTTGGAGAGTTAGAGAGTGCAGGTAACTCATGGTCTGAGAGACAAAGAGTGAACACATTAATGATGAAACTACCTGAAGAGTATGAGAATATCATTAACCGATTGCAGGACATAGGAGATAGCAATTGGAATTGGGATGACACTGTGGGAATGATTTTAGTGAAAGAAAGCACCATAGAGCTTAGGAGAGGGAGTCCAAGTGTTCAAGCATTGTCTGCAGGAGCTGATTGGCGGAAGCGTGATGAGGAGAGAGGGAAAGATCCTTATCGAAACTTTGGTGGAAGAGGACAAGGAGGTGGCAGATTTGATAGACAGGGGAGAGGAACTTCTCGAGGAGGATTATGTCACTTCTGCAAGAAACCGGGACACTATATGGCAGATTGTGTCAGACTTGCAGATCTTCGACTGAAAGATGGTCAAGGAACTTCAAAGGACGGAGGAAAGAAAAAGGCTTTCCTGACTCAAGTTCTTGATGAGGAAGTGGAAGGAAAAACTGAACCTGAAGAGGAGCTTGAGGAGCTTCTCCTTAATCCGAAAAACACTGAAAAGCATGTCGACATTCCACGGAGACAAAAGTGTGCTTTCGGAGGTAAGAGGGATCCACCCGAGGATGGGTGGATCATAGACTCAGGGGCTTCAATGCATATGTGCAAAGATAAGCGGTGGTTCACTAAACTGAGAAAGATCCCAATAGTTGAGATAGAGTACGGAGATGGTAGAGTAGAAACCACAAGTCTTGTTGGAACTGTTGACTTGAAGGTTCTAGTTGATGGAAAGGCCTCAATTGTAACACTCTCAGACGTTCTTTACATTCCACAACTTAGCAAGAACCTAGTCTCAACAGCTGTCCTAGATGAAAAGGAGTTTGAAACAGGAACTAGGAAAGGAATCTTCACAGCAAGCTTTGATAATGAGGTTTATTTCATAGCTGAGAAGGGCAGTCAAGGAATGTTCAGAATTGTACTTTGCAATGAAAAGAGTGTTCTCTACTCGTGTGCAAGTGAGATGATGCTTTGGCATAAAAGGTTGGGGCATGTGCATCTAGATAGATTAAAGAAAATGAAGAAAAATGGAATAGTGGAGGGTATTACTTTTGAAGATGATGAGACCTTTGATGATTGTAGTGGATGTGCCCAAGGGAAGATTCATAGACTTCCATTTCCAAAGGCAACCACATTTAGGAGAGAGAAAGTATTAGATCTAGTTCACACTGATGTTTGGGGACCTGCTAGGTATGCCTCACATGGGGGGAAAAGATGGATGTTAACTATCACAGATGATTGGTCTAGATACACGAAGGTATACTTTCTCAGACATAAGTCAGAGGTATTAAGATGTTTCAAAGAGTATAAAGTATGGAGTGAAAAGCTACATGAAACCTCAATAAAAGAGATAAGAAGTGATAATGGGAAAGAATACACCTCAAGGGATTTTGAAGAATATCTTAAAGAAGAAGGAATTCATCATGAGAAAACTGTTCCCTATAATCCGGAACAAAATGGGGTAGCAGAAAGAGTGAATAGAACTTTAGGAGATATGTCCAGAAGTATGTTAAGTGATAAGAGGATAGGGCTGCAGTTTTGGGCTGAGTCTATGAACTATGCTAATTTCATCAAAAATAGAGTCCTAACTTCAGCAAATAAGGAGGAAACTCCGTATGAGAGGTGGACAGGAAGAAAGCCTGATTTGTCTAGTTTGAGAGTGTTCGGAAGTCAAGTCTACAGTTTGGATTCCGATAAGACTAAATGGAAGTTAGAGGGAAGAGGGAAACCAGGATATCTTGTAGGATATGATGAGAGCACAAAAGGATACCGAGTGTATGACTTGAAAAAGAGAGATATAATTTTGGTAAAACACATAGTGGTGATGAATGAAGAGAAGTCCATTGATCCATTCAAATATAATAAGGAAGTCAAAATCAGATTTGAAACGGATCAGTTTTCTGACTTTGACTTTGAAAATGAAGAGAAGGAAGAGGGAGAAAAAGAAAAATCTGCAGATCTACCAAAGGAGAAGGAGGAAAGGACAACATCCGAGGCAACGCCACAATACGAAGTGGAAACCGATGAGGAACTTGATGAGACACCGGAATTGGAAGATAGGGAAGCTGAAAATTTCCCAAAACGAAACCCAAGAATGCCTTCCATACCAGCGTCCGATTTTGAAGGGGGAAGAAGAAGTAGTAAACGACTTCAAGAAAGACAAGTAAATAACCAACTCACAAAGATGTCTCACCCAGATGAACCTCAAACATACTTAGAGGCCATAAACACTCCAGAAAGTAGCCGGTGGATCACAGCTATAAATGAAGAAATGGCCTCTATCATGGAAGCCAATACATGGGAGTTGGTAGATTGTCCACCGGACCGAAAACCGATCGGATGTAAGTGGGTGTTTAAACTTAAATTAAACCCGGATAATACCATTGAGAGGTACAAAGCTAGGTTAGTTGCAAAAGGTTATACACAGAAAGAGGGGATAGACTACGAAGAAACCTTTGCACCTGTAGTCAGATTTCCTTCTGTTAGAATCCTTTTAAGTATAGCCGCAGCGGAGGATATGGAAATCCACCAGATGGATATTAAAACTGCCTTTTTGCACGGAGAGTTGGAAGAAGAAATTTACATGAGGCAACCGGAAGGATTCGTGGAAAGTGGGGAAGAAAACAAAGTTTGCAAACTGATAAAATCACTCTATGGGCTTAAGCAAGCCCCGCGACAGTGGAATATAAAGCTCGACGAATTTCTGACCGGTTTGGGGTATATCAGAATTAGTTCAGATCACTCTATATATTTATTTGAGGATGAGAATGGAGTGATATTTATTGCTATTTATGTGGATGATTTGTTGGTCTTAAGCAAGTCCTTAGATAAAATTAACAAACTAAAACGGGATCTTAGAAGCAGTTTTGATATGAAAGATCTTGGCGAAGCAAAGTACATTTTGGGAATTCAGATGGAGAGAGATAGAGGGAATAGAATTATAAGACTCACTCAAAAAGAAGCAATCGGTAATATGCTAGAAAAATTTCAAATGGAGAAAGCAAACGGATGTACTACTCCCATGGATTTGAAGAAAGTGAGTGAGGGGAGTGAAGAGGGAGGAATATTCATCATTAATGATGAGATGGACGAGATAGAAAGAAAATTTATGGAAAAAATATCCCTTATCGGCAGATTGTAGGCAGTTTAATTTATTTTATGAACTGTACCCGTCCGGATATAGCTGCAGCTGTAGGTGTCCTTAGTAGAAATCTAAATGAACCAAGAAAGAGAGATTGGGAGGCTGCCAAAAGGGTGATGAGGTATCTGGTGGGGACAAGGGAATTATGGTTGCATTTGGGAGGGGAGCACACTGACATCACCACTTGGAGTGATGCCAGTTATGGAGATGTGCCTTTAAGGAGGTGTACGACTGGATATGTGTTGCAAATTGGATCCGGTGCATGTTGTTGGAGTAGCAAGCAACAAAAAGTAGTTGCTCAGTCCACTATGGAGGCTGAATACATGGCTTCCTGTGCTGCCACCAAAGAATTAATGTGGGTTAAATCCCTTCTTGAAGAACTTGGGTTCATGAAGTCTGGAACTCAAAATGTTTTTTGTGATAATCAAGCTGCTATCTCTATTGCAGCTAATCCGAAACATCACTTCAAAGCTAAGCATATGGATATTAGACTAAGCTTTGTCAGAGAGAAGGTAGAAAATAAAATTATTAAACTGGTTCATAAAACTGATAGAGAAATGATTGCAGACATGATGACAAAAGCAGTGCCTTCCCCTAAATTGATTTATTGCAGAGAAAACTGTGGATTAAAATTGAAAAGTGACTAGGAATTAAGGGGAGTGTTGAAAAGAGGTAATTAATAGTTCACTTCCCTATTTTAGTTTTGTTTTAAAGAAAGAGAGTGAGGATCAAAGGCGCGCCATGGCTGCCGCCATATTTAGAAAGTGGCAGTTTTCGCAGATAAGGGTATTTTGGATAAAATGATGCCTAGGTCTAGATTTGAACCTGTGACCTCTAGACCATTTATAGCCTAACGCCTTAGCCATTAAGGCGTTACGAAACGATACACGTGACGGGTTTCATAAATATATAAACATTAACGAAACAGCTAATTAACAGCAGACTAACCAAAATGAGCAATTTCTGCATGTACGCGAATCTGAACCGTGTAAAATATGTTTTGATCGGACGGCCGGCATTAAAGCCGCCACGCGAAGTGAGCTTTTCGGCGGCATACGGATATAGCGTCACGCGGTGCCACGTGGCGCCACATTATTTGATACCGGAGAAGATGGGAGGAGGAACCATGGCTTCCGATATGACAGGTGTCACCTTGTAGACCTTGTCGTACAATAGTTGTACAATAAGTACATCGCCCATTGTACCTTCTTGTACTTTATAGTGTTCCTATTGGACTAGGGTTTAATAGTAGGTAGTCGTGAGTAGGCAGACCGAGACTTAGTAATATTTAGGTACCTCTCTCTCTAAGAGAGCTTGTAACTATAAAGGTCATCTTTGACCAGCCATAACTTACTGCTCGGGTGAGCAAATTCAGTGATTCTTTTTGCGTTTGACTCAGGGGAGTCTTGTCCTCACAAGGGTGAGAGTGGTCAGAATATTTGTGTGCCTGGGCGGCGCGTATTCAGCGGGAAAGTAGAAGGGGCAAATATTATCCTAGAGGCTTTACATAGGCTGCTCATTCTGTGGGTCAATGGAGACCACAGAATTTCACCTTTTATTTGTACGAATCTACCAGAAAGAGCTCAGTAGACCTCATTTATCCTTCATGCTTTTGGAAAATATACTTAATTCAGTGTGGTTTTTATGAGGAATTTTGGGCTATAATAGTTTTAGTGTTGTTTATAGTTGATAACGGTGATTTACATAGTTCAAAAGTAGGTGAACGTACACCCATACAGTATGCCTATTGTACGCAAAACATACAATATGCCCTTAAGACCCATATTGTATTGGCCGCAAAATGAAATAAAATAGGAACGGGGTTGAGTTGCACATCGATCGATAGGGAATTAAACGTCATGTCTAAATTTTGAAAAACATTCGGACAAAAAATTATTTTTTCGTGAGTTTTGAGGTATTTTTTATTTAAACCGTTAGATTTGGACGATCGAACGGTCGATGATCAAAGTAGCGATCTAAGAAGATCACATGAAAAGCCATAACACAACTTACGATAGGACATACGTCCGCGTTTTTTATTTTCCGGGATCTTTTTCCCGCGGAATGTCATCCTACGCCGTGTCAGTTCGCTAAAAAATTTCGTCCTGCGGCGTGCGCTGTACATTGATGATACGTCATATTCGTACGTTTGTACAGGGGTGTGCACAACGCACACACATACAGTATGCCTCATCTGCGCGAGTTTTGTGCCAAGTTTTGTGCGCCTACCAAACGCCTACCATAAAAACGCCTACTTTTGAACTCTGGTGATTTATGATATTGGGTAAAAGGACAAGTGCTTGAAAGTAGAGTAGCTCTAGTGGTGATTGGCGCTATACTTTGTTCACGCTTTCTTTCATTAATGGGGTACAGTTGAGTGCCCGCTTGCGCTGGAAACGACTATTATTATGTCACGGGTGCACTTGCTTGTTTATTAGTGTTTTATTTTAGTTTATCGTGAGATCTGTTTTCGGGAGCCAAATGCAAGGGAATATTATTTGACGTCCGTTTGTAACAGAGTTGTTGGAATTTGTACCCAATTGTACTTGCTGCCGTAAACCCTTGAGCGGAGCAGAAATCTTTATCGTGAAAAGTGTTTTCTCCTAACGGTATAGGAACGTACGTTCATTTCCATTTAAGGGCGGTTTCACACGTTGGGAAAACAGTTTTCACGAGCGCGACATTTTCGCACGCGTGAAAGACAGCTCACCGTACTGCCGTTTTCGTCAAGTAAAAAGCCGGTGCCTGTTTTCCATATTGTCGGCCAAAATTCCCCGGCCCGTCAAACGTATCACTACCGACATTACTTTTTTCGACTTCTTCTCGTCGATTGAATGCGAGGCGAGTCCATTTGTCGGTCCAATCGGAAGTGAGTCCTACCACAAATCCATTAATGCCCCGATGAAAATCCGACTACTTTGAGCCACTCTGTTGTCCATGTCATCTGATAGAAACGTGTCATTACATTGTGGGAACTGGGAAGTCTTTTTTATATACACGTGGCGCGATTACATAAATTATAAATCCGCAATTTATGCAGTTCTGCTTGTGAACAGCTAAAGCAATAATAAAAAATGTTTTTCCAACGTGTGAAACCGGCCTAAGGAGAAAAATCACAATTAGTATGGATGTTTCTTTCGCCACTTGCGACATATTTTCTCCATGCACACCATTCCAATTTCTGATTGGAGACCGCCAACCTGAAGGTGAGAAATTGAGAATCTTGCCTATCAATTACAACCGTGGATTAATACAATCCGACAAGTGTGAACGCAGAAAACATGTTTTAAGTGGCCGAAAACACACGAGCACATAGAGTGATAAGCGGTGTACAGCACCGGAGAACTATTTTCGATTACTGCAGAGTTGTCAGCGTGCCGTTGCTAGGGGATAATGTAGATTTTATAGTCGAATTGGACGGCATTGAGAGAGCCACGTCGTGCTGGCAACGCTGAAGCACGTAGCAGTGAGATTTGAGATTCCAGCTGACGTCGTGCAACAGAGTCTAACCACGTCAGCTGCAGGGTACCAAAACGTTTGAAGAATCATGTCTGCCCCACTGACAAACTTGCGACGACAGTCTGTCTTCTGCCAACGAAAATGTAGTCAGCACAAGTCAACAAAATTTGCTTTTGGCCTTTTTCTGTACGTAGCCGTCGTGACTGGTACTCATTTGCCAATCACATGACAGATAAATGGAGGTCACCGTACTAGAAAGTACTTTATCGCGTGTTAACTGTCGATTTTCGCAAATAAACAGTGCAGACAGAAATCTGGAACAGATCAAGACAAGCTACAAAGCTCCAAAGGATATTTGTCGTCAAAGAAATCTAAGGGTCTATCGGATTTCACGTTAAAGAGCAAAGTTGTTTTTTCCGAAAAAATCGGTTTCAGGAATGCGGAGTAGCGTTGGCCGAAATTTTTGACGACATTTGGTAGCCGTAATTTTGTATCACTTGTGGGTATTATACTATTATCGATTAAAAAACATTTGTCGGGGAATCTACGTTGGAAGTTCGGAACGTACACCGCCAATCGCTATTAGAGTAAAGGAATAAATAGCATAGAAATAAAATTAGTGTTATTAACACTAATCGGGATTTAAAAAAAAAAAATATATATATATATATATATGTATATATATATATATATACTAATTAATCCCTAACTGTAATTTGGGTTGTCCTGAATAATAAATACCCGCCCTTTCGATGTCTACAGTAATATGTGTACCCATTCAAAATCTGACAATTCGTACGCAGTCGCGCTGTTCACACGGTCGACGGACGAACATATGAGAACGTGATTTTTGTTGACGAGTTTACGTCTCTTTCTTCCAGTGCACATTCACATGTGTGCGCAATAATGTTAAGTGTCTTTTTATGCCTTTGTAATTCAAAAAGTACCATTTCGTACGGAGATACCATGTCCATACGCCATACTATTTCCATCGCAGCGTACTTCCATTATTAACGCTAATTGAAAAAAAACCCTAATTAGAATAATGGAAAAAATAGAATTATGAATTGTATTTCAGGTTTTTTTTTTTGAAAAAAGGGCACCGAATTAGCGTTATTTACTCTAATAGCGATTGGCGGTGTACTGTACTGTTAACGATTTCCTGCTAATTCTATCGGAACGTACAGGTTTTTGTCCCGAGCTAAAAGATAAGCGTCCCACTGTTACGCTGTCACAAAAGCTAATATATATATACGACAGCGTAGCATAAGGCTTTATGTTCCGATTGAGTCTTTTCTTCAACATATTTAGTGTGACGCCTTGGCCGAAACTTTCGAAGCCGTTTGCGGTTGTCTTTGATGAGCAGATTGTCACACTTTTGTACGGTCTTGTCGGTTGCCAATATCCGTGTTTAGGTCAGTTTCGGCAGACGGGTGGACCAAGAGATGTAAAGGCGGCGTTCCATCCGGGAATTCTGTAATCGTACGGCTATAACTCTACGGGCTATTATATTTTAGGGTAACCTTCCATCAGGCGTTCCCAGTAATTGTACGATCACGTTTACCGGCAGTAATATTTGTAATACTTTTCCATCAGGTCGTGCCAGTGAATCAAAAAATTCTTACGTGTTTGATTGCGATTGGTACCACGTAAGATCCTGTTGAGCCGGCCGGGAATAATGAAAGTTTTGAAAAGTACAAAATCTCAACTGCGTATCTGTACGAGCGGACGCCGATTAAAATGGTAGCGTCACGCTAATGTACAATCTGAACGTTCTTGTATTTGTCGTTGTTCCAACGGCCACGAAAACCGTTGCAAAATGAAAATTTGTTCAAATGTCCAATGTACCATTTTGTACATTCATGTATTATCGCTGTATTATGTCCTACAACCAAGATTTTGTCGTCGAACAGGGTGGCTATGATGTCAGACGGTACACGCCATTTGCCACATGTAAGCTTATAGCTTCAAGTCCGTCATGGATCGACTCTGATTTTACAAGTGGACCAATACACGCGTCCAGTAAGCGCAAAGTGTCCTCCTTAGGACAATAGGAGGAGACTCGTTAGTAAACATCTTTTGTAAAAAAAAAAAAAAAACTACGGTCTAGTACAGAAAGATACTTTCTTCAGTAAACAACCCCACTTTTCGCCTGATGGAAGGTTACCCTTAGGGTGGACTTCCATTAGGCGTCTCAGTAATTGTACGGAAAATTTTACTGAAGGGCGTGCCTTCCATTAAGTCGCGACATTAAACCACTTTTTATTTGCGTGGCTCATTCTGGTTGGTAACACGTAGGCTAATAGATTCTTAAAATCAGAAGATCTTAGGATAAAAATCTGAGCAATATCTGTCGGCGGGAATATCTGTACCAGCGGAGGAAAATCTATTACCGTCGGGTAATTAGAGAACTCTACAGGGCATTAAATGTACTACAAAATTTCAAAACACCAATGACAAAAGGCAACAAACTTTGATGGGGGGCGTGAAGGACAATTCGGCAAATTCATATGCACTAGCTGGAGGCACATGGCCCTTGTGACGTGTACGCACATCCGCAGCTCCGTGGATTTTTTGACCACACGGCCTATTTTACATTCACCATTTTGGGGCTGTCCTCCTTGTGAACAGTCTTCACAAACTGTACGGTTGGTGACGTTGCGTCACGGATAAAAAATGTAATTGAATTCGACTGTCCTAATTTACGCCTACAACCTTGGACAATTTTTTGTAATGTTGTTTTCGTTGAAAAAAAAAATGTACGAACCTGTACGAAACAAAACGACCGTCAGTAAAAAACCCCATTTTTTTGCTAATGGAAGTCCACCCTTAGACGATGCTCTATTGCGTAGAGTTTGGAAACCACGTGTTCTTAATTCAGTGGTACCACGTAAGGTTCGATCGGATACTAAAAATCTTTAACAATTTTTTACACCGACGAATTTTAACTTCAAATCTTTATTGGAGTACCACGTCCAAATTTGTTTACTCTTTGCAGACGCCTTATCTTCGACACCAGGTCGGTTTTTAGGGTTTGTTCCGTTTTAACGAAAACGAACGATGCTAAAAATAGTGTGACATAAAAAAATGGTAGCAGAAATAGCGTGACGAAGGAGTGTTACGAGATTACTTTTTTTTATTTTCGGCTGGATTTTGGAAGGCACATCAAATCTGCAACTTTTAAGAATTTTGTTGGTTGTCCATCGTGACACGTAGTTAATCGTCCAATGTGTCGCGACATTTTTGTTTCTACGATAAAAAAGAAGCGACTGCCTCGCGGATGAATATCTGACGGCCATTGTTACCTCCCAAACCTTCAGAGAGTATTGGCAAGATTCTCTATAATGTTATTCGCTTATAAAAAGAAGGCAAATAAATATCCGACGGTCATTGTTACCTCCTAGACTTTCACAGAGTATTGGCAAGATTCTCTGTAATGTTATTCGCGTATAAAAATAAAACAAGCGGTACGATGGTATCATTGTAGGGATGGGCGTGGAATTCTCTCAAATACCCCACTTTTTGTTTGATGGAGCGCCACCTTATAAATAGTGTTAAATAATTAAATAACACTATTCCGAGATTTTTGGCCAGAAAAAGTAACGACTGAAGTAGTTTTATGAACCCTAATAAAGATGAGCAGTATAGCAAGTGAAGATTCTGGACGGAATCACTCCAGTGCAGTGATGTAGCAGCGTAGCAGCTACACTAGTGTTGTGTAACGGTAGGGTTTTGCCAATAATCATTATGTCCCTTTTTCTGGCTTACCGGTAATCGATATATTGGCACGATATATATGTACCGGTGTAATCGTGATACTTTATCAGTTTTTTATATATTATCAAAAAAACCCTACCGAAACACAACACTACTGTAGCTGCTGCTAGAGTACAACACTGCACTGGAGTGATTCCGTCTAGAAACTTCACTAGCTTCACTGTCCATCTTTATTAAGGTTCATAACACTACTTCATAGCCTATTCCCACCGGAGCATTTGTAACTTTTTGCCCATTCCGATGATTTTCCCATAACTCGTCGGCAAACGGGTCTTGTTCACACCAAAATTTTGGCACGTAACTCCGATTGAAGGTGTCGTGTGACACGTCACACGCTTCGACGTAATCAAACATAGGCGCGGAGACAAACCTGCAGTTTTTCACGACGACGGTGGTTCAAAGTTGGACAGTTTTTCGCGCGAAAACAATGAAATAGTCGTTCAGATGTTGTTTTTGCTTCGTCACCTTTTGGGTGTACCGTTGGCCTGTTTCAAAGAAAGACGCAACCTTAACCCGGCTTCAATATCCTCAAATATTTTGAGGAAGTTATATTGTACGGTTTTCCGAGAACTTCCTAGAACAACAAAGTTGGTGCTCAAAAAGCCGTATATTATTCGACGCCCGTCCGATGCGGAAGTTATTTTTTTTCCTGCGGGAATAGGCTATCAGTCGGTACTTTTTTTGGCCAAAAATCTCAGAATACTGTTATTTATATAATTAACATTGTTTATACAATCTACTGTACCAGTGTACCACGCTCCATGCATTAAACTCGTATTAAATTTCGCATTAACACTAATGAATCGTCAACGCTCATAACGATGGGCGGTGTGGTACTATATGCCGTATTGTATTGTACTGTATACAGTGTAGAGTATATGCTATGTCCAGTATCACAATCCGGTCCGTACTTTCTACAATGAAACCACGGAAATTAGGTACGGTTTGCACAACTTTTACGTACAAGTCGTACCAAGGGAACCATACAAAAATAAATAAATCCCAAATCAGCTATCACGATAATTTTATACCGATATATCGATCCGAGATATCGATTCCCTGTGGGCAGAGGTCGCAATTGGATACTCGAATCCGTACCCGACCGTTATCCGACTGCCCGCGTCGGATCCGTAACTGATTCGAGTGTCACGACCGACTGGATTCAGGCGAGTGATTAAAAAAAAAAAAAAATCGGGTACGGTCGTGTAAGCAAAAGACGAAAAAAATTGAAGGTTATGTACTGTCCATACTATCCAACATTATTGTACTTTGTACTCTTGGTATCGTGGAAGGTATAAGGGAGATATACCACTAATTTTGTAATTATTCGGGAAGGGGGGGTTAAGGGGTAGTCGCGGGAAATCGAGTTTCGGTTAACTTTATATTCGTAAACGCGTATGGGTACCGGGTCACGAGTTAGGAGCGTGACATAACCCGGTCGGGTGTCGAGTGTTTAGATTTAAAAAAGAAAAAAAATGTCAGTTCGGGTATCTAAATTTTTGACTTTTGTGACCTCTGCCTATAGGGCAAAAGAAGGTATATTCTTGTTATCGGTAAGAGGCTACCGATACACACCACTACACCGAAATTATTAGAGTAAACAAATTGATAATGTTATCAACTCTATTTTGGGTTTAAAGACACAACACCAACAAAACATTAACGCTAATTTATACATCCAACACTAATTTGGATACACATTCCAATAGTATAGCCTCTATATAGAATGTGTTCACGTTGTCATTTTTGAGCATGTGAGAACAAATTTGTGAGATTTTCCTGTCTTTTTTAATACGAATAAAATCTGAATGCGCTTTTGCGTGTCGACTACACTCATTTTCATGTGTCGACAAGTTTTCTACCACTTGTCTGTACTGCTTTGGAATATTTGCGATTCAATCTGCGAAACAGTACGCCCGTATGATATGCACGCAATATCTTTTCTGATGGTTTTGAAAATTCAAGCTAAAATTTACGGTTGAATTGATCATAATAAAAATGAATTGGATGGAGTTCTGGAAAAAGTGGAGTTTTTTAAGGGATAAAAGGTTGTTCAAATGGCATAGATTAGGATTGTTGGAGTTTTGAAATCCAACGGCCGAAAATTATAACCTAAATAAAATGACGACACGCGGCAAGTATCATTTGATGTTCCATATGTACTTGTCTTACTAGCATCATTTTTTTTTGTTCCGTTCGCAGCCGATAATTTTTTTTCTGGTACTTTCTCATGAAATATGTAGTCCCTTACTAATTTTGAAAATTGACTGAAAAAAGATTACCCATACATGCTAAAAAGTAACATTGTAGCTAGTAAGCGAGGTGGTTTCTTTCAGGCGACAACCGACCAATGATGTCCATTTAGGTTTACCTAAACAAACACTTATGAGGCATTGCAACTTCGCGGGGAAAACATCAGTCTTGTTGCTGAAGCAGGTAATTTCCATGATTCATGTAAATACATGTGTTAGCCCCTTCGATTAAATTACAACTATGAAACATTTTGAACAGAGGAGAAACATATAATCCATAGGGAGATATTACTCTCAGGCTCTGCTTCTCTTAGGTGAGAGGCTGTAGATTTCTCTAACTCCGTAAGAGATATCGTAAACCACTAACACCATGTACAAAAAATGAGTGACTATGTAAAGCTCTCACAATACTGAGTCAATACCTGTCAGTCTTATCACCCTACAGCCAATCAACAGCATCCCATACTTTAGCTGTCCAAAATCACTAGAACAAATAACCATCGAGGCTGCAATAAAGTTGATCTTAGGTTCCAGGAACAAAAAATCTGAAAGACCTGAGGGCTCAGTTTCATTAAGTGAATGGAAGACCTGAAAAAAATAAATTTAACAGAATAAACATTTAAACTTTCCGACCCTATCCTAAAAGAGTTGTCAACTATTTTGCGGAATTCTCTGCTTTTACTCAAATCCCAATGAGAGAAACTTTTGCGCACAATTACAAACCTACCGACATATGAAACATCTACTCTAATTTTGCCTGGTATCCGCCAAAAGAACCTGCACTATGAGAGGCCACTTTGATATTCCAAAATAGCCTTAGTATTTCCGAATATCCACGGCCTACCTTCAAAAACCTGCCTCAAAAAAGCAAAATATGCCATCTTTCTTTCTGCACTGTTTGATGACAAAGATAACTTATTCGTAATGACACAACCCAGTGCTCAATTTTAGGGCTCTTCCCGTTGCCCCTCCAGTAAAAACAAGAAAAGAATTTGTTAAGGTAAAAATAGACGAAAAAAAAATCACCCTGCAAGAGATGCTGCTTGAGCTGCTAGTCTCTTGATTTCTTCTTCTGATTCCAACCGTGTTTTCTCATCTTGTATTTCTTCTTTCTTTACATCAAACATTTCCTCAGCTTTGTGTCGGAATAGCTTCACAAGCGCTTTCCTCTCGCAGTCCTGTCCATAGCAAAGACCAAAATAATATAAATAATAAATAAGTCATTATATTATAAATCGCCATCATTATTATTATTATCACAATAATACCTCTTTTCTGTCTCAAGAAGCATTTTAAACCGAAGGAAATATGACATGAATTTACAACGAGCAAATCCCTTCACAAACACCCATTGTAGAATGTGAAAACAGTCGTTAAAGACTATGTAAGGAACTCAACTTTCAAGCAACTATTCATACTCAGGAAGACCTTGTCTCAAACGCATCCCACAACTACGTAAAGAACCATGGCAAAAATTACTCACCATAATCACTCAGGATCATGCAACCATACTTGCCCATTGCTACTGTGTAAACGAATTATTAGTATTAAAGTGAAATTAGTATCAACAATACTTAGTGCAAAGTGGCGTGGCCTATTTCAGTTCACTCCCTAAATTAGTAATATTAACATTATTTTATGATTTTCAGCCAGAAAAAGTCGTGATCAAATTTGTCTTTTTAACACTAATAGCTAGTGTTGGGTATCGGGTAGTTTCATATCGCGATAATTTCGATATTCGATATATCGAATATCGATCGAGCAGATTCCTCGATATATCGTACCGGGACCAACATAAATTATCGCGATATATATCGCAAAAATTGCATATCCGTACAGTCAGAGTACGGAAAACCGTACGAAAAAGAGTACGGAGAATCGTACGAAAAATCGTACGGATATTCCCCCCCCCCCCCCCCCACTGAGCGCGGGGGGGGGGTTTGAAAAAAAATTGTAAAATTTTCATTTTCGATATATCGTCGATACGATATATCGGCGATATATCGCGATAATTTGAAATTCGATATATCGAAGCGATATATCGAATATCGGGTACATGAAATTCGATATATATCGAATATCGGCAATGGGTCCTCGATACCCAACACTACTAATAGCGATGGGCAGTGTAGTGCGTCATCACCATTCCCTTCCTCTACATCAATCGGTTTGACCCATGGTAATGTCAGATGAAACAGTGCTTAAGCCTCAAACGTCAAGCAACAAAAATGACCATCCATACTTAAACAGCTGGCCCCTGATTATACATAATCTATTATATAGTGGGTCATAGAGCATAAGTAATCAAACCGGAAACATGTTGAAGTAAAACTTTTGCGGATTAGTTCGAGTCAGCTTGAAGTAGGTGTAGGCAAAGCTGATCTGATCGCGAGATGTCCAGTGGTCCACCTCATTGAACCAGAGACAGGAGAAGAGGTTTGACATGGGTGTGTGAGCCCTTAATATGAATGATCCCTCCGGTACATCTGGCACACAGAAATTCCTTCGTTAATCCTTTGTCATAAACTGTAAAAGACAACTTGCATTCACAGTTTACTCCTCCACCTCCATTACAGATTATTACTTGGGTTATGCAAACTCTAGAACACATAATCGTTTCATTAAACCAATGAGGGACTACATTTGACTCTTCGCGGAAAAAGAAACCAAACGATTTGATCCCATGCAGACAGGATATGCATTCTCTACCGATAGCTTTTGCAAACTGCAAAAGCCAAGAGGCAAAGCAAGCAGAGAATTGTGTCTTACAAAAAAAGTAAACATTAGAAATTAGTCAAGCAAAGAAAGGCATTACAAACTTGTATTGCAGATAAACCAACGGCTCTGCAAAAAGCAAAAATCATGGGGAAAAGGAAAAGTAATTGACGGGGAATGACTCGACTTCTGAAAGGAAACTGTCACGAGAACTGCCGATTTCTGAGATTAAGCCTAAACCTGATAAAACTGTTTGACTAATTATTGTTCTCTGCAAATTGTGAAGAGGCAACTGAAAGGTTTGAGAGACATTATCCATGTGGAAATTTTCATTCCAGGATGCATACATCTCGTGTAAGCACACGGCTATAATGTGGCGATTAGGCTGGGTTGGTTCAGGATTGAACTGAACCAAAAATCCTAAAATTTTCGCTCAGTTAAAGCTCACGGCTCCTTCATAGTTCACGTTTTTCAGATTTATTTCAATCATTTGTCAACAGCTGCCAAAACCGCAGTCGAATGACAGGAACGAGGCACATGTTGAGCCACTGCCAGGGGTCATTCCAATTAAAAATTCCCCTCAAAAAAAATGTCACATGAGCGAACACTAGCTAGTGATTGTACACAACTTCAAACGTAGAAAGCCTTCGCGGGCGACGGCAATCCCAACACTTTTTAGTCAACATCTCCAACTTCGACATCGTACAGAAATTCGTTCCTGTTGTACAAATGTATACTTTGTAATGCCCAAAATAAAAGGGAAATTAAAAAAAAAAACTGGAGGGATCAGGCGCCCTCCATGTTTTATACTTTCGGTAGGCCTCTTTCAAAACTATAAGCATCAATATCATTTTGTGCAAAAGTATCCGCAAATTGGATCACTTCAATGATTTCCACATGAAAACTGTTAACGTGACCGTAAAGTTTTTTTGTCATGTTACGTCCAACAATGCCCAGCTGTGGACAGCTATTTTCCGTCCAAATAACGCGACGGAAATTGTTAATCCGAGCGACCCCTCGGGAGTTCTTGCAAGAGCAACTTCGAAAGTTAATAACCAAATTCAAACATGACTGGACATTTAAAGATAACTATCAGCTTTAGACAGCGTGATATAACTGTTCAGCCTCAAGAACATACATATTAGTTCAACTTCCGATTGATATGAACCAAACTGGACCAAGCTCGAGGTCACGGCTTTTGGATTTTGATTTTATAGACCAAAAAGTAGTATATCACATTGGCAAATACCATGACCGAGAAAGTTCTTGAAATAGATGTATTTGGGATCATAGGATGAGTCTTACTGCTTGGAAGAGGTTTATTGGGATCATCAGGGATAAATGGCTTCAACCCATCAGCCTTCATAAATTTGAACTGCTGATTGATAATCGTGTGGTTATATTTGTTGAGTTGCTTGTTGCGTGCCACCTAGCCAATCAAACACATTATAAGAGGTGACTAAAGTTAGCATAGGATGAAGAAGGAAAAAGAAGGAAAAAGAAGGAAAAAGAAAAATTCAAACGAAAATGAAATGAGAGGGCAAGGCTTTTAAACATGTATTGAAACAAAGACAATCACTTTATCAATGACAATAAGGGTGTAAACAAACAAAAAAATAGGATAACCGCAATTTCTAATGTTCTATTCTTTCCAAAGTCCATACATTCTGACCTGGTGAGTGCATTGATTATGTAATCAAAAGATTCACCATGCCCTAACTACCGTTCTGAAAAGGACAGGCAGAGAGTTATTTGACTTCCTTAGAAGAAGACTAGTTAGTGTGCCACAAGCCATTGCCTCTATCTTGCCTCCCATGCTCCTTACAAATACAGTTGTCTGGTTGTCATATTGAGCACTCTGCTCGTGCTCAAAGATAATTGCAATGTACATGAGAATTTCGACCTATCAACTATCTCGCAACTAAATTGATGTGAACCAGGTCAGGTCTGGAAGAAGAGACATCAGAAGCAAACTCTTTCTCTTGTGAAAAAAAATCCCAGGTGCGAAGTACTTCACCTCCTGCCAAACACAATTTCTTTCATAGTGTTGGGAGATAGCAAATTCGTATCCATCGCGCCACAAATATTTTTCCCAAACGAGTATTGGATCAACCTGTAGCTTCAGCTTACTGTCCACCCACATGGAGTACCTGTGGACACAATGCAGAACGGAGCAAAAGTCCCCACAGAGAGAACTTGAAGCATCACCTTTAAAGCAGAAAGGACGAACTTAACTGTCAGCGTCAATCCTCACAGCAGCAAATGGACCCAACTGGTTTTGTATTCCGAGAGACACCTCGCACTACTGACCATTTACACAACTATGCAAATGAATCCGGCTTTACATCTTCGAAGTTCTCGATGCTCCTACATTTTGAAAATGCCAACCAGAACATATTCAGACTTTAATATTGGTTCTTTAATGTAAGACAGAGAAAAAAAGGAAAAATCAAAATGAGAAAAACAGGTTTCCAGAAGCAAAAATCAGCAAGGACTCGCAGTTCACTTAGTAGATTCAATTATTCATATCATGGAAACTCACTTGACATTCGGGAAGAGCCTATGCGAAATAAGTTTTGGGACTTTTCCTGTCTTCCTAGGGTCATCAAAAGGCATATCTGAAACCAAAATTACTTTCCAAAGCCCATATCTGTTATCACCGTCAAGATAGATTCCATCCTGGGGGAATGCATCAAGTGTTTTCTTATCTACAAACATAACGAAGCACACTCGTTTGCGGGTCCAGCTTGATACCTGCGCGCCCCCCAATCATCATTTAATATATTTGCTTTTTTTAAGAAAACCATTAAAATGACTGCAACTGCAATGCCACGATAGGGCCCGTTAGCAGATAAAGGCAAAACAATATCGTATGCACATTTCAATGGAGACTGCACTTCACCAAAGCCTCCTCAACCTATGAATCATTATGCTGAACATAATAGTCAATAAAGAGTCAGAGAATCATGTTACGACAAAATACTGCAGCGATTTGCATTTGCAGAATCTATAATCTAGAAGGCTGAGACTTTCAGAGGAGGTTCCATTTCTGAGCCAGGAGGCAAACAAATCAGAAAAGAAGCTGGTGACGAGCTCTCATACCTTGCCTTTGGCCGGTGTTCTGATGTGATCCCAGTCCCCAAACACAGCAGATACGACTAAAAGCTGACACTCTTCCATAAAGGTTCGATCATCCTCAGAGATTGTAAAACCCGTAGTCGGAGAACCCGCAGGCCCGTCAACAAAACCACAATGAATTTTCTGCGGTACCGCTTTGAATGACTCTTCACGTACTTCAGGCGTTTGATGGCCACCAAATCGAGGCTTCCAGGAAGGATCGTTTGAAGGAGGATTCTCAAACTCTACGTATCGTAAATTAAACGTGTAGAACTTGGGCAAAAATGGGGGAAATTCTAGCCCCTTTGCCGAGGAAAGGACGTCTAAGGCGCAACCTGCAATGATTGCAATACAGTCACCAGCGGTTAAAATACAAAATGACAGAAAACCAAAAACTGTAATTGGAGTTGAAAGCATGTTCTTGAATTTTTTAACGTCAGAGCTCATAACCTCTGTGGAATTTTTGCATCCAAGTCAACTGACTCTAATTTACCACTGCATTACCACAAGTATTGCTATATACTTGAATAGAATTGGCCATGAAGCTGTATCAACAGCTGCATATATTCATAAATCATTGAAACAAAGATGCTTGTCCACAGACTTCTGCAGAAAAAATGAAAAGACTGCAATAATCGACACCAGTCGTCTTCAAAATAACCAGCAAGGTGTTATCCTCAGCTCCAGAGGTTAAAGGATAGCTATCACTGCAATTTACGGGCTTTACACAACCAGCTCCATGTACACAAATATAGCTGCCTACCTTTTGACTTGCTTCGTTTCTTCTTCTGACGTTTTCTCCCTTTCTCTGGTATGTCTGTCGGGCTTTCTTGATGTGTCTTTTTCTCTTCTTCTCCCATGGGTTGAGGGTCCACAGGATCCCCCACAAGATCAAAAACATTGCCTGTCAAAACCCCTTTCTCCAACTCCAAAAACTGCTGCCTGCTACCGTTGTCCATATCTGCAACTCCTTTGCCTTCCATACCTGCATTACCTTCGGCAACAACAAAACTGTTTCCTTGTTCTACTTGACTACCTGTTCCAGTTTTTGCACCGTTATCCAAATTGAGGCCGCCATCCATGTCATTCTGTATCCTGTCAACTCCTTCATCACCTGCTTTCTGATGTTCAGTAATCACCCCAGAATTCTTCTCGAAACTCTTGAGTCCCTCCCTCTCACCCAGCTGCCTCACATTCGCGTAGTCATTCCAATTTTCTTGCTTTCTCAAGGCATCTTGAAGACTGGCATTCCGGGTCTCTCCAGTGTTGTCTCCCAAACCATCTACATCTGACCTGCTCAGGAAACTATGGTCATTGCTACCATGAGTGTCTGTAGTTGACTGTTCTCTGAGGGTTTTGTCTTCCGTTTTTACTTGGATGTTCTCTACACGGTCCCCCATAAATGCTTCCGATTCCCGTCTTTCAAAATCACTTCGTCCATGCTCGTTAGAATTGTCCATATCCTTTCCCTCGTCCACAGGCAGTTTATCTTGTACCATCCTACCAATTTCTGCACCAATTGCTGCAGACTTTTTTGCTTCATTCCTTTCAGCATTGCCACCTTCTCCTTGTCCTTGCGAAGTTGTTCTTGTAATCTCCTCTATTCTTTCATTCCTCTTTCCAATACCAGCCCCTTCCTCCTGGATTCCTGTTTCTATAGGAATCCTTTGTACATCCGACAAAACTCCTTCGTTTTGTCCCACTTTTATACCCCCATTATTTGACTGTTCTCGTTGCCCGCTTCCTTCGTCATTATGTTCTGCTTCAGAAAGTGAGGTGGTAACTTGCATCACTGTCTTCCCCTCATCAATATTGTCCTTCATCCCTTCTATATGAATTCCATTCCCAAGCGTCCTTGATCTGTCAGAGGACACAGTTTCCTTTCTCTCCAACTCATTAACCTCTTCTTCTCCAATCCGCCGAAGGTTATCGGACTCCATATCCTCTGGTCTTGAGAGAGAGGGAGTTACGTTTAGCCTCACCATTCCATCTTGAGCAGATCTTGTCTCTTGTTCAGTATGTCTAAGTGACCCATCAATTTTCGTCCCTTGTGCACTCTGGTCTTCTTCCACGGCGAATCTATCCGCAGCCTCTTGCTTACCTGTATCTCCATTCAAAACCTCGGCTTCATGCAATGAAGCACTCCGGTCGTCATCCGAACGCATGTCTCGCACCCTTTCGTCTGTCGCGTAAGTATCACCCTGACTGTTTCCGGCATTCTCGTCTATAACTCCTTCCCTTAATCTGGCATTAGAGTTGTTCTCTTCCTCAACATCTGAGAGAGTCTCATCCTCTGCTTGTTGATCGCCGGTATCTGCATTTATTGACTCAGCAAGATGACCTGACAACTTATCTCCTTCAATGGACTGCGATAAAGTTCCCCCATCTGTCCTTACTTTTGTCCCATCAAACTCTCCTTGATCAGCTCCCACGGTTTCAATGAAAATGGGTTCCCTTAATTGAGCCTCAGTTCTACTCCTTGTCTCAAAATCAGAGCGCTCATCTTGATCTATATGCCCTATTCCTCTCATCTCATTTTCCCCTCTCCGTTCAGTTGATGAACCCTGCTGTTGCCCGGTGTTTGTGACAGTAGTTTTGCTATCCTCCATATCACCAGTCATCCCTGCAAGGGTCTCACCGGTTGCATGTGAGTGACTTCTAACTTCTACCTGATCTCCTCCAACTATAAGCTCAGCACCATTCCCATTCCTTGCTTCCATCCCTGACTGTCCCTCCGCTCCACCTTGACTGTTCAGTGCTTCAAAGCGAGACACCTCTAAGTCTGTCCTCCTCGCTTCCATGTCTACGACAGAATGCAGACTTTCTGAGACCTGTCCTTCCGTACGTTGTGCACCCTCAAACTGACCTCTTCCATCGTGAAACAATGCATCTTCCAACCTGGCGGCCTCCTTCAGCTCCTCGTTTTTTGTCACTTCTCGCACATCTCCACCTTTCAGCATCAAACTGTCACTATCATTTGAAACTCCCACATTTTTAGACACTTCTCCCCTCCTTTCCCCAGTAGCCACATCCTGCGATTGTCCCTCCACTTGTCTCTGCAACCCTTCCTGAACCTCACCAGTTTGAGCTCATCAGATCCTCCTCCCATGGGGCCAACTACATCACTGCCTTCAGTATCAATTGCATATTGCCCTCTGACTCCTCTCCCAACAGCATTCACAACATCCAGTCTTTGCTTTTTAAAATAAGATTCTCTTACCTTAGCTTCTTCAGCCACCTGTTCCTCTGTGTCAGTTCCAACCTTCTTTATCTCCTCGTCTAACCCGACTTCGCCTCTCTCCCTTTCTTTCTTTTCCCTGTCTATCCCTGCCTTCTCCAACTCCCGCCTCTCCCGCATCTTCAAAGCTGGAAGTGTATCTCCAATTGCACTCGCGTCACTTTCCTTCAACTTGTCCGAAAGCTCCAGATTTTGATCTCTTCCCTTATCATTTTGCAGTTCCTTCTGGATGTGCAATGCATCATGCATCTCTTCATCATTCTGTCCCTCTGATTTTTGATTCAGCTGCCCGTGTCTGCTTCCTTCTTCTGCCATCTGCTCCGCCCCTGCATCATCCCTGACTGTCTCTTCCTCGCCTTTTTCATCCTCCTCAACAGGCTTGTCCTCCTTCTCCTCATCACCCTTGTCCTCTTTCTCTTCTACATCATTGTCCTTTTTCTCCTCAACAGCGTTTTCCTCCTTCTCTGAATCACCCTCTTCCTCTTTCTCCTCAACAACCTTGTCCTCTTTCTCCCCAACACCTTCGTCTTCTTCTTCCTGAGCACCTTTCTCCTCCTCTTCAGGATTTTTGTCCCCTTCAATGGCCCCATCATGTCCAACATCCACTCCTCGGTTATTTGTCCCATCTTCGGGCTGCCTCTTTGAGTCTTCGCTTCCTGCTACACTGTTGTCCCCCTTAGTATCATCCTGTTCTGCAACATGACCTCCCCCATCTTCCCTCCTGCCTAATCCTTCAGTTAGTTCCCTATTTATGTCCTCGCCCTTGTCATCTTTCACCAAATTATTTTCTTCCTCATACTCACCTTCTTTCGCCTTCCCATCGTCCACATCGCTTCCGTCTCCTGTATCAGCACTGTTTCCATCTTCGTGTCCCGTTAAAGCATCCTCATCTTCCTTCAAAGGTTTCTCCTTGTTTCCATCCTCCTCGTTGTCTAAAGTCTGACCGACCTTGACTCCACTGTCCATTTTACCTTGGCCTCTCCCCACATCCTCTTGCACTGCTGTATCCTCCGTCCTTTCCCTGGAGAAGCCTCCCACTTGTGAACTACCTGTCAAAATATTTTCATTATTTCCCTGTTTAAATGTCCTAGGATCTCCTGATCCAGAATTAAACTCATTAAGACGATCTTCATCTCCTCCCAACTTGAACTTATTGTCACCTATCTGTGTTTCAACATCATCTGTTGAGCGCCTCTCCCTTGTTCCTTCCTCAAGCCCATCGTGGTCCTGCTGCGCCGCCTTTTCCTCCTGCTGCCGTTGCTG
The DNA here is from genome assembly GCA_037447655.1 of Zygnema cylindricum. Taxonomy (NCBI): domain Eukaryota; kingdom Viridiplantae; phylum Streptophyta; class Zygnematophyceae; order Zygnematales; family Zygnemataceae; genus Zygnema; species Zygnema cylindricum. The sequence continues at coordinate 140,908 of JBBHKE010000586.1, read as the reverse complement.
CTGCTCCAGCCTTTCTCTCCATCTCTCATATTCCGCACTTTTTTCTTTCACTTTCACCAATCTTAATCTTTCCTGCTCCTCCCTATTTTCTGCTACTTCATCAAATTCCGCACCGTCGACCTCTTCAATCGACTGCAATTTTCCAGGAACAACTGGTGGAAAGGTAACCAGCCCTTCTGTAATCATGCAGCAAACACAGCCTGCTGAGACGAGGATTATGACTGCCAACAGCGAGCTCCCAAATTTGCTCCTTCAAATATAACAAACTTGAGGCTTGTACTTCACCAACAAAACCTTTGACACTTCTCCTAATGCAATGATTATAAAAGGCAAACAAATACCGTCCAGCACCTGATGCAAAAAATTTATGTCATTTTGCTATTCACAAGCCCCACGTAATTCCTTGTCAATGGTTACCAAACGATTTAGGAATAACCTTGAACCAGTGTTTTGAAAACCTCCAACAGGATTCAGAGGCACAAAAATAAAAAAACCTTTCAGGAATCAGTCCTACCTGATTGATCCTGGTCAAAATTGTCGTTGTCTTTAGATGACTTTATTTCCTGTCCAACCCACCGTAGCCCTGTGGCATTGGAACTTGACTAACATAACACTATGCAAGCAAGATTCCACCCATTGTTAAAAGCAAGAACAGGAAAACTACAGAATCTTTTTGCGCGTTGGTTTAAATAAGTCACTATACTAACAAAAATCAGCGACAGCGGACTCAGTTACTTAGCTTCTACATGACTAAGTTGTCAATTTTTTAAGAATCAATACCATCAAGGTTTGCCCCCTATAGTATGGCAACTTATTATAGCGTCATGATACAACCTACTATCTTTTATCAAATATAACAGTACAACTCCCATGGCTTTATTTCATACAAGATAGAAGAGACGTGAACACTCCATCCTAATAAATGACACTATTTCTCGAAACGCCCAGGACTGTGATTATCCGAAACCCAACCAGTCACTCGTGGATCCTCAGTCGCAAGGCACGTGCTGGTTACTCACTTGATCAAACCGATCATTTGAAGAACTGTCCTCTATACTCCCGTCAAGAAGTGTTTTGTCTTGTCCTAATGTACCAGCCAAACAGCCACACAGTCATTACACTAAATAGCAATCATGACATAGCGATGTATTGCTCATGGTAAAAGCGTACATGAAATCATTTCTGTAACAATAAGAATGAAAAAGAAGGGGAAATAAGTAGAAGACGCCAAGAGTAAAAAGTAGACAAATGATTAAGCGATGATTGCTCGTGTCTCTTGATCTTAAGTTTGTATTACTTACCATCGCCTTTCAGCCGGCTATCAGGGAAAAGAAAATCATGACCGAGCAATGTGAGAGCGAGAATGGAAACAGCAATGAAAAAGAGAGAAGCGAACGAAGATCTCGGGGAGACTATCCTCCTGAGACCTGCTCGACGCACCCGGAATGGAACTGGCATGACGCCAGCTTCAAGACGCTGTCAATTTTGCTGACAGCCGTGAAGGGAAAAGGAAAGGAGGTGGAGATGAAGATAGACGCCCGAGGAGAGATGCACAACACACTTGGGAAAGGAGCAGAACTGCAGAAGATGTGATTCGCATCACGGATGCCTCATACCCCAATTCGCACATGGACTTGACTTTTTGGCGAAAATTCTCAGGCGGTTGTCTGGCGGCGGCTATTACATGCGAAAACGACTTTATTTAAACGCTTTCGAGTTTGAACTTTCAACAGAAGTTTCAAATTTTGTCCTTTAGGCAAATATAGTTAACACCACAATTAATAGTATTGCCATGGCTACACCTGCAGGACAAAAAACTATATCATCAAAGTTGTCGTCATGTTCGTACAGGCAGTCGGTCGTCAAAACGTTTTGTGCAAGCAGTACACCGTGAATCGCTATTAGCGTAATGAAATAGATAGCGTAATGAAACAATTAGCGTTATTTACGCTAATTGGGAATGTCGTTTTTTTTTTAAATAAATTTTATTCTATTTTTTCGTATACTCTAATTTGCAAACTGCTTTGTAAAAAATTTCGGTGCAGAATATCTCCACACTAAAATATGTGCATTTACGAAATTGTTCAAATCGTACGCCGTCGCGTTTTTTTGACATCCGCGAATGCCGGAAAATATTTACGCAATTACATGTTAGCGCGACTCCTTGACAGCGTGAATATCTTTTCTGTACTTTTCAACTTGAAAAAGTACAAAAAAGTACGTCTCTGACAGTCCGTACACCACACTATTTACGACGGCATATGTTAGAGTCATGAATCCTATTTTATGGAACACCTCAAATAACGTGTAGGAACATTTAGAATGTCTAATTCTATTTGAGAATTTGCCCAAAAAAACAGGGTACCTCAATTAGCGACCAACACGCTAATAGCGATTCACGGTGTAGTGTTGGGTATCGGGTAATTTCATATCGCGATGATTTCGATATTCAATATATTGAATATCGATCGAGCAGAATTATCGATATATCGTATTGAGACCAACATAAATCATCGCGATATATATCGCGATATGTAGTATTTTATAAATTTAATATTTTATATAATATGTTATTTTAGCGATAAAGACAAATTGTCTGATACGCGACGTACGACGTGATTTGCGTTCCGTCACTTAAAGGTAGACGCCGCAAAATGTAACCGACAAAAAGTACTAATACTAAATTTAATATTTCATATAATACATAGTTCAAAAGTAGGCGTTTTTATGGTAGGCCTTTGGTAGGCGCACAAAGCTTGGCACAAAACTCGCGCAACGTAGGCATACTGTATGGGTGTGTGCTGTGCACACCCCTGTACAAGCGTACGAATCTGACGTATGCTCATAGTACAGCGCACGCCGCCGAACGAAATTTTTTAGCGAACTGACACGACGTAGGATGACATTGCGCGGGAAAAAAAACCAGGAAAAAAAAAAACCCCGCGGACGAATCTGAAGATAGTCCTGTCGTAAGTTGTGTTATGGGCTTTTCATGTGATCTTCTTAGATCATCAACGACCGTCAGATCTCACATCGTTACTTTCATCAACGACCGCCAGATCGTCCAAATCTGACGGTTTATATAAAAAGTCGCTCAAAACTCACAGAAAAAGATTTTTTTGTCCGTTTTTTTTTTCAAATTTAGACATGACGTTTAATTCTCTATCGAACCATGTGCAACTCAACCCTGTTACTATTTTATTTCATTTTGCGGCCAATACAATATGGGTCTTAAGGTAGTATTATAAAATTTACGTACAATAGGCATATTGTATGGGTGTACCGTCACCTACTTTTGAACTATGGTATAATATGTTATTTTAGCGATAAAGACAAATTGTCTGATACGCGACGTACAACGTGATTTGCGTTCAGTGACTTAAAGGTAGACGCCGCAAAATATAACCGGCAAAAAGTACTCTGTAATAGTACGGACAACAAAATTTCTATATTACAGAGGCCTCAGTTACATCGCGTATCTTCTGTAAACAAGTTTTTAAATACGTGTTTTAATTTGAGAGGTTCCTTGTAAGTTGACGATCAAATCTCTAAAATCGTCAAAGATTTGAAACCAACCATTTTCGTATGGAAATCCGTACTTCCGTATTACGTACGTGTACTTCGTAAGTGTACGGCGTCAATGTACCTTAGAGACCTCCTTCACTCTGCTGACTTTCAGGAAGAAACCGTACTTCTTTTCGGCAAAGAACTAACGGTCACCTTGTCCGAAGGCGCGTGACTTTAGAGACCTGTGGAAAATTTCATTATTTATTTTTTTAAATGCCTCGATATATTGACGATACGATATATCGGCGATATATCGAAGATATATCGCGATATTTTGATTTTCGATATATCGAAGCGATATATCGATTATCGAGTACATGAAATTCGATATATATCGAATATCGGCAAACGGTCCTCGATACCCACGATAGCAAGCAGGCGCCAGACGCCACTGCTGACCGGTAATTTGAAACATAGTTCAAAAGTAGGCGTTTTTATGGTAGGCCTTTGGTAGGCACCTTTATCGTAAGTTGTGTTATAGGCTTTTCATGTGATCTTCTTAGATCGCTATTTTGATCACAGACCGTCCGATCGTCCGAATCTGACGGTGTAAATAAATATTTTTGGTACAAATGTTTTAATTGGTCCAATTTTTGGTCTGAATGTTTTAATTGGTTCGAATAAGTCCGAATACAATATGGCTCTTAAGGTCATATTATATGTTTTACGTACAATTGGCATATTGTATGGGCCTACTTTCACCTAATTTTGAACTATGATTTGAAAACATTTGTAAGGGTCTATTCACAATAGTTGACGGTTGACCGTTGTTAGTACGGTAGCGTAGAATTCGTTCGAGTACAAACGTGCAAGGCAGCAATGTTGGGTCTAAACACCAAAAACCAGAACACTAAACAATAAAACCTCCCTAAAATATTAAATGTTTAATCGCTGGAAAACTCTCTTAACTTACATTTTCTTATTTATTTGAATTAATAACTAATGGTACTTTCGCATGTGCTAAAGTAACAGTTATTTCCTGCCGTATTCCTCGACAACTTAGAAAAAAACGAGAAAATCCACAACCGTATCAAAAAATCGAAATTAACACCGTATAAGTTATGTTACCTTGAAACTTTATGCGTACAGTAGTTTGTCGTCAAGCGCATTTCGAACCACTTTTGCTTCCTTTCACCACATGTTCAAACTTTACATCAAATCACCTTGCGAGGTGATTTGAAATAAAGTCCAATAAGGCGAGTGAATAGGCAGACGCCATTGCACGTGTTTGAAGGTTTTTACAATTTTTGTGCGCGGAGTACAAAAAAAAACACACTGCATGTTTCCAGCATGTGCGTATTGTTTTCCGTGCGCTAATTGCGTACAATGGCCGTCTCTCTCAAACACACGTGTCTTCACACATACGGCGTAGGAAAAACATTAGCCAACTGTCGGCAAGTGGGAAAACGAAAAACGAAACCGCATTTCTATGCAACAGCCAAAGGTATTTTAGTGTTTCGTGTTGGAATTCAAGTATTTTCTAGGTCTAGAGATTGCAAAATAAAAAGCAAAATAGTAGATATTGACAGCCTGCCTCTAACTCCTCCTCAAGTCCCCACACTTGTCGCAGTCACTGAAGACTGAAGGAGGAGTTAGGAGTTAGCCATGGCTACCTGTGCTGTCTAGAGGGAGACAGACAGTTGTTTTATAGGGGGTTTTCTCTAAAAGATAGTTTTGCCAGGTCCAGGATTTGATCCTGGTACCTGCCACTTGTCACACCCGCAATAGCCGGTAGTCTTATCCAGATAGTCTAAATTGTATTAGATATTATGAGGTATGATATTTATTTAAATAGTTACAATAAGAATAATTCATTTAACTAGAACTATATGCATACTGCATAGAAACAGTTGTGGAAAGTACGACGTACGGTACGATTACGAAATAAATACCGCGCGGTTTGTTTGACGCCGGAAAGAATACCGCGCAGGTATTTATGACGGCCACGATTGAAATCCAAATTTGATCGGACGGCCGCGAAGGATGCCGAGATCGCGGCGTACGATTTTGGCGGTTTGCGATCACCGCCACATTAAGTGACACGTGGTAACACTACATTGGATTGCGGCAACTCCGGAGATTACGGGAACAAATCCGGATATGACACGTGTCGACATTTTTGCCATGTCGTACAATGGCCGTACATAAAGTACACCGGCACCTGTACTTTTATGTACGATACAGTAATTTGATTGGTGCCGTACTTCAGTAGATAGAGTTTTAGAGAGGGAATAGGACTTAGATAAATTTTGGGTAGGCAGCTGCCTCTCCCAGAGAGCACCCTGTATAAATGGCAAACTTTGGCCAGCCATAACTATCAATTTACTTGACCATTTTCAGTGATTCTTTTTGCTGCGGACTCAGGGGAGTCTAGGCTACACAGGGGTGTAGTCGGTCAGAGTTTTTGTCTGCCAGGGTGGCTGTATTTCTAAGGGAAAGTCAAAGTGGGTGAATGTGTCCAAATCTCATATTCTAACTTTGCATTCTGTGGTGGAACTGAGCACACAGAAAGTGTTATTTCACAGGGGTGAATCTATATTGGGGTTCTGACTGTCAAGGGGTCCGTCACTTGGGTTTATATTAACTTGGAGTCGGCACTATCTAGATTAGCTTCTTTTGGATCTGCATACTCTGAGGGCCAATGGAGGTCTCAGAGTTTCATTTCGACACGCCGACAATGTGGCGTACGTACATTACGAGGTCACAAAAATTGTTCAGCGTGCAAAGAAACGCCTCAAATTGAAGCGGAGTGGAAGTTTCGCCTCATATTGTGTACCACATCATCCGTCACATTGTTTTGTGCACGTCTACATAAGTCATTTTTTTAAATGACAAGTTATTTGCGTTTACATCCAAATGCTCTGAAAGTTGTAAGGAGAATCTTCACTAAAAAACAAAGTAACAAGACTAAGTTTTGGTTACGTGTGAAAGTACCCTAAGTCAAAGAATAACATCTTTGGGATATATGCATGTAAGAAGCTTTATATCAAAAAGTGCGATGGAAAAAAACACCACGGTACAAAGGGGTTCAAAAAAGAAAAAAACACGATCAAAGACTACAAAAGCCAAAGGAGACTAAGGCAAAGATGTTGTTCTACAACCACCATTGCATAAGGAGAACCACCAGTAGCAGTGGAAGAAGACATTAAAACAACAGAAACCATCAAAACACCTACTCAACAACCAACTTTGATCTAACACAAAATATGACTCAAAAAGCCAATATACCTCTAATTTTACATAGTGAAACGCAACATAGTACAAATTCCCAGAATTGCAACCCAAATGTCTAAGTAAACCATAAGATATGATGTCTGGAAGTTTCCCAAAAACTGCCTTTAGAAAATCATATTCCCAAAATTAGATGCTACAAAATTGGCTAAGTCCTAAGTTATATACTCACAGTGTGTATCTATTGGTCTACACTAATTTGGGTAACTATTATTGAGGTTATTACCTTGACTAACGACAAAGTATCATACCTATACGTTACTGTACCGTTAGTACCTCAAAAACCCTAATTATTATTTTCCAAAAACCTGATTAATAGAACACTATTTTATATTACACTAAACTACAAAACAATGTTTATTCAAATATTTGCAGATAACGAACCCTACACAAAACCATCCAAATGCTTAGTCAACGGTAGTCGCTAAAGTCCAGCCGACCGTGGTCGTGTAGTACCAAGCACCTGAGTGCTTCGTCACTAGTGGTCCCACGTGAATCACGCTTGTGGTCCCTCGTGAATCACGCTAATGGTCCTAGGTGAATCGCGTCCATTGGAACAAATTCATTCGACGATGGTACCGTCGAACCGTACCATATATTTCCGGAATACTTAGTTCACACTCCGTTCGTCCGATCTTATGAATCCAATCCTCAACTGCGTCACGCGTGTGGCTAACTCTCGGTGCCACTCCGTAAAACCTGCATACGTTCTCTTGCCGACACGTGTCTTTGTAAAAGTACAATATACTCTATTGTACTTTTGCTACTGTAACACTAATTAAGGTAAGTATTACAAAAAACTACTTAGAAAATTTTCTAAGTTATTTTAGCCCTATATACTAAAATTAAATATTTATAAATTACAACACTCCCCTAAATATTTAGACTCAATTACTCCGTTAGTCCAAAAACATCTTTGTAAAACTGTAACTTAGGAGCAGGAAAGGCTTTTGTTAACATGTCAACCACCATCTTCTCGTATGGTAAATAACACAATTTAACGACTTTTGCAAGTACTTTTTCTGTAACAAAGTGAAGTCTAACATCCATGTGTTTGCTCTTAAAGTGATGGCTGGTGTTAGAGGCAAATGCAATGGCTGCCTGGTTGTCACGCCAGATAGCTTGAAGACCAGTTTGCATATACCCAAGTTTTTTTAAAATGGACCTGACTCATAGGGGCTCCTTGAGGGCGGAAGCAGCTGCCATATATTCTGACTCCATTGTGGATTGAGCTGTAACCTTTTGTTATTTGCTACTCCAACCGCAAGTTCCATCTCCAATCTTCAAAACAAAGCCGGTCGTAGATTTTCGGCTTGGCATGTCTCCATAGCTTGCATCGCTGCACCTCTGTATTTTCACCTCTCGTCCTCCGAGTACAAGCTTAAGATTTCGAGTACCTGCAAGATATCTCAACACCCTTTTTGTTGCTTGCCAATTTGCCCAACACCCTTTTTGTTGCTTCCCAATCTTCCTTTTAAGGATCCTGCAGACTTTTACTCAAGGCTCCCACAACTGCTGCAATGTCGGGTCTTGTACAATGCAACTCTAAGACCTCCATAGGTACTCAGAGTAGGCAGCTTGGTAGAAGCCTCTAGGATAACCTCAGTTCTTTAAGCTTTGTCTGAATATTGCTGACACCCTGACAGAATACAGACTCACCAGACTGCACCCCTTGGAAGGGCTGACTCCCCTAAGTCTGCCACAAAAAGAATCATTGAATTTGCTCCCCTGAGCAGTTCATTATCAATGGTCAAAGATGAGCCTTTTATACAAAAGCTCCCTGAGAAAGAGGCGGCTACCTCTAATTTTCTAAATCCTAAACCCCTCTCTAAACCCTCTCCTACTGATGTACGGAACCAATCAATTGAGTGTACAGTACAGAAAGGTACTTGGTCCGAAGTACTTTCTGTACGGCCATTGTACGATATGGCCAGAAAGACGACGCCTGCCATATCCGGGTTCGCCATAATATGTCCCGGAGATGCCGTCATCCAATGTCATGCTGCCACGTGTCACCCGTTGTGGTTGTGACCGAAAACCGCCAAATCGACCATTCCGCGATGCCGGCTTCTTTCTTTGTCGTTAGATTAATGTCGGCCTTAATTTATAGCCGTTAAAAATACAAGTAGTACATTTCCGGTGTAGTTCCATTTTTAACTGTGTCTGTGTGATTGTGGTCCGTTTGTCAGTAAATCGAACTTCTCTTTTTCGTCATCATTAAGTAGCTATCGTACACTATATACTTCACCACTGGTCTTAGACTACAGGGTAAGACTAACAGCTACTTTGACGGATGGTAGGTACCAGGATCAAATCCTAGGTCTGTCAATCCTTTAGGTAAGTTTACCAAGGATCTGCATTTTGACTCTAGAAGGAGCATAGGCAGCCATGGCTCTAGCTTCCTCTCCAGCCTTCAGTGACTACGACAAGTATGGGGGCTAGAGAGAGAAGTTAGAAGCAGGCTGCCTCTGCTTTTTCCTGCTCTTATTGAAATATTTTAACTAACCTAGAAAATACCTTTTATTTCAACACTCCCCTTATTTTCTAGTCACTTTTGATTTTAAGTCCACATCTCTCTCTGCTGAAAATTAATTTAGGAGAAGGTACCGGCTTGGTCATCATGTCTGCCACCATCTCACTGTCTGGTCTGTATTCTAGACTTATTATTTTGTTCTCCACCTTTTCCTTAACAAAGCTAAGTCTGATGTCCATGTGTTTTGCTTTAAAATGATGTTTGGGATTAGCAGCAATTGCAATTGCTGCTTGATTATCACATAATATTTTATGAATTCCACTCTTAAGATGCCCCAATTCACCAAGCAAGGATTTAACCCACATCAATTCCTTCACAGCTGAGCAAGATGCCATATACTCTGCCTCCATGGTAGACTGAGCAATGACCTTTTGCTGCTTACTGCTCCAGCAACAAGCACCATTCCCCACATACAACACATTTCCAGACATACATCTTCTCATCGGAGCATCTCGATAGCTGGCATCACTCCAAGTGGTGATGTCAGTGTTTTCCCCACTTAGATGCAGCCATAGATCCCTAGTTCATATGAGATATCCGAGGACCCTTTTTGCTGCTTCCAAACCCCTTTTGGTAGGAGCATTCAGACTCCTACTTAGCACTCCTACGGCTGCTGCCAAATCCGGTCTAGTACAATTCATAAAATATATCGACTGCCCACTACCTGTGTGTATGGAATAGTCTGCATAAACTTTTTCTCTTCTGGACCTAGTTCATCATCTAGAATTAGGATGTCTCCTTCCTCACTCCCCTCACTTCCTTTCTTTAGATCCATGGGAGTCGTGCAAATGTTGGCTTTGTTCATCTGAAATTTTTCCAGCATGTTTCCAATTGCCTCTTTCTGAGTTAATCTAATTATCCTCTTTTTACTATTTCTCTCTACTTCTATTCCCAAAATATATCGAGCCTCCCCCATATCTTTCATTTCGAATCTTCCCTTTAGATCTGTTTTTAGTTTGTTAATTTTCTTTAATGACTTACTTAGAACAAGAAGATCATCAACGTAAATTGCAATAAAGATGACACGTTCCTCATCTTCAAAAACATAAATTGAATACTCTGAACTGATGCAAAAGTATCCCTGACTGGTAAGGAACTCATCAAGTTTCTTGTTCCACTGTCTGGGCGCCTGTTTCAAACTATCGAGAGATTTGATTAGCCGGCATACCTTACTTTCCTCTCCTTGTTCCACGAATCCTTCCGGTTGTCGCATGAAGATCTCCTCCTCTAGTTCTCCATGAAGGAACGCTGTCTTTATGTCCATCTGGTGGACTTCCATGTCTTCTACAGCTGCCAGACTGAGAAGTATTCGGACCGAGGGAAATCTGACGACCGGAGCGAAGGTTTCTTCGTAGTCTATTCCCTCTTTCTGAGTAAAACCTTTCGCCACTAACCGAGCCTTATACCGCTCAATTGTATTGTCCGGATTCATTTTTAGTTTGAAAACCCACTTACATCCAATTGGTTTTCTATCGGGTGGACAGTCCACCAGCTCCCATGTATCAGCCGCCATGATTGAAGTCATCTCTTCATTGATGGCCGTCTTCCACCGGTTTGTTTCCGGACAGTTCATTGCCTCTTCAAATGTTTGAGGTTCATCCGGGTGAGATAGTTTAGTTACTTTGTTATTAACTTGTTTCTCTTGAAGCCTTTTGCTGCTTCTTCTCCCTCCCTCAAAATCTGCGGCTGGAATAGATGGTTCTCGTGGATTCTTTCGATTCACCACGGCTTCTCCCCTGTCCCTCGGATCCATATCCGTTTCCACCACGTCTTCCGCTTGTGTCATTCGCGTTTCCAAGTTCAAGTCTTTCTCTGTCTGTTTTGAATCTGCAGAGATAATCATCTAAGCCTGCAAGAGTATCGTCTTCTTGAAAACTCGGATAGTTAGGGAGATGAAAGTCATCACAATTGTCTGACTCAACTCTGATTTTGACTGGTTTTGAGGATTTAAAGGGATCTACCGACTTCCTTTCATCCATAGCTACCACATGTTTAACTAATATTATATCTTCTCTCTTTAGATCATATACTGTATACCCTTTTACATCCTCATCATATCCTAGCAAGTATCGTGGTTTCCCTTTAGGATCTAGTTTCCAGTTTGATTTATCTGTATCTAAACTGAAGACTTTACTACCGAAAACCTTTAAATGAGATAGATCTGGTTTTCGGCCGGTCCATTTCTCATATGGAGTTTGGCCTTTCACCGCCGAAGTTAGAACTCTGTTTCTCAAATAATTTGCACAATTCATAGCTTCTGCCCAAAATCTTTTTCCTATCCCTTTTATATGACAACATACTCCGTGCACTATCATTTAGTGTCCTATTCAATCTCTCGGCAACACCATTCTGTTCCGGGTTTTTTGGAACCGTCTTTTGATGTTGAACACCATCCTCCCTTAAGAACTCTTCAAACTGATTGGAGGTATATTCTCCTCCATTGTCACTTCTTACTCTCTTTATTGAGGTCTCGTGAAGTTTCTCGACCCATGCCTTATATTGTTTGAAATACTCTGGAGTTTCTGATTTATTTTTCAGAAAGTATACTCGGGAGTACCGGGACCAATCATCAGTAACGGTTAGCATAAATCTTTTGCCTTCGGGTGATGGCGCTCTCGCCAGTCCCCAAATGTCGGTGTGTACCAAATCAAAAACTTTTTCTCCTTTATAAGTTGCTTCCTTTGGGAATGGTAATCTGTGTGCTTTACCTTGAGCACATCCACTGCAATCACTCACATTATCATTTTCCCCAAAGCGTATTCCTTCAACTACTCCCAACTTTTTTATTTCTCTTAACTTTTCTAGATTCACATGCCCAAGTCTCTTATGCCACACCATAATATCATTGACACCAGCATAGTAAAGTTTGAGTTTTTCATTACTTAAAGAAAGCTTGAACATTCTTTGGTTACCTTTCTCAGCAGTGAAATACACATCTTCATCAAAGCTAGGTGTAAAGACTCCTTTTTTGGTGCTAGTTTCAAATCCTTTATCATCTAATACAGACGTAGAGATAAGATTCTTATTTAACTCCGGAATAAACAATACATCGGAGAACGTAACTATTGAGGGTTTTCCCTCCACCACGACTTTCAGATCTACCGATCCTACATAAGTAGTGGTCACTACCCTCCCATCCCCATATTTAATCTCTACTGTAGGGATCTTTCTCAGCTTAGTAAACAAATGCTTATCTTTGCACATGTGCATAGATGCACCTGAATCCACAATCCAGCCTCCTTCACCTTTCAGTCCACCGAAAGCACATTTCTGCTTTTGTGGAATTTCGACTTCTGTTTTTGCCTCCAACTCCTCATCCAAAAGAAGTTCGTCGTCCTCCTCATCGGATTCCTCCTCGAGTACCTGTGTGACAAGTGCCTTTTTCTTCCCTCGTGTTTGACCCCCGGTCTGCCCCTCCTTTATCCGAAGCTCGGTCAGTTTGGTGCATTCTGCCATGTAATGCCCAGGTTTCTTACAAAAGTGACAAAGCCCCTTTGGTCCCCTCGTTCCAGATTCATCGGATTGATTTTTCAGGTCTTCCCCTCCATGACTTCCAAGGGGTTTCCGTGAATCTTTGTTTCTCCAACTTGCTCCAGCCGCCAAGGCTTGTCCGTTCTTAACTCCCCTTCGGATTTCGATTGTATTCTCTCGGACGAGAATCATACCAACTACTGAATTCCATACCCATCTGGAGTCCGGTAGATCCTGTACCCGGTTCACAATGTTCTCATACTCATCGGGTAGTTTCATGAGTAAACAATGTACCTTTGCCTTCTCGGTTTCTACTTTTCCGGCACACTCTAACTCCATGAAAAGTATAGCCAGCTCATTGCAGAAATCGAGCATCTTCTCTCCTTTGTGAAAGTATCCATTGATCATTTGGTCTGCTAGCTTCTGTTCCTGAATAGTACCGCTACTGTACATCTCTATAAGCGCATCCCACAGATCGGATGCCCTTTCCACCTGTAAATGAGGACCAGCGAGTCCTTGTGTGAGATGACGGAGGATAAAATGCTTGGCTGCCATGTTGTTGTAGTCCCAGGTATCGATATCATTCTCCTCATTCCTCGGAATAGGAGACATGAAAGCAGATCCGGTTGCTATAGGTGTGGATTTCTCTTTTTCTTTCCCTTTTTCCATCACGATGCTTTCTCCGTCTTCTGATTCCTCTGATGACAGTGGATCTGGTTTCCTACCAAATCTGCTTCCTCCAAACCCTGGAGGAATAGCAAGACCAGATGGGCGCTTCACTCGCCCACTCACTATTCCCCAAAATCTTTTCTCACATAGGGCTCCCATCATCATACTCTCCTAGTAGATGAACCCAGTCCCATAGAATATGGGCACCTTAGAGGGTGGGCCCATAACCTGCAACTCTGAGATCTCCATAGGTACTCAGGGTAGGCAGCTTGCTAGAAGCCTCTAGGATAACCTCAGTTCTTTAAGCTTTGTCTGAATATTGCTGACACCCTGACAGAATACAGACTCACCAAAATGCACCCCTTAGAAGGGCTGACACCCCTGAGTCTGCCAGAAAAAGAATCCTTGAATTTGCTCCCCTGAGCAGTTAATTATCAATGGTCAAAGATGACCCTTTTATACAAAAGCTCTCTGAGAGAGAGAGGGCTACCTCTAATTTTCTAAGTCCTAAACCCCTCTCTAAACCCTCTCCTACTCATGTACGGAACCAATCAATTGAGTGTATAGTACAGAAAGTACTTGGTCCGAAGTACTTTTCTGTACGGCCATTGTACGATATGGCCAGAAAGACGACGCCTGCCATATCCGGGTTCGCCATAATATGTCCTGGAGATGCCGTCATCCAATGTCATGCTGCCACGTGTCACCCGTTGTGGTTGTGACTGAAAACCGCCAAATCGACCATTCCGCGATGCCGGCTTCTTTCTCTGTCGTTAGATTTATGTCGGCCTTAATTTATAGCCGTTAAAAATACAAGTAGTACATTTCCGGTGTAGTTCTATTTTTAACGGTGTCTGTGTGATTGTGGTCCGTTTGTCAATAAATCGAACTTCTCTTTTTCGTCATCTTTAAGTAGCTATCGTACCCTATATACTTCACCACTGGTCTTAGACTACAGGGTAAGACTAACAACTACTTTGACGGATGGTAGGTACCAGGATCAAATCCTGGGTCCGTCAATCCTTTTGGTAAGTTTACCAAGGATCTGCCTTTTGACTCTAGAAGGAGCATAGGCAGCCATTGCTCTAGCTTGCTCTCTAGCCTTCAGTGACTACGACAAGTATGGGGGCTAGAGAGAGAAGCTAGAAGCAAGCTGCCTCTGCTTTTTCCTGCTTTTATTTAAATCTTTTAACTAACCTAGAAAATACCTTTTATTTCAACATACAATTCATAAATTATTTAAGAATTTCAAGTACCCGTTTGTATGGCTTTAAAGCTAAAAACTCTTCCTCCCCTGTCTCTAGACTTTGACAAACCATTATGCCGAGTTTGACTCAATTCCTTCCAATTTCTGCTTGAATTCCATTAGAGTTACACATACTTTCACATCTTTCATTTCAAATTTTTCTAGCATGTTACCTATTGCTTCTTTCTGAGTCAACATAATCAGCCTTTTGTTTCTGTCTCTTTCTACCTGTATACCTAAGATATACTTGGCCTCTCAGAGGTCTTTTATTTCAAACCTAGACCTTAAAGCCGCTTTAATGCGGTTTATTTCATCCATGGACTTACTTATTAATAATAGATCACTCACATATATAGCAATGTAAATTATCCCATCCTCCCTTTGTATAACATATACAAGATGATCTGAGCTAATTCTCTTAAAACCTAGCCCAGTCAAAAACTCATCTAACTTCAAATTCCATTGTTAGGGGGCTTGTTTTAGCCTATACAAAGACTTCATAAGTTTACACACCAATTCCTCCTTCCTTTTTTCTATATACATATCAGGTTGTTTCATGTAGATGGTCTCTTCGAACTCTCTATGCAAGAAAGCAGTTTTGACAACCAATTGCAGTATTTCCATATTCTCTATAGCCGCTAGACTTAGAAAAATTCTGACAATAAGAAAACTAACAACTGGAGAGAAGGTTTATTCAAAATACCTACCTTCTTTTTGATCATACCCCGTGGCCACTAGTCCGGCCTTATACCTTTGAATGGTGTTGTCCGGGTTCAACTTCACTTTGAATACCCATTTGCTGCCGATGGTTTTATGCTCGGAGGAAGATCCACCAGCTCCCACGTCTGTGCCTCTATAATAAATTTCATTTCATCGTTTGCCGTCTCAATCCAGTGATTTTTCTTAGGTGATGAAAAGTCCTTTTGAATTGTTAGAGGCTCCTCTGTAGCTGGAGAAAAAGCGAAGTGAGAGCTTGCTTGCAGACGATTGCTAGATCTCTTTCCCCCCGAAAATTGAGGCTGAAATCGTTGACAACCTGTTATTTGACTGCCTTGGCTGATCCGCGACCCGTTGTGGACGAGACGGTGTAACCGTTTTTTGCGCCTGAGCTGGAACGTGTGGTGAAGCATCTTGTGAAGTCATTAACGGAACTGAAGGAAGAGTAGTCCCACTTGGCGGTGAAAAGTAGACTCGCTGCGTATGGTGAAAGATGAGATATTTTTATTTTTACTTTGCCGGTTTGTCTAGTACTTTAAAAGAGTCAACCGAATCTATCTCATCTTTAATCTTGATATTTCTAGAGACAACCACTTTCTGTTTCTCAAATAAAAGAACTCTATAACCTTTTGCATTATCCTCATACCCCATGAAAATTCCCAGTAAGCCCTTAACATCCATTTTCCTTATATCTTGTGAAGTATCTAGAATAAAACACTTGCTGCCAAAGATCTTAAAGTGACTAACATCAGGTTTCTCTCTTGTCGAAAGCTCATAAAGTGTAGTGCTAACAA
Organism: Zygnema cylindricum; assembly: GCA_037447655.1. Taxonomy (NCBI): domain Eukaryota; kingdom Viridiplantae; phylum Streptophyta; class Zygnematophyceae; order Zygnematales; family Zygnemataceae; genus Zygnema; species Zygnema cylindricum. The sequence goes on along the minus strand of JBBHKE010000586.1, from coordinate 124,680 downwards.
ATCTAGAGGCAATTCTGTTCTTAATATAAACAACACAGCTAAGTGCTCCAGCCCAGAATTTCAAATCTACCCCTTTATATGCAAGCATGGACCGAGCACTTTCTGTCACTGTCCTATTTAATCTCTCAGAAACACCATTCTATGCAGGTGTATATGGAACTGTTAGATTGTGGTTGATACCTTCATGAAAGAAAAACTCTTCGAATTCCTTCGATGTGTATTCTCCCCCATTGTCCGATCTCAACGCCAAGATTGGAACTCCATGAAGCTTTTCCGCCCACGCTTTGAAGTGTTTGAAGTGAGTAAACACTTCACTTTTATGCTGCATGAAGTAAACTTTGGTGTACCTCGCGAAGTCATCTGTGAATGTAACCATATAGTGGACGCCTCCAGCTGAAGCCACTTGAGAAGGACCGATAACATCAGAATGTATTAGCTGAAGAACTTTCTCCGATTCGTGGTGTGTTTCTTATGGAAGCGGCAATTTGTGGATCTTGCCAAGTGAACAACCATCAAATGATTTCATAGGATGAGAACTGAGAGAAACTCCCACAACTTTTCCCGAGTTCACCATTTTGTTAAGACTATCATAATTCATATGTCCTAATCTTTTATGCCACAACTCATTATCACATTGGACACTTGAGTAGAGAACACCATTTTCTTTATATTGAGCTATGTCCATCCGGTACATTTTGCTAGCATCTCTAGTTCCTGTTACTGCTACTTTCCATTTCTTGCTAACAACATGTCTACCTCCTTTCAGAACTACTTCAAAGCCTTTGCTCTCCACTAAGTATGTAGAAAAAAAGATTTCTCTTAAAGTCTTAAACATACAAAACATTGTGAAAGGTTCTCTCTACCACCTTTCCCCCCACATCTACCATCAAAGATACATCACCCTAAGCTAAGGTTTGAACACTCATGCCACAAGCTTAGTAGATACTATTTGGAGACGTTTGCCAGAGATTTTAGAAGCCGCCTTGTTCCAACACATGTGGGCCGACGCTCCCGTGTCCATAATCCATCCTGCATCCTTTGGACCCTCCATGACTGTCGTTATAGCAAATAACTCCGCTTCCTCTTGCTCATTAAAGCTTAGAGACTCAACTGCACCAGTTGCAAAAGTTGTAAAAGAGCATTTCCACGGGAAGGATTTTCAAAAAAACCTCTTTGATTTTGGCTCTGCTGCCAACGTGGCCTGTATAAACCTGTCTCATTTGCCTTTTTCAGTTTAGGACAGTACCTGTATCCATGACTCTTCTCATAACAATAAAAACAAGTAATAGAAGATGGCCTATTATATCTCTGATTAAATTGATTCTGATTTTGATAAAATTGACTCTTGTTTTGATTAACAAGATTTCTTTTGTCAAAGTCTGTTGCAAAAGCTTCAACCTTTCTTTCTCCCTTAGGGAGCTTAGTATTAGTCTCTTCCTCCAATATAAGATTGTACGCTAACTGAAATGAACAGCTAGCTTTATCATGACTCTTTCGCTGAGGAGACACACCTTTCAAGCTACTAACGACACCTCTAATAAGCAGAGTTGCTTGTTGAAAACCAAGAAATGACCCCCAACAGAAAAGTGTGCATCAATAAGTGCACGAAAATTGGCAGAATACTCGACCATAGTTCCCCGCGAGTATTTGTATACCCAAATTTTTCTTGCCACCAAGAGCTCCTCTTGAACATTTGCTTTCTCAAAAGCGGATTTCAGTGACATCCAAATCTCGCTCCCCTTCTTCATTTTCAGTCGAGACATGACCAAATTTTCTGAAATACAAAGAATTAGATTGTTCACTGCCATAAAATTCTTTTTTCGCCCAACTTGGATCTGTTTGAGCAAGGGAGCCATCCAAGACCCCGAATAATCAGCAGTTTCAAACGAGGATTCGACAATCACCGCCCAGTACGCATACTTTTGGCCATTGAAGATAAGATTTCTTGACGAAAGATCCATAACCTGTTCTTGTACAAACACCGTTGCAGGAGGAGAACCACTAGTAGTAGTGAAAGTATATGTTAAAACAACAGAAACTATCAAAACACCTACTCAACAACCAACTTTGATCAAACATAGAATATGACTCAAAAGGCCAATATGCCTCAAATTTTACACATTGATACACAACACAATAAACTAACAATTACCAATATTGAAACTCAAATGACTAAGTAAAACATCAGATATGATGTCTGCAAGTTTTCTAAAGATTGCCCTTAGAAAATTATATTCCCAAAATAGGATGCTACAAAATTGGCTAAGTCCTTAGTTATATACTCACAGTGTGTATCTACTGGTCTACACTAATTTTGGTCACTGTTATTGCGGTTATTACCCCGAGTAACGACAAAGTATCCTACTTGTACGTTACTGTACCGTTAGTACCTCAAAAACCCTAATTACTATTTTCCAAAAACCTAATTAATAGAACACTATTTTTTATAACACTAAACTACAAAACAATGTTTATTCAAATATTTTCAAATAACGAACCCTACACAAAACCATCCAAATGCTTAGTCAACGGTAGTCGCTAAAGTCCAGCCGACCATGGTCGTGTAGTACCAAGCACCTGAGTGCTTCGTCACTAGTGGTCCCACGTGAATCACGCTTGTGGTTACTAGTGAATCATGCTTGTTGTCCCAAGTGAATCGCGTCCATTAGAACAAATTCATTCGACGATGGTACCGTCGAACCGTACAATATATTTTCGGAATACCTGGTTCAGATTCCGTTCGTCCGATTCGTGAATCCAATCCTCAACTGCGTGACGTGTGTGGGTGACTCTCGGAGCCACTCCGTAAAACCTGCATACGTTCTCTTGCCGACACGTGTCTTTGTAAAAGTACAATATACTCTATTGTACTTTTGCTACTGTAACACTAATTAAGGTAAGTATTACAAAAAACTACTTAGAAAATATTCTAAGTTATTTTAGCCCTATCTACTGAAATTAAATATTTATAAATTACAACACTCCCCTAAATATTTAGACTCAGTTACTCCCTTAGTCCAATAACATCTTTGTAAAACTGTAACTTAGGAGCAGGAAAGGCTTTTGTTAACATGTCAGCCACCATCTTCTCGTCCGGTAAATAACACAATTTAACGACTTTTGCAAGTACTTTTTCTTTAACAAAAAGAAGTCTAACATCCATGTGTTTGCTTTTAAAGTGATGGCTAGTGTTAGAGGCAAATGCAATGGCTGCCTGGTTGTCATACTAGAAAGCTTAAGGACCAGTTTGCATATACCCAAGTTCGTGTAAAATAGACTTGATCCATAGGAGCTCCTTCTGGGCGGAAGCAGCGCCATATATTCTGACTTCATTGTGGATTAAGCTGTAACCTTTTGTAATTTGCTACTCCATCAGCAAGTTCCATCTCCAATCTTTAGAAAAAAGCTGGTCGTAGATTTTTTTTGTCTATCTTTTTTGTCTTATTCATCGATGTATTGATATTGGCTGATTTGCATGTTATAGGAACGGAGAATCATTATTTGTTGACGATTAACTGCTTGGATCAATCTTCTTATTGGCTATTGTATTTTAATGTAATAGAGAAAAAGGAAAATTTGATTTGCATGTTCTGGGAAGGGATAGTCATTGTTTGTTGACAATTAACTGCTTGGATCAATCTCCTAGTTGGCTATTGTATTTTAATGTAACAAAGAAAAAAGAAAATCGCTAGGCACAATATACTTTATCCTTTCGCTTGGGGGACGCCTTGAGGCTATCGCAATCAAAAAGTTCATAACGTGAACTAGTGTAACGTGACTTAACCTCGAAGCCATAAAATTTTACAGACCTTGTCGACGATCGTCAACATTTATTATCTAACATCTTTCCTAAGGTCAAAATTTGATTTGCTGAGAGAGTGTGACCTTTCTAGAGGAGGGTGCTCAAGGCAACATTTTTGAAAAATCATCATTGACGGAGATCCCTCGTGAGAAATACAGGCAACAGAAACGTTCTCTACGTTTTCAAAAGGGAGAGAAAAAAGAAGGAACCCATAGATCAAGAAAGAAGATGCCGTTAGAACCAGATGGCCGCAATAAAAATATCACATATGGTGGCGTGCCCTTTGTGTAAAGAGAGCCAACTGTATAACGAACAAGATCGATCAAGGTAGAAAGTCAATAATAAGGTCGAGAATGAGAGGGGAGGAGGAAGAAAGAGAAGGGAGGAGAAAAAACATAATCGAAGACGGCGTGCGACTGCAAGGCGCAGGGGCAACTGGAGTAATTCATGTAAAGAGAGAAAGTAGGAATATTCAGAATAATAATCATAATTTTGGGCATTAAGATGGAGACATACTGACAAACACCCAAACCATCACTGGAATGTCACCATCAGAAAGTGCAGAAACTCGGCGGTGATTGGGAGGAATAGGACAAAAGTTACGATATTTCATGGATTTTGGATAAACACACAGATTTCAATCTGGAAACATAAAGTATTCAAGACAATATGGAACTGGTAAAACCAAAAAGACCTCGGAGATGAAATGACCCCGTTTCCTAAAAAGATAGGAAACGAGGGCTATTAACCTACTCCTCCGACTTAGAAATCCTATATCCATGCTTTTTTTCAACAGTCAACGGAGGAAATCAAAACTCGTCGAGTACCAGTGACATAAAGGATTTGCGAGAGTTTTTCGAGGGGTGTTTTTTTGCTGGTATAATAGGGTGTGTGTTCCCCAATGTCAAACAAAAGCTCTTGTGAACAAATAGGGAAAGGATGGTGTGGCAAATGAAGAGTAACAGTGAGTGGGAAAGACATCCGAAATGGTAATTGAGAAGAAAAAGGAAAATAAAGGAAACGAAAGAAAGCATTGATGATGGGAACCATACCCAAAGAGGGCTTTTCGCACTTTCATATTCGACAGGTTTGACAAGTTCTTACATCAGATGGTAGAACATTTAGAAGCAATAGACCGCCCAAGCTAAGGTAAGTTATAGAGTAGCCGCGGATACATAGGCTCAACTACAAAAAAATGGGGGAATTGCCTACGAATGATATCAATTGTATCAATATATTTATAAAGGTGGAAGTATTAACATCATGGGAGAGTAAGTGAAGCTCGATTGACTTTATTGAACCGCTTCCAAAAAACCGAAGTGATATATCCACGTGCACTGTACGTACCTGACAATACATTTCCACCAAATTGAAGGATAAGGCATAGCGATGACCATCACCTATATCACCCACATCCGCTATAAGCCATAATCGGAAGCAAAAAATTGCAACCATTTCGCTTTTAGTATTAAACTCATAAAGACACATCACTGATACATAAACCTTCCAAAATTTACATCTCTTTTTCAGCAAACAAATAGCTATCATCGAATCAACACATAACCTATGAGACAATATTTACGAAGATTTATCATGTGACAAGGTTAACAATGCCGGTTGAATAATTGCCTGACAAAATATATTTTCAGCCACAATTTAGCCTCCACCTATTGGATGCCCAAAAACAAAACAGAAGCTTGAATTTATTATGTAAATGTTAACTAGGGTAGAATGCATGGCCAACTGGAAAAACAGAACATTGATAGTGCCCTGTAGTCATTCACAACGCAAAATTTCACAGTCAAAAAAATTCACTGCCGAAAAGAGAGACTCTACTCCATCTTATCCATAATTGCCAGTGATCATTTAGTCCCAAAACCGATGGAAAACAAGGTCCAGTCCTGCAGCCGATCGAAAACAAGTTCCAGGCTGTAACACAATCGAACGTATTCCAGGTTGTAACATAATCGAACGGATTCCACTAAAGATTGAAGCAACCAATGGGTAGTGGAAGAACAGTCAACTTTTCAGTCATTCTCCATCTTCCACACAATTGCCTTAGTCATAGAGGCGAACGAAAACAAGTTCCAGATTAAAACACAATCGAACGGGTTCCAAGATATAACACATTCGAGCGGATAACACCAACATTTGAAGCAACCAATGATTAGTGGAAGAATACTCAACTTCTTAGTCCTACTCCATCTTCTACATAATTGCTTGTGATTACTTAATCCTATCGGCGAACAAAAACAAGTTCCAAGTTGTAACAAAATCGAACGGGTTTTAGGCTATAACACAATCAAACGGATTGCACTAAAGATTGAAACAACCAATGAGTATTGAAAAAGAGTAAACTTCTGAGTCTTGGAGCTGAACGGGAAAAAGTACGAAAACAAGTTCAGGCTGTAACACAATCGGCAATAATACAATCAAAGTGGTTGTAACACAATGACATGGATTGCACTAACGATTAAAGCAACCAATAGGTAGTGGGAGAACACTCAACTTCTTAGCGCTGAAGCTGAACGAAAACACGATTAAAACAGCCAATGGGTAGTGGAAGAACACTCTACTTCTTAGTGTTGGTGCTGAACGAAAACAAGTACGAAAACAAGTTTAGACTGTAACACAATCGGGAGTAACACAATCAAGTTTAACGAAAACAAGTACAAAAACAAGTTATGGTTGTAACACAATTTGCAGTAACACAGTCTAAGCACAGCAATAATACAATCAAAGTGGTTGTAACACAATCGAACGGATTGCACTAACGATTAAAACAACCAATAGGTAGTGGAAGAACACTCAACTTCTTAGTGTTGGAGCTGAACGAAAACAAGTACGAAAATAAGTTCAGGTTGTAACACAATTGGCAATAACACAATCAAAGTTCAAGCTGTAATACAATCGGCCGTAACACAATCAAAGTTCAGGCTGTAACATAATTGGAATTCACACAATCGAACAGGTTTCAAGATCGACATTAACACAATCAAAGTTTAGGTTGTAACACAATTGAACGGGTTTCAGGTTGTAACACAATCGAATGAATTCCACCAACGATTTAAGCTACCAATGTGTAGTGGAAGAACATTAAATTTTATTAAAAACAGCCAAGGAAAACAATTATGCGAAGCCAAAAATCATTACTCTTTGAACACAAATACATATGATCTCATTAGACATCTCACTTGTATTATCTCTTACCCCATTAATCATCTCTTAACCCATGAAAAAAAATGCAAATATAGATACAGAAAAAAATAAACAAAAAAAAATAAAACATTAGAGAGTAGTCAAACACAGCACAAAAGAAAAAAAAATAATGATAGATAAAAACAAAAAAATAAACGTTACTTAGAAAGAAAAATGTTTAGACGGAATAAATCAGTGTTTGAAAGTCATTAAGCGAAAGAAATCCTTTTTGTTTACTTTTATGATTAGTGGCTCGTTTTTTGCATCACTCAAGGTAAAGAGAGATTAAAAAATAAACAAAAACACATAAAACAAAAATCACAAAAAAAAAGATGAAAATAAACAAAAACAAATGAAAAAAAAGAGAAAAAAAAGGAAATAATTGTAGATGAATAAAAAATGTAGCAAAAAGAAGAAAGCGGCTAATAAAATTTAAAGAAGCGAATGCAATCATACAAATCAAAAAAAAACATATGCTAAGAAACTAAAAAAATCATAGAGAGAGAAAAAAAAATGTAAAGAAAAATAAATAATTAGAAAAGACAAAGAAAAATGCTAAAATATTAATAAGTAGAAAAAGTGAAAAAAATAGGAGAAAAGGCAACCACAAATTGAGAAACAAAAAAAAACCCTTTTCAAAATTTACATTTTTTTTTTAACAAATAAATAGTTATTATCTAATCAACCCACAACATATGACACAAGATTTAAAAAGATTTATCACGTGACAGGATAAACAAGGTCGCTTGAATAATTGCTTGTAAAAATATATTTTCAGACACAATTACCCACAATGAAGACTTTAGCCATAGAATGCACAAAAACAAAATAGAAGTTTGAATTGATCATGCAAATGTCGACTAGGGCACAATGCACGACCAACGTCAACTAAAACACAATACACGACCAACTAGAATAACCGAATATAGATATTGCCATGCACTTATTCATAGCCAAAAAAGAAAAATTGTAGTCCATCCTCCATATAAGTGCCAATAATCACTCAATCATTAAACCGTGAATATAAACAAATTCCAGGTTTTAACAGAATCAAACACATTGTACCAACAATTGAAGCATTCAATAAATAGTGGAAGAACACTCTATTTCATTAAAGACAATTATACGAAGCTAAAAATCACTACTCTCAAACCACAAAACAAACACAAATACGTATGATCAGAAATACATATGATCTGACTAGAGATTTGAGTTGTATTACTTCTTAACCTATTAAATAAAAATGAAAATATAAATAGAGAATTTTTATTTTTTTTTAAGTATAACAAAAAAAAAGAAAAAAAAAAGACAAAAACAAAAACATTAACGTTACTCAGAAAAAAAAATAGTTTAGCTACTTTAAATAGGTGTTTGAAAATTTAAAACAATAAAAAATCCACCTTGTTTAGTTTTATATTTAATGTCACGTTTTTTGCGTCCCTCAATATAAAGAGAGATAAAAAAAAACCTAAAACACGAAAAACAAAATATAATATTAAATAACAAAAATAAAATAAAAGAATACTTAAAAAATAACAAAATTTAAAAGTTTGTGGATAAATTTCATCGATTTGATAAAAAAAAAGACTCATTGCAATTACAAAAACAAAAACAGAAAAAAAAAAGAAAAAAAAACAATATGAATTTTTTTTTATTTTTAAGAGATAAATATAAAAGTAAAAATAAATTATCCAATTCTTCATTATGTTGAGTTTAGAGATCAGTCTAGTATACATAAAGACTAGTATGCATA
>JBBHKE010000586.1:0-115917 GCA_037447655.1 Zygnema cylindricum | reverse complement strand
GCACATCATCGCCGAAATCCCGGAGTGGTCACTTTGGCATTTAGTGACGTGGCATCACCTGGCGCCACGTGGGGAGACATCATTCGGTCGCGGGAATTCCGAGGAACGTACGGATGAGTGGAAAGTATACACGCGTCCACTAATGGCCTTGTCGTACAGAGGCCGTACAGAAAGTACATCGGCAGTAGTACTTTCTAGTACTATACAGTTTTGTGATTGGTTCGTACAGGCAGTAGATAGGAGCTGTGAGAGGGAATTAGGAAAAACTAGGACTTAGGAAAATTTAGGTAGATAGTCCTCTCTCTCAGAGAGTTTGTATAAATTGGCATCTTTGCCACCCTATAACTTATCGCCTGGTTGGCCGTTTTCAGTGATTCTTTTTTCTACGGACTCAGGGGAGTCCAGGCTACACAGGGGTGCAGTCAAATTGTCAGTTTGCCTTCTTGGGCAGCAGTGGTTGTGGCTTAAAGTGGGTTAGTTAAATACTATCTAGAGGCTTCCTGCATTCTGTGGTCCAATGGAGGACACAGAATTGCAGTACATCTCTATAAGCGCATCCGACAGATCGGATGCCCTTTCCAGCTGTAAATGAGGACCAGCGAGTCCTTGTGTGAGATGACGGAGGATAAAATGCTTGGCTGCCATGTTGTTGTAGTTCCAGGTATCGATATCATTCTCCTCATTCCTCGGTATAGGAGACTTCAAAGCAGATCCGGTAGCTATAGGTAAGGATTTATCTTTTTCTTTCCCTTTTTCCATCACGATGCTTTCGCCGTCTTCTGATTCCTCTGATGACGGTGGATCTGGTTTCCTACCAAATCTGCTTCCTCCAAACCCTAGAGGAATAACAAGACCGGATGGGCATTTCACTCGCCCACTCACTATTCCCCAAAATCTTTTCTCACATAGGGCTCCCATCATCATACTCTCCCAGTAGATGAACCCTGTCCCATTGAATATGGGCACCCTGGAGGGTGGGCCCATAACCTGCAACTCTGAGACCTCCATAGGTACTCAGAGTATGCAGCTTGCTAGAAGCATCTGGGATAACCTCGGTTCTTTGAGCTTTGTCTGAATATTGCTGACACCCTGACAAAATACAGACTGACCAAACTGCACCCCTTGGAAGGGCTGACTCCCATGAGTCTGCCACAAAAAGAATCCTTGAATTTGCTCCCCTGAGCAGTTAATTATCAATGGTCAAAGATGACCCTTTTATAGAAAAGCTCTCTGAGAGAGAGGCGGCTATCTCTAATTTTCTAAGTCCTAAACCCCTGTTTAAACCCTCTCCTACTGATGTATGGAACCAATCAATTGAGTGTACAGTACAGAAAGGTACTTGGTCCGAAGTGTTTTCTGTACGGCCATTGTGGAATATGGCCAGAAAGACGACGCCTGCCATATCCGAGTTCGCCATAATATGTCCCGGAGATGCCGTCATCCAATATCATGCTGCCACGTGTCACCCGTTGTGGTTGTGACCGAAAACCGCCAAATCGACCATTCCGCGATGTCGGCTTCTAATGTCGGCCTTAATTTATAGTCGTTAAAAATACAAGTAGTACATTTTCGGTGTAATTCTATTTTTAACTGTCTTTGTGTGATTGCGGTCCGTTTGTCAGTAAATCGAACTTCTCTTTTTCGTCATCTTTTAGTAGCTATTGTACCCTATATACTTCAGCACTGGTCTTAGACTACAGGGTAAGACTAACGGCTACTTTGACGGATGGTAGGTACCTGGATCAAATCCTGGGTCCGTCAATCCTTTTGATAAGTTTACCAAGGATCTGCCTTCTGACTCTAGTAGGAGCATAGGCAGCCATGGCTCTAGCTTCCTCTCCAGCCTTTAGTGACTACGACAAGTATGGGGGCTAGAGAGAGAAGCTAGAAGCAGGCTGCCTCTGCTTTTTCCTCCTCTTAGTTAAATCTTTTAACTAACCTAGAAAATACCTTTTAATTCAACACTCCTACACTCCCATCACTTCCTTTTTTCAAGTCCATGGGAGTGGTACAACTGTTAGCATTTTCCATCTGGAATTTTTCAAGCATATTACCTATTGCTTCTTTCTGAGTAAGTCTGATAATCTTCTTCCCCCTATCTCTCTCCATTTAAATCCCCAAAATATATCTTGCTTCCCCTAAATCCTTCATATAAAATCTGCTTCTAAGATCTTTCTTTAACTTATTGATCTTTTCCACAGATTTACTCAACACAAGCAGATCATCCACATAAATTGTAATAAAAATGACACCATTCTCATCCTCAAACATATAGATAGAATGGTCAGAGCTGATACGGATATATCCCAAACCTGTAAGAAACTCATCTAGTTTCTTATTCCACTGTAGTGGAGCCTGCTTCAGTCCATATAAGGACTTTATGAGTCTGCAGACTTTGCTCTCTTCTCCTTCTTCCACGAACCCCTCCGGTTGTCTCATAAAAATTTCTTCCTCTAACTCACCATTAAGAAAAGCAGTCTTAATGTCCATCTGGTGTATTTCCATGTTTTTCGCTGCTGGCAGACTGAGGAGAATCTTTACTGGTGGGAACTGAACAACTGGAGCACAAGTCTCCTCATAGTCAATCCCCTCCTTTTGGGTGAACCCCTTTGCTACCAATCGAGCCTTATATCTCTCAATGGTATTATCTAGGTTCAGTTTTAGTTTAAAAACCCATTTACACCCAATAGGTTTTCTGTCTGGAGGGCAATCCGCTAGTTCCCAAGTATTTGCTTCCATGATAGAAGCCATTTCATCATTTATGGCTCTAATCCATCTTTCTTTCTCTAGACTATTCACTGCCTCTGAGTAAGACTGAGGCTCATCTGGGTGAGATAGCTTAGTTACCTTATGAGTTGCTTGTTTTTCCTGTATCCGTTTGCTGCTCCTTCGTCCTCCGTCAAACTCAGAAGATCGAATAGATGGAAGTCTTGGATTTCTTCTCACTGTCTCATCGGCTCCCCTATCCATGGAAGCTGGTTCTTGTCCCGCTTCTTCTATCTCCTCGGAGTCGATAAAAGTATGTGAGGTTTCCGGTGAGTCTCCTGTATCTTGGATCTCCCCTGAATCTGCAATCACGGTTTCACTCATGTCCCTTTCGGGAACGACCGAGTTCTCCTCACTTTCTGACTCAAATCTGATTCTTATCTTCTTTGTATATTTGAAGGGGTCAAATGACTTCCCTTCATCCATGACAACTAAGTGTTTGACAAGAATGATAGACTTCACGTCAAACTTCATAAACTTTAAACTTTAAATATATAGTTTAAAGGATGATAAGTTATGCGAGCCTTATGCGTGTCTATGGTATTATCTGGTTCAATTTTAACTTAAACACCCATTTACTTCCAATAGCCTTTCTTCCTGGAGGAAGTTCCACCAGATCCCAAGTTTGGGCCTCCATGATGGACTTCATTTCCTCATTGACGGCTTCCACCCAATGTTCCCTTTCATTACTCGAAAAAGCTTCTTTCAATGTTAAAGGCTCTTCTATGTGTGCAGAATGAGCAAAGGCTGCATTTTCTCCCCTGAGTCGTGCACTTCGCCTCACTCCACCTGGAAATTCTGTCGCTGGTATAGATGGTTGGGTCCTCCTCCTTGATACATGTGATTCTTCTTGTGATTCAGTTTCAGCTTGAGGTAGAGGAGATTCTACAACTCTTTCGGGCATAACACTTCCTGTTTCTGGTGGAGAAGATGATTCCAAGTCATTTTGACTTAAACTAGATGCATTTTCTACATTTTTCTTGAAAAATAAAGGATTTTCCTCTAAAAAGATATAATCAACACTTTTATCTTTCTTTTCATTGCTACATTGACTAAATACATCTACTCCTCTTCCCTCATCCTTCACTATGATGTTTCTGGCTACCACAACTCTATTTCTCTTAATGTCATATACTTTATAACCCTTGGCATGATCATCATACCCTAAAAATATACCTGGTATGCCTTTTGGCTCTAATTTCCATTTTTGTGGATCATTATCTAGCAAAAATACCTTACTTCCAAACACTTTGAAGTGACTTACATCTGGTTTGTGTCCTGTCCACATTTCATAAGGAGTTTTATCTTTTATTGCCCTTGTTTCTAGCCTATTTCTCACATAAGCTGCACAATGCATAGCCTCTGCCCAAAATTTGTAATCTATGTCCATATCAGCCATCATTGTCCTAGCACACTCTGATATGGTCCTATTCATCCTTTCTGAAACACCGTTTTGTTCCGGAGAATAAGGAACGGTTAGTTGACGTGAGATTCCATGCAATTTTAGGAATTCTGCAAACTCATTAGAAATGTACTCCCCTCCATTATCAGATCTGAATCCCGCTATCTTTCTCTCATGTAGATTCTCAACCCAAGCCTTATACTCTTTAAATTTTGAAAAAACTTCATCCTTACTTCTCAAAAAATAAACTGTAGTAAATCTACTATAGTCATCAGTAAAGGTAAGCATAAACTTAGCACCTCCCACAGATGGATACCTAGATGGCCCCCATACATCTGAATAAATTAGTTCTAGCACCCTGCTACTTCTATGATCAGTTTGCGAAGGGAAAGGCAACTTATGAATTTTTCCCATTGCACAACCATCACATACATTTGATGCTGGTTTTTGACTAATTTTTACACCTTCCACCATTTTTTGATTTACCATCTTTTCTAATCTATCATAATTCACATGTCCTAAACGTTTATGCCATAAATCACAATCACTGATTACACTTGAGTACATAACATCATTGTCATTATCATTTGCAAGACTCAACCGATACAAATTGTTTCCTCCAGCAAATCCTTCTGCAACTATTTTCCCATTCTTACTCACTGTTTTCTTTCCATTCTCAGATATAGTTTTAAAACCTTTCTTTTCTACCACTGACGTAGAGAAAAAGTTTCTTTTAAAAGCTGGGACATGCAACACATCTTCCAAAACCCTTTTCACAGGTTTTCCCTCTACGTTCAACATAAGTGACACCCTCCCCTTTGCTTTTGACTCAACAAAGGTATCATCACTAAAATAAATTTTGATGGGTGAAATAGATTGAATACTCTCATATAGATGGCGATTGCGGCACATGTGGGCAGATGCACCGGAGTCCATTATCCATTCGTCTTCCTCCACGCCTTCCGTTGCTTGTGCCATCGCAAAGTATTTCTTTTCGCTGTTGATAGGATAGCTGCTCACATCCTCCTCCTTTAGTTCGTTGAATAGAGAAGTTGGCCGTCCACCAGATTGAGAAGGAACCCGGCTTTCGTCCCAACCAGAGCGAAAATTTCCTGTAGCTTTCGCTCTCTTGTAGGCATTACACAATCTGAAAACATGGCCTTTTTCATCACAATAATAGCATGTCAAAGGTGTCCTTCTAGGACCACTACCTCTGCCACTGCCATTGCCAATCTTAGAGTCTGAAAACTGGTTAGCTAGTGCCTGAACAGACTTACTACTACCTCTTTGTGACATTTGGTTAGCTTCTTCACTCAAAATAAGTTGAATTGCTAATGCTATGTTCCATTGACGCTGTGGAATAGCCCTAAGCCTATCCATGGCTCCCTTATATTCATCGGGCAAAGTTCTCATCAACAACATAGCCTGCTGAGGTGGTGAAAAGTCCCCACCTGCACTAGTACTCTGAAGAAACAACCTTTTCATAGCATGACAATGATCTGACATACTACCTCCAGAATACTTAAATTCAAAAATCTGAGTGGCTATGTTTGTCTGGACGGTAACATCTAGCTGAACATACATAGCACGTACACTAAACCAAACATCAGATGCTTTCTTCATCCAAGATACGACATTAGCAAATCTTTGTCATAGACTGCTTCAAGACGTTGAGGCAATGGAGATTATTCTTTCTCCAATCCGGCGCAGTCACATTCGCTGATCCTTCCACAATGGATGACAAGTCCCTCTCCTCGAAATATGAGCTCAACATATCTTCTCAGTATAAGTAGTCAGTTCCGTCAAAAATAGGCAATTTGGGCGGTGGGCCCATAACCTGTTGAAGGTCATGGGCATTAAGACTCGGTTGTGATCCACTCCCACTAGGAGCCACACTTGCACCAGCAAGAGCAGGTGGAGCACTAGGGCTAATAGGAGCACTTCCAATAGCAGCTGAGCCATTATCAGACATGTTAGCGGAAGCAAACCCAAAGAGAAATGCCTAAAAGACTAGATCTATAGTGTAAGATATGTAACTCCAAACGAAAGAGGTATTTCAACCAAACAAACATGTACTACAAGCAAATTAGAGACAATAGAGCATAAAACACCTTAAACTGCACTCAGTGCTCTCATTTCCTTAATTCTTGTGTAGAATGTACATTCTGTATTGAAATGATCAATCCTAATTGAACTAAATACTCAAAAGATCTAAAAAACATCTAAAATATCTAGAAAACATCTAAAACGTATGTACATGGTTCACCAGACACTGTACTAACAAAAATCTAAGTGTTTGGACCAGAATTGTCCACTAACAATATCTATACCCTAAAAATCCGGGTGATTCTTATCACGTCTACATTCATTGGCGGCCCTACACACTAATTAACTTAAAGACATGTAGATACTACAAAAAATCCACACTAAATTTGGTCAATATTGAACAGTTGGTATTCCAAAAATATTCTAAGTCCTAGACTGAAATTTCTAAGACTTACTAAAGCTTACTTTTCAATAATCCCCATACTTAGCTGTAAACACTCCCTTACTAGTGAAGGTATCAAACTCTTTGTCATCTAACACAGACGTAGAGACAAGATTTTTACTCAGCTGAGGAATGTACAGTACATCTAAGAATGTAAGTATAGAATTCTTACCCTCCACTAAGATTTTCAAATCTACTGATCCCACTAGATCACTAGTAACCACTCTCCCATCCCCCTACTATATCTCTGCAATAGGGATCTTTCTTAGCTTAGTGAAAAGTTCTTTATCACGACACATATGCATAGATGCACCTGAATCGATAATCCATCCTTCGTGTGGAGCTTCCCGAATTGCTCCAAGGGCACACTTCTGTCTCCGAGGGGTCTCCTTCTCCTCCAGACTCTCGTCAAGAAAAAGCTCCCCATCCTCCTTAGAGGACTCATCCTCGGTTTCTCCTATCACTTTAGTAACCACAAGTGCCTTTTTCTTCCCTGCGAAATAACCCCCTCCACGGTTCTCTTGGAGCCTCAGCTTCGACTCCTTGGCACAATCTGCGATGAAGTGTCCTGGCTTCTTGCAAAAATGACAAAGACCTTTTGGGGGCCTCGGTCCCCCAAAATTATCTCTTTTCCCTCTATAAGGTTTTTTCGGGTCCTTCCCCCATCGGTCCCCTCTTGTTGCTACAGCTTGAATGCTCTTTCCTCCTCTCCTAATCTTTATTGTGTTTTCCTGCACAAGTATCATCCTAACCACTGTGTTCCATTTCCATGAACTATCAAGCATTTCCTGTACTCGGTACACTATGTTCTCAAACTCATTTGGTAACTTCATGATAAGTGTGTTAACTTTCATTTTCATTGTGCCTGTCCACCCGGCACTTTCCATCTCCATATATAAAGAAAAAAGATCATTACAGTAATCTAACATCTTTCCTCCTTTGTAATTGTAACTCACTAGTTTTTTCTCAGCCAACTTGAGCTCCTGAATAGTTTTAGCTCTATAAATCTCCACCAAACTCACCCACAACTCCTCCGCCTTGTAAATGTGAAGATGAGGGGTGGCCAAAGCTTGAGTGAGATGCCTTAGAATCAAGTTCTTGGCAGCCATGTTTACATCCTCCCACATTTGAGTATCGTTCTCCACGGTCTTCAAGGTCGCCGCTCCCGGTATTGTGGCAATATGAGTGAGGGGTCTCTCCTTCACTTTCCCTTTTCCAGACACACTGCTGTCCCCATCATCTGCCTCCTCTGCTGAGGCAGCCGTTGCTGTATGAAATCTTACTTCTCAAAATCCTGGTGGAGTTCCTGAAGGTGGACATTTCACTTGTCCAGTGACGATACCCCAGTATCGTTTTTCGCACAAAGCTCCCATCATCATGGCTTCCCAATAGATGAACCCAGATCCATTAAAAGTGGGTACCCTAGAGGGTGGGCCCATAACTTGCAATTCTGTGTCCTCCATTAGACTACAGAATAGAGGAAGCCTCTATATAGTTATTAGCTAACCCACTTTCAATGGAAACCACTGCTACACAAGCAGACAAGCAGAAAATCTAACTGCACCCCTGTGCAGCCTAGACTCCCTTTAGTCCGTAGAAAAAAAATCTCTGAAAACGCCCAACCAGGCGATAAGTTATAGGGTGGCAAAGATGCCAATTTTTACAAACTCTCAAAGAGAGAGACGACTATCTTCCTGGTTTTTCCTAGGTCCTAGTTTTTCCTAGTTCCTCTCACAGCCCCTATCTACTGCATGTATGAACCAATCAGAACACTGTACAGTACGAGAAAGTATTACTGCTGATGTACTTTCTGTACGGCCTTTGTACGACAAGACCATTCGGCGGACGCGTGTCCATTTTCCACTCGTCCGTATATTCCTCGGAATTCCTGCAACCGAATGTCTTCTCTCCACGTGGCGTCAGGTCATGCCACATCAATAAATGCCAAAGTGACCATTCCGAGATTTCGGTGATGATGTGCGCCGTCAGATTTGACGCGAAATGTAATCTCAGCCGTAATAAATACTTGCGCGATATTTGTTTCGATGTCGAACAAAATGCGCGATATGCGTTTCAATTAGTATAATACTTCGTACTTTATCAAACTGTATCTATGCATGCCGTAAAGATTTTTAGTTGAATGATTTCTGTATAGTACAATAGTTTAAATACTAATCAAACCCTATATATCCTAACGGACTTCTACGACAGACTGGTTAGAGCTAACGGCTACGCCGCCCTCTGCCGGTCAGGGGTTCGAGTCCTGCCGAACTCAACCTTTTGTTGAGAGTGACTTAAGTCACTCTTTAGTTCTTCCCATGGAGATGAGGCAGCCATGGCTCCATCGCTCTCTCTCTCCTTCGATGACTACAACAAGTATGGGGGCGAGAGAGAAGAGATGGAGGCAGGCTTCCTACATTTTCTTTGTATGTTTTCTGCTAATTAATTTAGACCTAGAAAATACAATACAACAACTTATTTCAACATGCTCCACCAGCTGAAGCTCTAGGGTGGTACCAGCTCTATAGATCTCCACTAGAGTCATCCACAACTCTTGGGCCTTGAAGAGGTGAAGATGAGAGGTCGCTAAAGCTTGGGTGAGGTGCCTTAGAATGAAATGCATGGCATTCATTTTGGTGTACTCCCACATTTGAATATCGTTTTCCTCGGTCTTCACGACCACCGCTCCATTTGCCGTGGCAATAGGAGTAAGAGGTGTCTCCTTTCGTTTACCCTTTTTGGACACACTGCTGTCCCCATCGTCTGTCTCCTCCGTTGGAGCAGATGCTGCAGCAAAAAACCTCACTCAATCAAACCCTGGTGGAGTCCCGTGAGATTGTCGTTTCACTCGTCCACTGACGATACCCTAGTATCGATTTTCACATAATGCCCTGTCATCATGGCTTTCCAATAAATGAACCCAAATCTGTTGAAGATGGGCACCCTAGATGGTGGGCCCATAACCTGCAATTTTGTGTCCTCATTGGATCACTCAATTCATGAAGCCTCTAGATAGATTTTGGCTAGCCCTCTATCAATTTGGATCACTGCTACCCAAGCAGGCAAATAGATAATCTGACTGCACCCCTGTGCACTCTAGACTCCCCTGAGTCCATAGCAAAAAGAATCACTAAAAATGCCCAACCAAGCAATCAATTATCAAGTGGCAAAGATGTCAATATTTATACAAGCTTGTTGGGAGAGAGGCGGCTACTTCCTCTATCCTCTAAGTCCTAAACCCCTCTGACAACCCCTATCTACTGATGTGCGAACCAATCAAAAGACTGTATAGTACAGAAATGTACCACGGTTGATGAAATTTCTTTACGCCTGGTGTACGACAAGGCCATGGAGGGGACATTTGTCTCCTTCGGACTTGTCCTCATGCTCCCCGGGATTCCCGCTTCCTAATTATATCTTGCCACCTGTCGACAAATCATGTCACATCCGAAAACCGCCAAGACGGCCATTGTGGGATCGCGGCGATGATACGGGTCGTCGCATCCAACACGACATTTAATGTTCGCCGTCCAAAATAACAAATATCCGGTATATTTGTTTTGTGCGCACTAAATCCCAACTATTTCCTATGTCCTTAATTTGTTATTTCGTTAATCGGATTAATGATGTAGCTAATGTTTAAATGGGTATCAAATCCTATGTATCATAACGGACTACTTCGACAGACCAGTAAAAGCTGACGGCTACGCCTCGCTCTGCCGGTCAGAGGTTCAAGTCTTGCCGGACTCAACCTTTTTGTTGAGAGTGACTTACGTCACTCTTTAGTCTTGCCTATGGAGCTGAGGCAGCCATGGCTCCACCGCCCTCTCTCTCCTTCAATGACTACAACAAGTATGGGGGCTAGAGAGAGAAGTTGGAGGCAGGCTACCTGTTCTTTTCTTTTAGCTATTTTAACTAATTAAGATCTAGAAAATACCTCCCCTAAATCTAGTGATTTCAACACACTGGTGTGCCCCTACTTTAACCGCAGCCCGGTTAACTTAGTGCACTCAGCCATATAGTTCCCTGGTTTCTTACAAAATTGGCACAAACCCTTGGGAATCTTAGGTATGAACTCCTCGGTCTGATTTTTCTACCCCTCCCTTCTATAATTTCCCACTAGTTTCCTGGAATCATTATTCCTCCAATCAGTCCCAGGTGCTAAGGCTTGCCCACTCTTTCCTCCTCTTCGGATCTTAATCGTATTTTCCCGAACGAGAATCATCCCTATACCTGAATTCCAAATCCACCTTGAGTCCGGCAAGTCCTGCACATGGTTGACTATGTTGTTGAACTCATCTGGTAACTTCATGAGCAAATAGTTAACCTTCATCTTTTCAGTTTCAACCTTTCAATCACTCTCTAGCTCAATAAAAAGTGTTGCAAGCTCTTTGCAAAAATCCAACATCTTCCCCCCCTTGTATACATATGCGTTAATTTTTTGATCAGCCAACTGTTGTTGCTACATCGTACCACTTCGGTAAATCTCTATGAGAGCCACCCAAAGATCGGATGCCCTCTCTACTTGCAAATGAAGAGATGCAAGCCCTTGAGTAAGATGGTTGAGGATGAAGTGTTTAGCCGCCATATTGTTGTAGTCTCAGGTATGGATATCATTCTCCTCGTTCCTCGGAATAGGTGACATGAATTCCAGACCGGTTGCTATTTGTGTGACCGTCTCCTTCTCTTTTCTTTTGTCCACCACCTCCCCTTCCTTTGTCTCCTCCGTTGAAGATTGATCCGCATCTCTAGTGAATCTGCCTCTTGTAAACCCTAGAGGGATCCCAAGACTTAATGGACGTCTAACCCGTCCACTCACTATTCCCCAAAACTGTTTCTCACATAGAGCTCCTGTCATCATACTTTCCCAGTATATGTAGCCAGTTCCATTGAAGATGGGCATCCTAGAGGGTGGGCCCATAACCTGCAGCTCTGAGACCTCCATAGGTCCTCAAAGTAGGTAGCTCACACAAAACCTCTAGGATAACCCTGACCCTTTTATGTTTCAGCAAGATTAACTGCCACCCTGCCAGACAAAAACTCTGAACTCCTTTACTTTTGTGAAGGCAAGACTCCCTTGAGTTTATAGCAAAAAGAATCTCTGATTTTCTCTCCTAAGCAGTAAGTTATAGAGGGTCAAAGTTGACCTTTTGTACAAAAGCTCTTTGGGAGAGAGGGTCCAATCTATCAAATTTTTCTAAGTCTCTAAAACTCTATCTACTGAAGTACGGCACCAATCATAATACAATCTCGTACAAAAAGAACAGGTGGCGGTGTACTTTTTGTACGGCCATTGTACAACATGGCCAACAAGTCGACACATGTCATTTTTAGATTCGTTCCTGTCATCCCTAGAGATGTCCTAATCCAATATGGATGTCCCACGTGTCAATCGATGTGACGTCAACCGAAAACCGCCGAAAACCTATTTTGCGATCTCGGCATGCTTTGCGGTCGTCCATTTAAACCGGATTTCAATCGTAGCTATCATAAATACTTGCGCGATATTTGTTTCTCCTTCGAAACAAAGTGCGTGGTATTTGTTTCTGATGTTCCGCACGCCGTACAACATAAACTGTATCTATGTCCAAATATCCCGTTAAATGAAATAGCCTACGTGTCAATATTTATATAATTATCAAACCCTATATCCTATAACCTTGATGTTATACTAATTGGCTAAGGCTACTGGCTACCGGCAACTCTGATAGAAGGCAGGTACCAGGTTCAAATCTCTGGTCCATCATGTACTTTTTTGGTGAATCTACGAATCTAATGTCAGTCCACGTCTGGATAGCTTAGGCGGCCATGGCTCTATCTCCGTCGCCAACTTTCAGTGACTGCGATAAGTGTGGGAGTTGGAGAGAGGAGATAGAGGCAAAGTGCCTCTGCTTCTTTTCTGCATTTTACAAAACCTAGAAAATACTAGAATAACCTTTAATTTCTACAGGTATCAAACTCCTTATCATCTAATACAGAAGTAGAGACAAGATTTTTGCTCAGTAGAGGAATATAAAGTACATCTGAGAAAGTGAGTATGGAAGTTTTACCCTTTACTAAGACTTTTCGATCTACTAATCCAACTAGATCTGTAGTAACTACTCTCCCATCCGCGTACTCTATCTCTACAGTGGGGATCTTTTTTAGCTTGGTAAAGAGATGCTTGTTGCGACACATATGCATGGATGCACCTAAATCGATGATCCATCCTTCCTATGGAGGTCCCCGAATGGCTTCGAGAGCACACTTCTATTTTCGAGGAATCTCCTTCTCCTCCAAATTCTCGTCAAGAAGAAGCTCTCCATCCTCCTTCTCAGAGGACTCATCCTCCTCGGTCTCCCCTTTCACTTGTGTGACCACAAGTGCCTTCTTCTTTCCTTGGGAGAACCTCCTCCACGGTTTTCTTAGAGCCTCATCTCCGACAGCTTGGTGCAATCAGCTATGAAGTGTCCCGCTATTTGCAGAAATGACAAAGGCCGTTAGGAGGCCTTGGTCCTCTAGTTTGATCTTTCTCTCCCTTGGAATTGTCGTATTGCTTCCTTCAATCCTTCCCCCACCAGTCCGTTCCAGCAACTAGAGCTTGAACGCTCTTTCCTCCTCACTGAATCTCGATAGTGTTCTCTTACACAAGTATCATCCAGACCAATGTGTTCCACGTCCACAAATAGTCATCCATTTCCTGCACTGAGTACACTATGTTCTCAAACTCAGTAGGCAGCTTCATGATAAGGGTGTTGACTTTCATCTTCATGGTACCGGTCCACCCAGCACTCTCCATCTCCATATACAAAGAAGAAAGGTCATTTCAATTGTCTAGCATTTTCCCCCCTTTGTAAGTATACTCCTTTAACCGTTGCTCGGCCAACTAGAGCTTTTGAATGGTAGCGGCTCTATAGATCTCCACTAATGTCTCCCACAACTCCTCGGTCTTGAAAATGTGGAGATGAGAGGTTGCCAAAGCTTGAGTAAGATGCCTCATAATGAAGTGTCTAGCTGCAATGTTTGTGTATTCCCACATCTGAATATCGTTTTCTTCGGAGTACAAGGCCGCCGCTCGGATACCATGGCGATAAGAGAATGAGGTATCTCCTTCCCTTTCCCCTTTTAGGATACACTGCTTTCCCTACTGTCTGCCTCCTCCGTTGGAGCAGATACTGCTGCAGAAAAACCTCACTCAACTAAACCCTAGTGGAATTCCATGAGATTGACGTTTCACTTCTCCAGTGACGATACCCTTGTATCATTTTTGACAAAAAGCCCCTATCATCATGGCTTTCCAATAAATGAAACCAGATCTGTTGAAGATGGGCACCCTAAAGGGTGGGCCCATAACCTGCAATTTTGTGTCCCTTATTGGACTACAGAGGAAGCCTCTAGATACTTTTCGGCTTACCTTCTATAGCTAGGATCACAAATACCCAAGTAGGCAAACAAGGAATCTAACTGCACCCATGTGCAATCTAGACTTCCCTAAGTTCGTAGAAAAAGAAATCCCTCAAAACGCCCTACCAAGCGATTGGTTATAAACTGGCAAAGATGCCAAAATATATACAACCTCAGTGGGAGAGAGACGGCTACCTCCTAAATCTCCTAAGTCCTAAACCCCTTTCACAACCCTTATCTACTGATGTACGAACCAATCACAGAACTGTAAAGTATAAAAAGGTATTGTGGCCCGTGTACTTTTTGTACGGTCTGTGTACGATTCAGCCATTGAGTGGACGCGTGTTTCCCGCAAACTCGCCCTCATGCTCTTAGGGATTTGTGCTACACAATGTTATCTTGCCACGTGGCTCCAATTCATATCACGCCCGAAAACCGCCAAAGCGACCATTCTGGGATCTCGGGATGATACGTGCTGTCGGATCTAAATCGGCTTTTAATGCTAGCCGTTGAAAATCAATGTCCGGTAAATTTGTTTCCTGCGTTTTCACTTTCGCACTATATTTCGTTTTTTTCTATGTTACTTATTCGTAATTCCGTTAATCGGATTAGTGAATTCTGACATATTTAAATACTTATCATACCTCATGTACTCTAACAGACTTCAACGACAGACCGGCTAAGGTTGACGGCTATGCCTCGCTCTACCGGTCGGAGGTTAGAGTCTTGCCGGACTGATCTATTTTGTTAGAAGTGACTTATGTCACTTCTTATAACCTGCCTAAGAAGCCAAGGCATCCATGGCTCCACCACCCTATTTTTCCTTCATTGACTACAACAAGTATGGGGGATAGAGGGAAGAGGTGGAGGAAGACTGCCTATGCTTTTCTTTTCTATTTTCACTTAAGCTATTCAGAACTAGAAAATAATTTGTAAATCTAATAATTCAACATTAGTCTAATCGCATGGCCCAACAACGGCGAGGTTGGTTTGTTGCTGGTCTCTAGAGAGTGAGTTTGCAAAATAGGTGGAAAAAAGTGTAAGATCACAACAAAGAAGAATGTGGAAGTTTTGCAAAAAAATAGTATTTTGAGTGGGCTGAACTGAGGAAAAACTTGAGTGAATGAAAAAAACAGATTCTTCCGCATAGGAAAAGCATAGTCGTCAAGGTCAAAAGGGGCCCACGAAAAAAATAACGCACAACTATAAAACCTCAAACTCACACATGAAAAATCAAGGCCGAAACAGATATTTGACTTTTAAACTCACTCCACAAAACAATGTATCATTTCATATCCTTCAATACGACAAAGATACGCCGTAGGCAAATGGATAAATAAAGTAATATCGGCAGCAAATACAGATGATTCACAAGGGAAAAAATGCAAAGAACACTTAATATATTACAATATGAAATACAGTCATTGAGACAACATGATACCAAATGAACAAAGACAAAATGAGTAGAAAATGTAGAATAAGTTCACACGATTAAAGTCATTGATAAACAACAATGGAAGAAAAAATAAAAAAAATCATATTTGAGAGTAATATCCTTTTACAACGTCATACTAAAACAAAACTATAATGAAGCCAACTAATCTATAGTATGATTTGTAAACACTATGTACTACACAATTGCTAACGCTTGCGTCTGAAGCACGCAAAACCCCTATTAATAAAAAAGAAAAGTTTGCTTATGCTACACACTATCTAAATATTAACTGTCGGTCACGACAAAAAGAGATCCCTGCAAACTTCTTCACATTTTGCTCCAAACGCCGCCATCCGCTCCAACACCTTCAAAATGATCCTTCCTTATTCCCAACGATCATATGTTGCCGTAGGGTGCGGGTTAATAGAACGACCGTCGGATGATGAACACCGAATGAAGAAGTTGATCGTCGATTAGAGTAAAGGATACAAAAGAGAAACAAAGGGAAAAGGGATAAAATGGGGTATGTAAGTTCGACAAAAATGATAGGAAGAAGGAGGGACGGAATGAGAGGAAATGATAATAATGTATTTGGAAAGAGCGATAAGGGAGAGAGAAAAAGAAGGGTAATTAACGTCAAGGAAAAGTTAGATATATTAATTATATTTCATGTATCAATGTCAAAATTTGGGGGTGCCGATATTGTAACAAAATTTCCTACCTCTCATAAAATCCCGTTACTACAACCAATATCAACCACACATTCCACACATTGAAAAATTACACATTCACATTGGAAAGACTCACATAAGGATAAACTTTAAATTAAAAGAAGCTTCTGTCTACATAACACTAGCTCGGTCTCTTGCCCTCGTGGCTCAACCTTTCTTTTAAAGTGTTTTCCACTACTCTCCAATCTTAATAATTATATCTCTTAATATACCTATTATTATATCTTTTGAAATAGAACTCCAAATTGCAGGATTTTTTCGCGGACGTCTACCAAATTAATTACTTTATATTTATAACCCTTAAATACCGATTTACGACCAATTTCAATCCGCTATTACAGCTACATCATCCCCTTTTTATTTTTAACTAACCTCAGTTAAAACACATTTCACTCTCAAGACAAGACTTCTATATTATTATCCCTCCAATACCTTTGTAAAAACTCAGAATTTTTACCTTCTAAAGTCAAATCAATTTCTGGCCTTCCTAGATAATGCACTTGCCAGAATTTAGTATTGCCGAATTTGAACCGTTGACAAACCCAATCTATTACCCATTTGTGGACCTCCGGTTCTATAATTATTGGGGGATCCAATTCATATTCTCCTTTAGTTGGTCGAAGATTTGTTTGTTTCAATTGACTGATATGTTTTACTGGATGATTTTCTATTGAAGGCGGAAAGTCCAATTTGGCAGCAACTGACGATATTATCCAATACAGTAAATGGTCCAATGTACTTAGGAGCAAATTTCCCTATAGAATCCGATTGTCCCTCGATCTTCCACCTATAATGAGTTTTAGAAAGCCAAACCTTGTCACCTGTGCTTACCACCTAATCACCCAGTTTGCCATTAGCATTTAATTTTTGCCTCCTTTGTGCCTTAACTAATGCATCCCGGATTGTTTTCCAAACAGTTACAATGTATTCCCAAACCTCTATTTCAAAACCTCTATTCTTTTCAGTGACCCATGTTATTTAGTCTAATACTTCTTTCGGTTGGTATCCGTATGCAATTTCAAATGGTGAAAATCTTGTACTAGCATGTTAACATGAATTGTATGCAAATTTTAACAATGGCAATTTAGATTCCCATGTGTTCTGAACTCCACCGCAAAAAGTCCTAAGTTTTCTCTAGAGTACGGTTCATCCTTTCTGTCTGTTCATCTGTCTGGGGATGAAAAGAGGTATTCATTTTTAATTCAGTGCCTAAATTTTGCTACAATTCTTTCAAAAATGCAGTCGTAAATTTACAATCCGTATCACTAACTATAGATAGGGGAACTCCATGATGCCTGACCACGTTGTCAAAATATAAATTTGCAATATCTACAATTGAATGATTAGTTTTGAAATTGATAAATATTGCCATTTTATTGAACCTATCGACTACGACTATGATATAGTCCTTTCTTCTAGATGTAGCTGGCAACTTGACAATAAAATCTATACTGACAAACTCCCATGGTATTTCGCGGATATTTAAAGGTCTTAAAAGACCTCTAGGTTTTTGGTTACTAGGTTTACTATGTTGGCATGGGACAAAATTTTCCACTTGTTAAGACACCTTCTTTACCACCTCGAGCCAAAACAATCTACTCTACAACCGACTAAGAATTTTATCTCTACCTACATGTCTTAAATGCCCATAGGCTTCGTGTAAATGTTATTTTCTTAATTCTCATATTACAAAAATGCATAGTCTATCTGTTGTTCGCAAATATAGTAAACCATTTTCTATTCTAAAGTTTTTGACATGCCTTTCATTGAATAGGTCAGAATTCCCTCCCGAAATATTCTTGCAAATCACAGCAAATAAAGATAGATTTTTATCATAACCATTTCTAACAGCATCAAAAAACAATTCATCCTAAACCATTGCACTTATTTCAAAAGATATAATTAAAAGATCTGCGACTATATTTGTCTTTCCATAAATACGTTTGACATTAAATTTGAAATATGCCAATTTTTGCATCCACCTGACCTGTCTGCCAGTCATAATCTGTGCATCACTTAATCTCTTTAAATAGGAGAGTGTTTTATTATCACATTCAACTGTAAATTCTTTATTATGCAAATAACAACGTCATTTTACCTATGCATGAATAATTACAAGTAATTATTTTTCTTGTGTTGGATAGTTTTTTTGAGCATCATTAAATTTCCTAGACTCAAAAGGAATAGGATGAAAATGTTTGCCGACTTTTTGACTTATGACTGCACCAAGACCTTTATCAGATGCATCTCTAGTGATCAGAACTTCAAATTCCCTGGCAAAATCAGATACACCTATGTACGGGCAAAGGTGAACATCCCTTTTAGTTCCTCAAAAGTTCTCTCTTGATTGGCTCCCCAAACAAATGTCTCTTGCTCCCGAAGTAAATCTGTCAAAGGTGCGGTGATCATACTGAAGTTCCTGATAAATTTCCTATGATAAGTGGCCAATCCCAAAAATGATCTAACTTCTGTGACATTAGTGGGTTGCTTCCAATTTTGAATTGCAATAATTTTAGATGGATCTATTTTATCACCTTCCCCACTAACTATACATCCCAAAAATAATTGTTCACTTTTTAAAAAACTTGATTTTGATAATTTTCCATATAATTTTCTTTCTCTTAAACTTTCCAACACTTGTAATACCAAATCTGAGCATCACCTTTCAAACAGCTAACTGCAAAAGAAGTTTAATCATCAGGATCTCAATTTTTAGATTCCAAATAATACTCCATATGAAAAATATAAGCATCTAGCTCATCAATCTTTTTACCATCAAAATATGGTGCCTCACTAACACACAATTTCAAATCTCTTATTTTTTTAGACCTATCATGATCATCCTCCCTAAAATTGGCATTCCTTTTACTATCTCACCCTTTTGGTCATTAACATCATTTTTGGTTTGAATTAAGTTAATGAGTTCATCCAATTTCTCATTTGAAACATTTCTATTTTCCTTTACAACTTTCAATTTACTTATTATTCGGAAATTGTTTCATCCACAGCAACAGCATGATTATTAAATCTTTTGACAAATTTCACTGTGCGTTTCTTTAAAACATTCAAGGCATTCTCCATTTCACGTTTCCATGCAGAATTTGCCATTGTCACACAATGAAATCAAACCAAAAAAAAGATAAAATATAATTTCCCAAAAAAATTTGCTGCAAGTTTAAAGTCCTCAGATTGCTCCTATCCAAAACTTCTTCTCCTTAACAAATCTTTAGAAAAAAATCAAAATATGATAAATAAGTAAGACATTGAAAGTAACTTAGTGCAAATTCAATTCTTCAATTTCCCAAACATTGATGCAAAAAGGTAAGAATTTTCCCACAAATTTTGCACAAGCAAAATTGAAAGCTCTCAAAGGTAAAATTCAACCATAAATTTTGCAACAACAAAATTGAAAAGCTCTCAAATGTAACAATTTAGGGTTTGAAAAATTTTAAGTCATTTTTTGACTCCTTTTCTCCTGAAGAAGTAAAGTACTCCACTTTCTTTCTCCTCTATTAGCAAATTTCCCATTTCCCACTAAATCAGGATCTTTTACTCCCTAATCCTCACATCCTCACCCTTCATGGCTTCAAGCCCTCCCTTTAGACATGATTTATCGCTAGGAGAAAGCTGATTGGAGTGAGATTTAGCGGTGGCTACGCTGACCACCCTTCCTGAGTCCTTAAGACCTAAACACGCCCCACATCTAACCAGCGGCCGCAGGCATTGTGGTCACTTAGTTTCCCTCCAATCCCCTACCACTCACATTGTGGTTCCACCGACACAGGTCAGAGCACCCTCACCGCTCACGCTAGTCAATTTTTGGGTGAGCAAGCTTCTCCTTGGCTTCTAACCAAAGCTTTGAAACCCTATGTAACAAGATTTCCTACCTCTCAGAAAATCCCGTTTATACAACCAATTTCAACCACACATTCGACACATTGGAAAATTACACATTCACATTGGAAAGACTCACATAATGATAACTTTTAAAGTAGAAGAAGCTTATGTCCACATAACATTAGCTTGGTCTCTTGCCCTCGTGGCTCAACCCTTCTTTTAATGTGTTTTCCACTACTCTCCACTCTTAATAATTCTATCTCTTAACTACTAAAACACTACCTAGTTAGTAAGAGATTTCAGTGCAAAAATGCCATTGTTCCAATTTGGTTTTAATCGCTCATGACCAAGATCAATCGAAAATTTCCACAAACTTTTCCAAAGGAAAAGATGCCTACTCTTCTCTTAGACTTCACTTTTTATCCATTATCGCCGTGGACTCGCCATACCAGAGTCAACGCTCCGTTGAATAGGTTTTACCTGGGCCAATCATTGATCAGCTAGGACTCAGACTAACCAATGCAAAAGCGTGAGAAATCTCCCACTAACAACGTAGCATTTACTAACCAATGGAACGCTACATTTTACTACGGAACATTTACGTGTAAAGTGCGCGTGAATTGAAACGCGACTTCGCACGTTCGCGCATCACAAATTTTACACGCGAAACTACCTTCGAAATTTACAAATTTTAACCTATGACGTTTCGTACTAAAAATCGTTCGAAACAAACCAGCATTTGTACTAAACGACTATTATTACTTTATAAACGTACGCTTGAAATTCCACGGCTACTTTTGACCCTTAACCTATTGCAATGATACCCACTTGTTAGTTTGACCCCGCGTTGTCACCTAAATACACCCATCGCTATATCTTTTGAAATAGAACTCCAAATTGAGCAATTCTTTCGCGGACTTTTACCAAATTAATAAATTTATATTTATAACCCTTAAATTCCCATTTACGACCAAGTTCAATCCGCTATTACTGCTACAAATATAGAGTACCTAAGGCTTATAACGACTCATGGTGTAGTGTCCAAACTATCCAACATTATTGTACTTAGTACTCCTCCCACGGATATGGGTGCCAAATTTAGAATTTTAGGGGCCGGCCGGTTTCGCCCTTGTGATTCAAAAAAATATATATATATATATATATGGTTTGGTCGGGTAAGGGTATGTCCCCATGTGCATAAGTAAGGGTTATTTTCTGTCGTTTTCCTATAAAACTTAGTGTCGCACTGCCTAAGTTGCAACCGTACGAAGGAATCGCAAATTTGTAGAGTACAATTTGCGTCACCCTCGAACTTAAGATGTACGAGAATTTGTCGTCTTGTGTTTTTCGACCCTCGGCCATGACAAAAAACATCATCTTCAAACTTATCTTTAAAACACATCGACGATGTGTTTTAAAACTAGGTATTTTCGATAAAAAAATAAAAACACATGTTTGCACGTGTCGTTATGTTCAAAAAATTTCAAACGATTTCCAGCGACAAAAAAAAGTATAGAATTCGCTATGTTCTGTCCTTTTGCGTCCAGTACAACGATGAAAAGTACACAATTTATTTTGTTTTGTCCGTTTTTGCTCGGTACTTTTTTTTTAGTTGCAGGGGTCTTGAAATTCCTATGCCATTTCACGTCGAGCGGACAGGAGACGCAAAGGGCAAAGCACATCTTCTTCAAACCGTGGAAGGCACATGTTGTAAGGCGGTACGTCTAGAATGTCACGGTAAAACATACGACGTCATAAGCAGTTACAAAAAATAACGTGTGACAACACACATTGTAGATACTGACACCCGTCATAAGTATTGTTGACGCATACAATCGTCACAAACGTATGTTACGATCATAGTTCAAAAGTAGGCGTTTTTATGGTAGGCCTTTGGTCGACGCCTTTATCGTAAGTTGTTTTATGGGCTTTTCACGTGATCTTCTTAGATCGCTACTTTGATCAACAACCGTCCGATTGTCCGAATCTGGCGGTGTAAATAAAAAAATTTGTCTGAAAGTTTTAATTGGTCCAATTTTCGGTCCGAATGTTTTAATTCGTCCGAATAGGTCCGAATACAATATGGATCTTAAGGTCCTATTGTATGTTTTGCATACAATAGGCATATTGTATGGGCCTACTTTCACCTACTTTTGAACTATGGTTACGATTACGTTCTTACACATACAAACACTTGAAAACCGGGTCCGGTGGATCCGCGCTAAAATACAAAGTAAGTTCACTAAGTTACAAGTACATGGGGACATACCCTAAGCGCGGTAAAAAAAAAATGACGGATTCGGATTGTTGAAATTTTGACTTTTGTGTCGTAGCAATACAACTGCACCTACTTGATATCTGAAACTATATCGTTAAGACGTCAAAATCGGATTCGATATGCTCTAAAAATTCCATTCGGTAATTTTCTTCACTTATTATTGTATCGTACAACGTTCTACAGCTAGTATGCTGGTGATAATTCTATTTGGTAATTTTCTTCTCTTAGGGTGCGTCTCCATGTACTTGAAACTTAGAGAATTTACTTTGTTTTTTAGCGCAGATCCGGCGGACCCGTATTCTAGATGTCTGTATGTGTAACAACGAAACAGTTACTTAAGGGTGTGACGATTGTATACGCTGACAATGCCCGTGACGGATGTTAACTACTAGAATATGTGATGACGCACGTTATTTTTTGTAACTGCTTGTGACGTCGCATGTCTTTTCGTGACATTGTAGATGTACCGCCATCCAGCCTGTGCCGTTTCACAGTTGAAGACGATGCACTTTGCCTTTGCGTCGCCTGTCCTCTCGGCGTGAAATGGCATCGGAATCTTGAGACCATAGTTGTCCCGTGCGCATAATACGCACGAAACGAACGCGCGAATACTACGCACGATACGTATTTAACGATGAAAAAAATGTTATTAAATACGTACCTGACTATGTAACCGTACATTTTCGTACATTTCAGTACTTTTAGGGGGTTTGAGGAGTTTTAGGGTACATTCTCGTGCGTTCTCAAATATTTATGTTAAACAGCCAACTATTATTCGTACACTTACGTACAGTGTCCGTATTTTTTTCTTACTTTTGACAGTTATTATTTTGAGATTTTTAGGGTACATTTTCGTACTTTTCCGTATATTTTAGCTATACGGACTTACATTTTTCGTACATCTACGTACGGCGTCCGTATATTTCAGTACTTTTAGGGTTAGTGATGGGGGGATTTTAGGGTGTTTAGGGTACTTCCCGTGCATTTTGTACATTCCGGTAAATTACAGTACAGCTGCCTTACATTATCCGTACTCCTAGGTTTTTTAGGGTACACATGTCGTACAACGACGTACATTTCCGTATGTTTTTCGTACGTTTCAGGATTTTTTAAGGATTTTTTAGGGTTAAGGGGACGGTTTCCGTACGTTTTCGTACATCGTACAGCGAAAACTACACCACCAATCGTTATTAGCGTTGTGTACACTAATTCCGTCCCGCTTTTTTTTATTTTTATTCTCCATTAGTGTAGTTCATTCTATTTTTTTCTTTATTCTATTTAGGGTTATTTTCAGTACGTTGTCTCTTAAATAGAGTGGTGTACGGTCAGTCTCAGACCGTACATAAATGTACCTTTTTAAGTTAAAAAGTACAATAAATTAGTTTTAGAAACCGCCGACGCATGAGAACGTGCGTTCTAAAAAGGAAAAAAAACCAGGTCGTTAAAAATCCCGCTCGCACATATTCGTCCGACAGCCGCGTTTCGACGTGTGAATGTACGATTTGTGTACAGTTTGTCAGATTTTGTACGGATACTTATATTAGTGCAAGCATGTTTGCGACCGACATTTTTTTTTTCAAAGATCCAAATTACCATAACTAAACAATTAGAATGTATGATTTTTTCCAAAATTTCCAAATTCTTAAATAGCGTACACCACGGTAATTATTTTTATACGCTAAAAAAACTTACAAGCTAATAACGATTGGCGGTGTACTGTATTATTCTGAATCTTGCAACTTTTTGGCCCCCCGGGGTGCCGAAGACGTCCGCGACCGCTCGTTTAGGGTTTATTTTTTCTCTTTTTGTTTTTTTTTTATTAAAAAAACCACCCAAAACACAAAACCCTATTTCTCGTACCCGATCCCGAGAGGTGCCAAATGTCGGCGCGAGGTGCCGAAGGTCCCACACTTGTATGGGGGCTTGTTCGATACCCATACTGTACTGTACATTACTATATTGTACCTGCACTATCGTTCTCAAGTACGGAAATTAAGCGATAAGGTGCACTACACCGTCGATCGTATTTAGCGTGTAGAAATTATTAGAGTAAAGAAAAAATTAGCGCCATTAATTCTAATTCAGTGCCAGGAGACGTGGCAAATTATGGTCCACGTTCTTAAATAGTGTCATTTATTCTATTTAAGGTTCAAGGGTCAAAATTTAGGGGCGCCGAATTAGTGTTCAACACGCTAAATACGATCGACGGTGTACATTACAGTACTCTACCGTACAATATAGTACACCTTGTAACAACTAAAACGATATTTGGTGTACTGTACTATATGGCGCTTTTTCAACTCTAATTTTACTGCGTGATGATGCGTGATGATCCATGATGATGCGTGATGGTAAAGAGGATGATGATGTAGGATGATGTAGGATGACGGAAGATGATCTAGGATTTGGTCCGTCATTAAATACGATTGAAGACATCATATATCCACATGATTTGTCATGAACATACCTAGGGCTAATCTTATATATTTTGTCCGTACGCTTTGTTGAATACAGTAGTTTTATTTAGAAGGTATGTAAACGTACACTATTTGTGAGTCCATTGTGGTTTCTTTTGTATGTTTCATCAGCATGGATTTTTGGTCTAATAGCGATGAAGTTCCCGTCACACAATCACCATCGGCATTTCATGCTTTGCTTATCACACAAATTATAACCAAATGCCCCCCTCCCTCCGCCCCATTGTGCCCTCGTCAACATTTGGTAGCACCTCAAAAGAATGTAGTAACTTAGCAATTTGAACCCATTGGAAGGGATTCAGAGATACGGACTTCGTCACGAGACAACCCTAATTAGTTGCGATAACCACAACAGAGTTAATATCTCGTCAAAATTTCATTAAAGAGTTTTCACTGTTACAAGCTGGCTGACATCTTTGTCTAAGGATAGAAATCCACCTATGTCTTATTTCAGCAACATTTACCTTCTATAATGGCCTTTACACTCTACCAACAACTCTCAATTGCACTTGATAGTATAACAACTGCTCCCGCGGAACCCTAAAAAAGCCGCAGTCTCCCTTCTCTTCTCCTCTTTTATCTTTCCAAAAAACTCCTACAAATCCGATCATTTATTTTAGCCTGTCCCTTTGATCATTTATAGGCACCAATAGCGATGAAACTAAATCATGTTTCCTATGACCACGGGATCGACTTATGTTTTACCTTTAGCTTTAAGGTTAAAGCTCTTCCCTATCAAAACCCTAACGGACTTCAGCTTCTTCTCGTGTCCGTTTCAAATCACGCGGTGCTTTTGTTGACTCTGGAAGTGGAGTAGAAGGAGACATAGAAGTCAAGTATTGGAGTAGATAGTGGTTGCTAGTGCTTGACTGCGACAAGTCGTCATGGAGCCGAACAAGGCCCTTTTGAAGAGCTCTCATAGCAGGTAAGAGTTGTTTTGACCCTTGAGTTTGCAGAATCCTCCCATGGATCACACATATCTCCTGTACACATTAGAACACCAGTCAAAATTTGCTCAAGGTACACCTTGAATGCCTATTAGAGTGAAGAAATGTTTAGTGCGGAGATTATTTTAGTGTTGACGAGGATGATTTCCAACAGATTACTGCATTAGCTGTAAGAAAAAAACAATGAGTATTATCAGCAATATATTATGTTCAAGGGCCAGAAAAAACCGGCACCAAATTAGTGTTATTAACGCTAATAAACGATTCCCAGTGTAGACACAAACATTCGCCAGGTGCAATCCAAAATATATATTCCTTAAAAATGAACTGAAGAAAGTGCGTCTTCCCATCACAAAAGGTTGGATTCTTAGGATATGATGAACTATTAAATAAACTCCCCTTTCACTACCCTACCAGCTGGTACACTTCATAAACAGCTAAAAACCGCCCTTCCATATCATAAGACACAAACATGTACTCCATAACCTAATTTCTGAAGAAAGCTCAATGGTAAAACAACCATATATACTTTCAAAAAAACCAGTACCAGTAGGGAACGAATTGGCACCTGGATCCAACGTAGAACAAATTCCAAATGAGGAGAATGCTCGAGATAATGTGCAAGTGCCATTAATAGTGTTGAAAGTCGAGAACTAGGAACGCTCGTGACAACAATATTTATTTTCGCTGGTTCCACTGCCTCCACAGCTTTTCGAAGGAGAGAAGGTTCATTTAATCGCAGAGCCAGCTGGAGAGCTCTACTGTATCGTTTTTCCAAGAGAGCCGTTTCCAATGTCTGCCAAAGTCAACATTATGAAAGACAATAGTTGAGAATTAGTGAAGCGAGAGGGGGAGGGAAGAAGAGGTAGGAAGACAGAGCAAAGACAAGTCGAGATAAAGGTAAAAAACAAAAGGCGAGGTAGGGAGGTGGTAAGAGAGGGGTCACTAATCAACATCAAGCTTCCCGTTGGGACTCAATGGCAATCCAGCACAGTTCAAAGGATCAGGAAAACCAACTATGCGAGAAAATCTAAGGCATTTCACCTCTCACATTAGACTGACTAAATGAGTTACATGATAAACTGGAGAGTTGAAGTATCACCCAACAACGTAAGAGAAATCAAAGCGTGACTAAACAAATTATACAACAGTAAAAGAGAGGGAAGCTGGAGCTAATATTCATGGAATTAGACTTGATCCAAACATCCAATGCTCCGATGCTTGGAACATAGACACCAACATCTGCCCTATAGACGCCCTTCTTAAGAAATATGTTGCTCAAGCTAATCTAAAGAAAACAACATTTCCGCATTTCTCACCTCAGGTGTGACATCCACATCCAAGTCGGTTGGATCAAAGACAAGCCCGTCATCGAGAGAGTAAAGGAGCACTCCTTCCGTTGTAGCCGCTGCCCAGGTATGTCCTGTCGGAGAGATCTTAACAGCCTTTGTACGAACAACAAGCCGTCCTCTGTTGTTGACGGCCCCTGGAAGATTCATACCGGGATTTTGCACTGTCTGGCCTTCCTCCTCAGCATCACTATCTTCCACATCGAGCAAATCCAATGGCCCAGCATCTGTCATATTTTTGCTGTTAAGCATGTTCAACACTCCATCGAAGGACTTGTTGGAAGATATTTCAAATTTACGAAGCAAAACCTGAGACCCAGCAGAGTATAATACTGAGCATGAGGAAAACGCAAACACCGCTGAGAATGCATGTGCTAAAAGCATTAATATGAGCAGCGAGTGCCATGAATGCATAAACTAACACTCCATGACTTGAAATTTTGAACTTATGCAACAAAATTTTAGACCCAGCCATAGTATAGCACAGTAAATGGGAGGAAAACTCAAAGTTTAATCACTGAGAATGCCAGTGTTAAAAGCATAATTATGAGCAGCAAGAGCGGTAAATGCATAAACCGACAGAAAACAAGATAAAGAGTGAAAAGGCAAGGTGAACAGATGACTACAGAAAAAGCCAATAGGGCATGGAGAGGGACATGGGACCACCTTGAAATGCAATGCTTAATCTTAATGAGGACACGCTTTGGACAAGTACTGTATCTTTTAGGTCCTGCATCTCTTAACATAGCTGGAACAAAAGGAGTGGCATAGGGATTCCCAACACCTAATCCAGGCTCCATTTGAAGAAGGGGGGATTCCAAACAGACTAAAGTCAATATTTCATCCTAGGACCCTTTGTCTATCATCTGTTTACATGTTGCAACCATAGGACAAAGAATAAACAGTACGAACTCAATTTCACACAGTACGTACAGCACAAAATACATATTTTTAGTTTGGTCAACGTTTCAATTTCAGCTCAATAAAATTTACCAGCCGAATTTTTGTCATCTTGTCCGCCAGAAATTCATCAAAAAATTTATCATTTTTTAAGAAATTTGAGAAGCGCAGACCATTTCTCCAGCCAAACAGGCATGGCATAGAAAGGCGGGAAAATTTGTAAATTGTGTGACATAAGTGCCACATTGGTGCAGGTTTTCTAATACGCAAGCAGGACGAAGTACAAACTGTACGTACTTAAGTCAGTAGTTCTTACTCTGTATGTACAGTTCTATCATACTTTTGTTCTCATTGCGCACATCTTTCTCTGACCACCAGAATAAGAGATTACAAAAGTGCAAAGCTAACTTTTCATCAGGTTTATCTCATGGCCAGGGCCCTTCAAGTCACCATGCATCCCTATCAGTCTTAATAAATGGAACTTTCTCATGAACTATTAACTTCACAACTAAAGGAAAAGGAAGACAACTTTCAAAAGCTAAGAGGGTCACATCGCTGTAACTTGATAAAAAAAAGGAAAAACGGTGAAGAAGTATATGAAGTGGGTACGTGCATTCCCACTAAATTCCTTCAGCCTGTCTACAATCAAACTCGTGGCAATGATAAGTTGATCAATAAGAAACACTAATCTAGTGCATGCAAAGTTCAAATAGGAAAAAAATAAGCTGGTACAAAATTAGGTTGGTTAAGACTAAGGTGTGGTCGATTTTAGAGATGTCGCCACATATTTTAAACCCACATGTGAAAAGAAAACGTTTCTGTAAAACCACATCGTCAACTAAAAGGCAATATTATCCCCTAGTTCAAAAACCATATATGACTGCAGCTCTTAAAGGAGGATGTAAATCAACACCAACAACGGAAACAAGCAGCTGCGAGTAAGAAAATTGGTTTAGGAAAATTCTTTCCATATATTATCTCAATGTCCAACAGGACAAAACTTCACAGAGGACTAACTTCCAGTAAGGCCCAAAATACTCTACGACAAAACCAAATGGTATTTGCAAGAGGGAGCTTACCTTCTCTTCCACATCATAACAGCATATATATTTGCTACTACCAGCAGCGAGGAGATATGAACCATCGGCTGAATAACAAAGACTAAAAAAACATTTTCCAGAAGAAG
Source organism: Zygnema cylindricum (assembly GCA_037447655.1). Lineage (NCBI taxonomy): Eukaryota > Viridiplantae > Streptophyta > Zygnematophyceae > Zygnematales > Zygnemataceae > Zygnema > Zygnema cylindricum. The sequence goes on along the minus strand of JBBHKE010000586.1, from coordinate 86,738 downwards.
TATTTGCAGCTGTTTGCCTATCGCCAGTCAGACGCCCTCCAGCAATATCCCTTCTCCCCTCGATAAAACTTTGGAGCTCTGCTTCCAAAGGATCCCAGAGGTAGATGTTTCCATCGAGAGTGGAACTTGCGAGCTGTCTCCCATCTGGCCTATAAGCAAGAGCTAAAACATCGTGTGTATGTTGCAAAACCTCCGTTCCTCCTTTCCCTTCAAAAACATCCCAGACGCGAACTGTAGAATCCCATGAAGCAGAAGCAAGCGTTTCCTGAGGAGAATAACACCAGCAAATGTATAAGAATAGAAAAACACAAGGAATATCACTTAACAGAAACTTCCACCGCCCGACAGACTCCTGAGGACACAGTAAGTCTAAGACTACTAACAGCATTTTTTGTTGTTTCAAGCCTCTGTCAGCGGCCATTCCTTTCAAACTGTTAAAGATAGAAATTTTCTCACTTGTGTAGGGGAGAAGGCTAAACCATAAATCGGTCCTTCGTGACCGCTCAGGATATCCAGCAGTCGTCCAGTTTTCATGGACCAGACAAATATCTGCAGAAATCACAAAAAGGAATTTGTCATGATTTGCTTTGGTCAAACAGAAAACATTCATCGCATAACAATGAAACCACTTCACTTCACCAACATGGCATATAAAGGAAGATACATTGGCATACAACAAGTCCGAAGCTAATAACCTCATGCATAGACGCCAGGTCCCTCAAAAAGCCTAACAAAATATGGTGAAGTCATTTTAAAAAGCAAGACTTACACCACATCCTTACAAAGCCAGAAGGAACCCTTTAGGAACGTCTCTAAACTGTGGTTCATACTATTTTTTCCATTAACAAATAATTCATTATACTGACCCTATAAACGACTTAAAGAATGATTCATTATACTGACCTGGAAAGTATCCAGAGATGATGCACAGATGATATCTCCTGCTGGATGCACTGCAAGCGCTCCGAGCTGTGTGGGCGTCGGAGAAGTGAAAGTGCGGAAATTTCGATAGCGAAGGAGGTCCCAGGCACGAACGGTGCCATCCAGAGATGTACTGAGAACAACTCCGCTGTTCGGGAGGAATTGAACGGCTGTGATGGGCATAGTGTGCTCGGTCAAGGTCACGAAGCAAAATCCAGAGCTGACATTCCATATCTGTACGCAGGTCAAAATACGCAATATAAATGAAAAAGCAAAGACATGTCTTGAATGCATAATGGATGAACTAATAATGGGGTGCTAGAATCTCTCAGAAAAGCCATCTTCGCAAATCATTACTGCTTTTTCTGACCAATAAGTCTAAAGTAGATGGAACATCCTTCTGCAATTATTGATGCAAATCACAAGTTTTCCCATCTTCCAATTTCCCAACTTTACATATGCAGTTTGCATCAATTTGACCGCTTGACATGACCCTTCTTGAAGAAGCAGGACTCCAACAACTAATAGCGGATGTCAACTTCGTACATTGTTGAAACAGATGACCAAGGTACAGTTGATATTACGCATTAACAGCATTGACTTGTGCTATTCTCATAGCCTTCCAGTCTTTTTTAACCCTTCGACATTTTTCTTCCTATTGCTTAAACCTTGGCCAAGAAAAAACTTCCCACACACACAAATCACTTGTAGCAAATTTATCATAGCTAGTCTGGGCTATACTTTCTCACATTCACAATACTCGTACCTGTGCAGAAGTCTGCATATTCCATAATGATTACATACAAAGAGTATGTGGATCAAAAAACTGTCCACAAGTGTCTTTACACACTACTTTTAGGTGTAGTCACACTGACTATGAACTCATTAGAGTGCACGGCCTAAACTAATGAAGAAAAACTTGGCAGAATCAAGGGCTCTTCATTATAACCACAATACATACCTTTACAGTGCAAATCATCAGCTCTTTCGAGATATAAATCATTCGAACTACCAGAGAACATGACAAGCCGCCATTCACTAGAAGCTACACCGTGAATCGCTTAGAGTGTTAATAACACTATATTCGCGCCCCCCAAATTTTAACCCTTGAACCTTAAATAGAATTAACAATACTAACTTTTTCTTTACGTTAAAAGCGGTACGGTCTAATTAGCGTTAATAAATCTAATTTTTGGGCAGTTTTTAAATAGTGTTGTGTACGAAATGTGTGAGTCTGTACTAAATTTGCTAGTTATTTCGTAAATTCAAATAAAGGCGTCGACACGCGAAAGTGAGTGCGTCGACACAAAAAAGCGCACTCACATTTGATTCCCAGTCATAAAGACGGGGTCAAATCGCGCGAACCTGTTCTCACATGTTCAAACGTCAATAATGTGAACCAAGGCTGTAGCGGCTTCAATATGGGGATGTGTATCCAAATTAGTGCTAGATGGATAAATTAGCGTTAATGTTTTGTTGGCGTTAGGCCCTTGAACCCAAAATAGAAGTATTAACACTAATTGTTTCTTTACACTAATAATTTCTTAACACTATAAGCGATTCACGGTGTACATGGAAGAGAAGAGGCAATTAAAGAGAGGGGAAAGAGGGAAGAGAGAATGTGGATGGCTGACGTAGGGGAGAAGAGAGAGGAGAAGAGAAGAAAAAAAGGAAAGGAGAGAAGGAGAGAGAGTTACTGGTTGAAAGTGAAGGAGCAGGGGAGAAAGAGGGAGAAGGGAGGAACAAAGAGAGTGTGGAAAGAGAAGAGAGTGGGGAGAAAGAGGGTGGAGACGAATACGAAGAATATATCAGAGAGGGAGGAGAGAAAGAGAGAAAATGATGGGAAATGGGGAGAGCAAGACATGCTCAACACTACACCTCAAAAACCATAAATTAGTATTAATAACAGCATTTGTTTAAGTGGCATATAATGAGTCGCGTAGCACATGTAATATTTCACTAACACTACCAGCGATGGGCACTGTACCAAACCTAAAGTTTCCGATTTCTTCTTTAAGTTTTTAGAGTTGAACCCACATTTAAAACTTCATTTATCCTTCACTTCCGATGTAAAGACACACTATAAATACACACACACACACACACACACACACACACACACACACACACTATATAATATATATATATATATATATATATATATATATATATATATATATATATCAATGTCATCAACAACTGGAAGGAAGCAGTGGAGACGAAAAATTTCCCCTAGTCGTGTGAGTCAGCCCTCCATATCCTGTTTTTAGTCAACACCATCCTCTTTTCTTTCCCTTCCCTTCCCTTCCCTTCTCTTACTTTTGCTTGCCAATACTATTGCGATTAGCGAATTCATTTCCACACTACCATAATACCACATTTAATGAACATAAAATACTTATTCACTGAGTTGTTCAATGAATATCACGGGCGAAGTACATTGCTGCTGTGTACAAATGGCAAGTAATTAGGACAAGTCAATCTGGTTTGTGTTTGATGTACAATACGGTAGTTGATTTAGTGTACAGTGCTCAACAAGTGACACATTAAGAGTTGAATTGTTCAAATCGTACAAAAACCCATTATTTCTTGTTCAACTAGGGAGCAAAAAAATAATGTCGAACCGTGTATAGGTTCGTTATTATAGGTATCACAGGTAATGGTCATCAATGTTGTTGACTTTTACTCACACACTTGAAATGTTATTCCCAACTAATGATTGTCAACTTCAATTTAACTAGCTGTGCGATAATGACTTTAATCGACTAAAATGGAGCATTTTCCACAAGTTGGTACTCCTTCAAATCCTTTGTGACCCTCACTGTTCATATGCATATTAATGACTCCTACCTGGACATATCACACTTCCCATATATCTTACATTTCCAAACGTGAAACATTCCTGCAAAATGAGAGGCAACCCTGTCTTCTTTCATGCACACCAACTTCACATGTAACTAGCACTTAATCAGTGTTTTAACGTACGCCAGACCACCCATCGCAATAAGAGTTATTCACCCAAATTCCAGGTAGTGCTTATTTCACCCCAAACATGAATTGGAGTTAACAACACTATGAAGTGTCCCACAATAAGCTGCGTTGCAAAACGTAATTTAGAGTATGTTAGCGCTAATAATTCACTAACTCTAATAGTGATGGGCGGTGTAGTATTAAACGTTTCATGTGCGCACTTTACTATTTAATGCGTGCACAACGTGCTTAGTGCAGTGAAATGAAGGGTGGAATTGGAGAAAGGCAACGATCGACCCGTGATGGAGTTCCTCTCACATGCCATTCTTTTTTTACTTTTTTATGGTTTTTCTAATGTTAGTTAGTGAAAGTGCACTCCACATCGCTACTAGTCTAAAGGAGTTATATAAGTATTCATGCAAAAATAAAATGTATAAATACTAATATAACGAAGGTAGACATGGCGACTTGCAATCCACCCCCTTAAATAGTACTATTAACACTTTTTTGTGACTTTCAGTCAAAAAAAGCCGTGACCAAATTAGTAGTAATAACACAAACAACAATGGGCAGTGTAGGCATGTGACTATAACGCACCTTTAGCTTGTGGTCGTCAGCACCTGTGGCTAGTAAGCTTCCATCCGATGAAAAAGCAATTGTATTCACATCATAATAATGGCCTTGCTGCTTCAATACATAGGTCTCCGACCTCCATTCCCATACCAAAAGCTGGCTCAATTTAGCACATCCAAAGGCTAGCCAATCCCCGGTCTCGTTAAACTGAACGGTGGTAATTTTTTCTTGTGAAATCGAAAGCAAATGTATGGCCGTGAAATCCGGCATTTGGTAAAGGCCAAAGACCCCTGTAGAAAATCCGGCCACCAAAAGATTCAACTGAGGATGATAATCCACAGCCGACAACTTTGCACCTGACTGCAAAAAAAAATGTTTTCCCTCCAATTTCCATTTTCCTGCAGCGAATTGAAGAACTTTCGCTGGTACCTTCTCTCCTTCCTCCTGTTTGTCATTTTCTTTATCTCGCTCTTTGTCTTCTTCAACCGCGAGAGAATTTTGAGCTCTTTTTTTTCCTTCGTTGAGCTCCAAATTACCTCCTGTAACCGAATCTGGAATAAACTTCCAAACAAAAAGGGCACCGTCTTTCGAAAGAGTGTAAACTCCATAATTAAAGTCTCTACCATCTGAATCCGAAGTTCTTTCAGAAACTGGAAGGCTGTAAAAGTAAGCTCCTACTAAAACCTCACGATGTCCGCTTAGGGTTACAGGCTTATATCCTTTAAGAGCCTGGAATGAGAAGATTCTGACCGTCAGATCTTTGCTTCCAGCCAATATCCACTGGCCATCAGGACTCCAGTCAAGAGAAGTCACACTATCATGACATCCTCCGTAAGTCCTATGGAGAGCAAAAGGGGCAAACGTTTTATGAATCCCAGGAGTAGACCAAACTTGAACAAGCTTACCAACTCCAGCAGCAAAATGGCGACCGGAAGGACTGAATTCCAGAGCTCCAATAGGACCTTTAAAAGAAAATCGATGGAGGACTATTTGTCGAGGTACGTTCACAAGCAACGCTCTACCATTGTCATCCACCGCTAATAAAAGAACACCATCTGGAGAGATAGCTATTCGCGCTATGTTGGAAGGAGTTTCGAAAGGAAGAGTGATGGTGGAGGAGTGCGCGAGGTCGGTGACTGTCACACGTGCGGCGGCGGGAGAGAAGAGACACGTGCCGCCGTGGAGGAGCACGTTGGCGCCCCTGTATGGAGCGCCGAGCACGCTGCGCAAGGCGAACTGCATCGCAGCCAATTAGGGCAAACTACACTGTCGAAGTTTTACCCTCGTTTTAATGTTCGTACAATCTTTTGGACAAAATACGTACAGGTAACCCTAAAAGTGTACGTTTCATCCTCAACATCAGGGCAACTTTCTCCAATGTCATTACTCAATACCCTAAAAGTCTGGGGGCGCAGGCAAAACGGATTACGGACTTACGGACTTCTGGTTCCGTAACTAAAGGGCTTTACCGTACAGTATCGCCCAGTTTGCGCCCAAACCATTTCGAACCGAACTAAACGGGCTTTTCATGTGATCTTCTTAGATCGCTACTTTGATCGGCGACAAATCTGACGGTTTAAAAAAAATACCTCAAAACTCGCAGAAAAAAAAAAAAAAATTTTTGTCCGAATGTTTTTCAAAATTTAGACATGACGTTTAATTCTCTATCGATCGATGTGCAACTCAACCCTGTTAATATTTTTTTTCATTTTGCGACCAATACAATATGGGTCTTAACGACATTTTCTATGTTTTACATACAATAGGCATATTGTATGGGCCTACTTTAACCTACTTTTGAACTATGCTTCTATCAAACCCCAATACTTTTCTCCTCCAGGGCTGGTCTTCTAACTCATCCAATCCCAACTCAACTAGGCTCCCCAAGAAGAAGCCCCGCTTACCCCTGTAATTGGTGGGCCCACTGGGCAAGCCCACTTGTCAACGGTGAAAAATTAGGCAAAAATGTTCACGGACATCCTTATTCTCTCATATTATTAAAAATCCGTGATATCCATGATTTTTTAACACAACAGTGGTGCTGGTAGGGAACCCTAATCCTAACACACTTATGATATGCACTACAAAACACATCACGACACTCAAACATCTGAAAATTTCTCAATAAAGAACGATTCAAACAAGGGCCATCACAGGCCATCATAGTGAAGTCATCATGTAATCGTGCATTTACATTCGAAAAAATGTGGACAAATGTAAAGACTCTAAAACCTACCACTCTTACTGCCCAATCACGCGAGTTCCCATAAATACAGAGGATTACTCCTATGCGTTACAGTTCAAAAGCCTCAAAAGATGTTCATTTGTTGCTGCTTTTTGTAACGAGCGAACAATTGTACTGCAATGGAATTATTTGTGACTTCACCGCAATGTGTCGAACATATAAAACTCGTTACTAAATTGACCTTAGAAGTTATTTAAAGAGAAGCCGATACAAAAGGATGACATGGCGAATACTGAATCAGATGGTCTAAACCTTTTTGACGAGGAATAGCAGGATCTGTAAATTGCGTGAAAGCAAGTGTAAAATCATTTCGCCTCTCAACCACTACCACTTCTGCTGAAAGATATTATAACAGTGACCCGCCCGGCTTTAACAATGGAGCCCTGCCATCTGATTCTCTGATAAAAAAGCATAAAAAAAAAGAGAACGCAAAAATAACCTAATTTAATTTTTGAAAGTGAATGTCTGAAAGCTGACGGCTGGGTCCTTTCCGCACCCCTTCTTTGTGGACAATCAAAACGTCCCTCAGATTTGTGAGATTTTTACCTGTAAACTCTTTCAACTCTCTCTCTCTCTCTCTCTCTCTCTCTACCTCTCTCTCTCTGTCGCTCGGACACCCTCTCCCTCTCCCTCTCTCTCTCTTTCAGCCGTCACACCTGTCACAGTGCCCCCATGAGGAGAACCTAACAACCGTTTCTCACAGATAGGCACAGAAGCCGGATTCACAAAACTGACCAGAAACAAACAAAAAAAAAAAAAACACCAACGATTTGTGCCTTCCATCATATCTATTTAAACAAAGAATGGGTTCTATTTCTGCTGCAACTGACGGTACAAGAGGACAATGAAATCTGCGTAACTCATAGTGCCTTGTCCTCTTTCCTCCATTAAGCCCTGGAAAAAGAAGGATTCGTAAAAATCCCCAGGCCTCGTTACTACCACCTGTTGGTGTATTCCGTTCCCTCTTCTAAGCTCCTCTACTATGGCCATAACTCGCCCGGAAACCTTGCTTCCCGTGGGAGCTATCGACGCCTGTTGATAAATCGAAAAGAAAAAAACAACATCATTCTCACAGTCAGAAAAAGAGACGCGAGAAATGGTCCATTGCATGCAAACAAAAACCTCGTAGAAAAACTGAAACTGAAAAATTGAAACAAAAACATTTCCCGTTAAGTCAGAAATGCTACTGACATTCCTTCCTCGGGCAAGTTATTTTCACAAAGCAATAACTTACATTCTATGCTTATCAACATTCTCACAGTCCATTCTCAAAGAATTTGAAAATAGAGGTGAAACATCTTACCCCGACACTCGCTCCTTCTTTGCCGAGCAATTGTGTTTCCCATTCGGAGGGCAAGTCCTTCCCCAACCACACAAGGATCCTTAACCCATCGTCGAGCAAAAACGCCCCTCTTGTATCCAATGACGTCGTGACAAGTGGCAACGCTGGAGGCAGCACCACTTTCCCATCCGGCCCCGATTTTCCAGCCTGTGTCCATAACAATAACACATGCTTAGGTCCACACTAAAATGGTTGGTACTTCTTACCCGTTCAGACCATAGTTCAAATGTGCGAAAACAAATGAAAACACGATATGTAAAAACCTCGTACTGTACGTGTCTACTCGGGTATAATACGCGTATAGTAGGAATACCAGGTATAGGGTTTTAAATTGTTTTCCAACATTTGAACTATGGTTCAGACATGGACGGAAACTAGGAAAATGTGCCCGAAAACTCACCCAGATTTACTCACCTCAAAGGGCATATTGTCAAAGCGAACAAGAACTGTGTAAATAAGCTTCACCATGAAAAATGCTTATGTCCACGCTAATCTTTGTTAACACTTGGTACTAGTTAAGACAAGCGTGGATGCAAACTAGGAAAGATTGCCATAAAACTTAAATAGATTTACTCAACTTAAAAGAGATTTGCTCACCTCAGGCGGCATGTTGTCAAGGCGAACAAGTAATGGGTAAATAAGCTTCAAGGTTCGACTAACAGGCATGCTCATGAGCTCATACATAGCCCACGAGCGAGGATCAGGAGCCATTTCACTGAACCCTCCTCGTAAAGCGGGTGATTTGCAGAGCCCAAGTATAAAGAGAGGGAGGAGTTTCAGTGTCTCCGGGTAAATCAAACGACCAACGGTGCGATGTTGAGCTTGATGAAGGGCCTTATACTCCTTCAAACCCTGAATGATCTTTTGCTGAATCAGCTGTCTTGAATCTTCTAATCGCGAAGTCAATGCCTTATCGAGTGCTGCATGACAAAAAAAAAAAAGAATACAAGAACGTAAGACACAAGGGACAAAGGGGAAAGCAAAGAAACATCACATTATTTCCTTTTTATAACCTCGCTCTGCTGAAAGCAACTATCAAAAGCAACCACTGTACTCTATCCTAATTTCATTTCAGTTTCACACAGTTCTTTGATTATACTGACAAACAAGAAATGCAAAGCCGCAGCCCAAACTTCGATACACAGAAATGAAGGAATATACAATGTCAAAGCACTCCTGTACCACTTCCCTCTCACTCCCATACAATTCTTTCTTCCCTCTCAGGATTGATTGCATAGGGTAATTACACAAGAGAAATTTACCCTCACGTTGAGAGTGAATTGTACAAATTCATGAGTAACCGTAGGTACAATTACCTCCAAAAACTTCAGATTGTACAATTTACCCTCAAAAGAGGGGTCAAACTTCAATAGAGTGATAAGACAATCAGCCACGAGCCTCACCGAGCTTCCCGAGAAGAGTAGCAATAGCTCCTGCATCCGCTGCTCGGTACATTTCTCCCAAATCTGCAACGACAGGAATGGCTACTGTGTGTACTCGAATGCGTCTTTCTCCAGAAGACGAGGTGTACAAAACAGCACATTGGAGATATACGGTCTGTGTGGTCAATAATGTCTCCTCGTGCGATATTTGCACTGCAAAGGCCTTGTCACAGTCCACAGCCGGGAGGGCAAGAAGGTCGATGCTACGAACAAAAAAGTGACCGTGAAATGTTGTGATTTTCAAACCTGTGGCAACATCAATTGAAGGAAATTTCCACAGGGTCAGAAGCCTACTCGTTTCAAGTACTGATTATACATCAGACGTTACCGAGCCCAGAATAGCTCAGCCATACTTTGATACGTTGAAATGATTTGCTGTAAACCTCAGGAGAAGTGAACTTCAAATCCTGATCTAAACATCATCCATATAACAAACAAAAGCAAGTCTCCATAACAGCATAGTCTCCAGTTTCCCCAAGCAATCAGCGTTAGACACAGGCCATTTGACTGAAAATATCTGAGCGTGGCCCATTGCAACCAGGAAAAACCCTGAATAAATTTTGCTGATGGTCGACTTTGTAAAATATGAAGGTGATAATCACATGGGTAAAGCTGGAAGTTACCAAGTTTTAGGAACAGTTATAAAGAAAGTGATTTCCGTCGACAGTCGTAACACAAAGTATCAAATCCTCAAATAAGTAGGAAATTCAGATAAACACTCAACAGGAGACCAACAAAATTTAAACAGCAGTTTTATCAAGATACAACCACACACAGCTCACCTTTTCCACACCGAATCCTCATCACCGCTTCCCATCCTGTTTCTCTAGTCAAATCTCGAGCCAACTCCTTGTTAAACTTCTCACCATCCCTTGCTGCTTGAAACCCAGGGTAATAGTAAACCTGACCAGTGGTATACTTTGATAAAGTACCTACAGCCAACCGAAACAACATAGAAATGCCTCCCGTGTGAATTGCCATTAATTCTGGCATACACAACCCCAAATCGATCCTTAGCAAAGCTCTCTTTGCACCATCCAGGCCTTCCCGTTTTCAATAGTAACATGTACACTGCCCATCGATGTTAGTGTAAAGAAAAATGCTAATTTAATGTAGGGTGACGTGGTGGATTGTAGTCAATTCCCTTAAAAAAACTGTTATTAACACTATTTTATGGTTTTTGGCCCAAAAAAGTGACTGATCGAATGTGTTATTAACACTAATAGCCATGGGTTGTGTAGCTGCAAGCTCAGAAATCCTTACCTATGGAAGCCAGATCCATATACTTGTCCGAAAAAGCATAGAGGTTGATATTCATTTGCACTCTTGAGCAATCTGCAGCGAGAGTCTTATAGAAGGCGTCCTCTGTAGTCCTCAAGGTGTGTTCTCGATCTGTACCGTAGGTTCGAGGATCTTCACCACGAAGTCTTAATCGACCGGCGCCTAATGAAGGCAATGTACTTTGGAAAATAAGAAGTTTGCCTCCCACATGGTTCTGCCAACCAGAAAAAAAAAAATGAACCAGTCTAATTACTTCTCTCTAAAAAATTTCTGTAAACAAATCCAACGACAGATGATCTGGATCCTTCAAAGGATAAAACTTTTGAGTGTAAATGGAGTAATAATCACATAAAGCTGACCACTCAAAAATGTGAATGAATAGCGGTTAAATTCTTCACATTAATTGGTTTTTTGGAGGATGATCGAACACCACATGAGATCGTCAACCCAGGAACCCATCATTTCACACGTTATAATAGAATTGCTCTAGCTAGAAGACATAGTACTGCATCTTTGCCAACGACACGAGGTAACCCTCATATCTTGGTTGTTTGACTTTCATAGAGTCACTCAGGGCAAGATCAAGTATAGCAGATAAAATCTTTAATCATTGGCCAATCTTCTAATACATACTTTCTTCTACTAGTACAAGCTGGTCAAATATGACTGAAATAACACAAATTATGTAATAAGGAAACAACAGATCCCTTCAAATCTCACACAAAGCAATCCCAGGTCTTATAACTCGATTGCATGTTCCTCATCCTGATCGTACAGTCCCCACCGCTAAGGCATACAAATCTTTTCATAGCATCAACGCAGAGGGCATAATCACAACATTTCTCGGGAACAAAGAACCAAACACCATGTACACAAAGATAAATTGGCAAAACAAGTCGCAAAAGACATAAGTAAAAACTGTACAGGAATGTTCAGTTGAATAACTTGGACAACCAGCTGAGTGTTTAAGAGAGAAAGCTTCATCAACTCACCATGATCATATATGCCGCTTTCAATGCCGGTCCAAGAGCTGATTCTATGCTTGGATTTCCACGGAACATCCCCGGCAAACTATCTAAAAATGCATCGACAACGGTTCGTGACTCCGACAAATTGACCAGAAGATCGTCTGGGAGAGGCAGAAATGGCTCATCCAGTTCAGCCACCACCATCATTTGTGGCTGACTAAGAGAGGCCTTAAGATTGTAAAAATGAAGTGTACTGTCATATGTCAAAAACCCAACTTGGGTCCGCGAGGTTCCGGGTAGTTGGTCCAAACACGCCTTGACAGTTTCTGCCAAAATCTGCACTTTCCCATGGCATACACTCCATTGTTAAGGATTCCATCCCTAGGTGTTTTGCAGGATTACCCCCGCCTTTGCAATCATCAATGTTCTTCAAAAAACTGTCATAACTCCCAAATAAACCCCATAAACAGTGCTGGTCCAGAGACATGGTGGGATGCAAATCCTGTGGCAACAAAATATTTGTTGTCGAATACCAGACCAGCAGCAATTCCAATAGATGTTACATTCATATGCTGCCCTTACAAAAGAGGTTTTTCCAGGCCATGCACTGAACGACAAACTTATAACATTCAAGACCGAGTTTTCAAATCAGAGTTCTATATTAATAAAAGCTGGCAAAGCTGGAAGTGCTTTGCCATTGGCTTCCATAAATAGTATGATCTACAACCGTATTGAATACTATAGAGCCTTAAATACTTAATACTTTACACTGGTTTATATCTCTTTAAATGTGAAGAAATTGCTAGGATACCCACAGCGCGAAAATGGAGCCAAGCTAGGTGAAAGCTTTGTAGAAAACGAATAAGCAACAATCATAGTAGACTGCGTAAAACCAAAAAAAAATGACAAGAAAGTCATACCTGCAGCATACCGGAGCCCGCTGCAGCTGCCGAGACATCAATAAGAAAGAAGTAGACAGGTGGCATCGGCGGTCGCACCATGTACTCTGCCGGGGCCTCAAACTCAACACTTCCCAGGCTCAATTCTGGCCGTTGATCAGCATCCTGACGACGGCCATTTGCATCTAATACACAAAAATAATCCACTGGCACTGCATTCCCAGACCATGACACACAGGTCAGCACAATAGAAAACCAACTAGCAAATACAGAGAACTCTTAAATGGACAAGAGAGTGACCACCACAAAAGGAAAAAAACAGTTGCACGCAGTGCCTGGTATAAGCAATGCATCCTTCTGTCCGTTATATTTTGGAACAGCCTTCAAATCCAATTGTGTGTACCCACTATGATGTAGTAAATTTCGTTGACATATGGAATTCTGTTTGAATCAGGTTTGAAGGTGGGTGTTGGACAAAAGACACAAAAAAAGACTTCATTCGGTAATCCACCGCGGTGTCATGCATCCATCCTTTTCAGTCTCCCCAAGTATCATGAAAATGCTTTAACTGCTTATATTCATAACCTTATCAAGATATCTTTTCTTACACTACAGTGACAAAAAATCCCTCGTCTTGTTCCTCCAGCTGAGCCCAGCTTTAATTTTCACAAATTAAGCTGTATCTACTTGTAAAGGAAAGTAATGGGTGTTCTTCCTTACAGCTTACCTTCATTTAATAGACCACAAACATTGCAACGCCAGCGACGCCCTCCATCTGTAAAGGTGACATAGGGATTGATGTATGTTCGGCATCTGCGACATCGAACAATTCCTGAAGGCCCGAAATTCACTATTGGAACTTCTTCCTGTTCCAGAGAGGGAGAGGGGGGGAGGGAGGGAGAGAGAGAGGGGGAGAGAGAGAGAGAAATGCCCCCACCATGGAACAGCAAAAATGTTAAACCCCACACAACCGAACGCCTATCTGCCCTTAAAAAAGGAAAAGGTTAGGTACCAGGGCAAAAAATCTGCCGACCACATGATTACACATGAACTCCTCCCAAACAAACATTCCATCCAATACCGGAAATGGTTAGCTGTAAAAACTAAATTTCCTGGCAGTCAACACTTCCCTCCACAAAAAGGAGTCATGCATTATTGAGGAAAATGCGAATCATCTCACAAAAGTGGTGCATGAACTTCCAGAAAAGCACAAACATTAATACGACCACTATAGGTTCAACAACAGTGTGAATTCAAAAGTAGAATGATCCGCACAATTGGAGACACGTTTTCACAAAAATACATGTGCTCCTCTCACCGTTAGCGATAGTTCCACAACCGAAATGTGAAATTTATATAAAAGGAAACCTCCAGCCATGTGTTTGATCCATAACCTAAACCATTTAATGCTCGTGACAGCTGCATTTCAGTGTGTGTTCGTAAAAGAAACAGCATATTTACAAGTAAAAATCAAAGACCTCACCAACTAAATTCGTAAAGACCAAAAAATAACTGGTGATCTATTTGGTCAAGTCCCAGCAATTTTGTTCATCCTCGGCAATAGGTAAGGGAAAACTAAAGACAATCCATGCAGAGCCTTCCAAAACGCCAAGTACCATGGCGTTCACATTATGTTCATCTATTAAGGGTAAATTTCGGATTTAGCATGTTGGTTCCTCCAAGCTTGGCTTGCATGGTTTTATTTTTTGGAAGGATTTCTGAACAGAGCTTAGAGATGAAAATGTGGCCGCATTTGACTCTCGTAAGATGTTTGTCCATCTTTGGAGTTAGTGTGAGCAAACTTTGATTCTTCTAGCTCAATATAATTGCTCAGTTCAAAGTCCAGTTTACAAGATACTTGATATCTTGATATCTTAATCGTAAACCTTCGTCTAATAAATGCACAGAATACTTATGATAAGATTTAATAAGCAAACGCATAAATAAAAACTGTTTAATACTCTCCCCTCCAGCTGCCAGAAATAAACATAAACAGCCGATCTAAAAACATGTCTCAACCACATAGACAACACCTGTACCTTCACGAAAACCCAAAGGAAACCAGCTTCCAGAAGTTGAAATGAATATATAAAACGTGAACTGCATTCTCATTCTATGTATCTTGGCTTTTAACTGCAACAACCACCTTCAGAACAGGTCTCCGGGGGTTCCCAAACTTCACTCACCCCACCACCAATTATAACACAGGTCTCTGGAGTTCCCAAACTTTAAGAAGAGAGAGAGAGAGAGAGAGAGAGAGAGAGAGAGAGAGAGAGAGAGAGAGAGAGAGAGAGAGAGAGAGAGAGAGAGAGAGAGAGGGAGAGAGGGAGAGAGAGAGAGAGAGAGAGAGAGAGAGAGAGAGAGAGACAGAGAGAGAGAAAGATAGAGACTCACCCCAGGAGGAGGTTCCGCGAGAGGATGCACCACGGCGCCAAGTGGCAGATGCCAGCGACTCCGGAGAGACTGAGCATTGGGCATCACATTCGTTGTTAATCGCACATAGCGAGGGTTCGCATTCGCGGGTCCTGTTATCTGAGGAATGTCCGGTGTAGAAATAGGACGAGGGAGACTGTTGGGATCAAGACCGGCGTCCAAAGATCCTGGTGCCTGTTGAATGGTCAGAGACTGAAACTCCTCAGCCAATTGTGATCCAGGATACGAATACCCGGGTGCCGTAAAGCCGTCAACTGGCGGAGGGACGGTTGTCTGTGGGGGCACCGCAGCCGGATAGGCAAAGGAGGAGGAGGGAGGGCGTTGTCTCTGAACCCCAGCACCGAATGCAGGTGGAGGAGCTGGGCCTGGAGGTCTAAACCCTGAGGATTCTTGAGAAAGGAGAGGCTGACTGCTATTTGGGATTGGAGGCGGCCCTATCGCTCCACCCCCAAAAGGAGGAGGAGGAGGAAATGATCCCGGTTGTAATGCTTGCGGTGAGGCCCCTGGCATGAAGGTGGGGGGCGGGACAGGTTGTGACGACTGTTGAGGAGGGGGGGGACCTTGGGTCAGTAGTGGGGTAGGCATAGGTGGAGTTGGGGAAGGGAAGGAAGTCTTCGGGAGCCCAAAGGAAGGAGGCGCCGGAGCAGAGAAGACAGGAGGAGGAGGAAGGCCACCAGATGGTCCATGGGGAAGTAGTTGTCCTGAGGGAGAAGGAGTCACGACCTGTCCAACAGTTGGGGGCCCTACTGTGGGTCGGGGGATAGGAGGTTGAGAGGTTAAAGGAGGAGGTGGTGGGACAGATAAAGATGGAGTAGTAGGAGCTGAAAAGTTTGGAGGAGGTTGACTAATGGGAGGAAACTGGGGACGTCCGGGAGGAGGCCCTAATGGGGCTCCAGGAGGAGGAGGACCAGTTGGGCCTCTGGGAGCAATAGAGACAGGCCCACCTGCAACAGGTCCCCTTACTCCAGGAGGTGGACCAGGGGGACCGGGGGGACCAGAGAGAGGCCCTCCCCGAAGACCTGGAGGAGGACCAGTTGGTCGCCCTACAGCATTGGCTGGAGGAGGTCTGAATTGTGGTCCTCCAGGAGAAAAGTTTTGGAAAGGAGTAGTGGCTCCTGATGGTCTCACAGGTTGAGGAGCTCCTGGGGGGCCTTGTTGAGGTACAGTTGCTCTAGGGGCTCCTGCAGAAAAGGTTTTTGGAAAAAGTCAAAAAGGCTGGTAAAAGATACCCACATCTGGTGCAAACAAAATACCTAAAACTTGACGCATTTATGTTATGAGGTGATGATAAGCTCGGCGATGCGTGCTGAATTCTGGGTTTCTTGTTTTAGTAGTAAACCAGTGAGCTATTTATCTAAAAAGAATGGTGAGTTTGTGAGTGCATGTGAGATTCCTTCCAGTTTTTTTATTGATAATCAAGAAAGAAAAACAGAAAAGGAATTCGGCGGGATTCAATAGTTAACTTTACACTACTGATAGATCTTCCAGGATAGATTTTCACAATGGAAATGAATATTTGAGTATCTGTTTGGTACACAAAACACAAAATTCCAATGCTTTAATCGCTGAAAAAGCATCATCAACCCTAATCAATGTACATTAGGGAAGCAATTCACTGCTTACGAAATAGAATGTCATCAAAAGATCCTGAGAGACACTGCATTTGCTACATATACACACATATCTACGAGTTATTTTTTCGTATTTGCAACACTATTTTGAAACTATTTTACCCATAAATAGCGATTGCTCCAGTACACTACCCATTGATATTAGTTTTCAGCATTTTTTGGGCACTCAAAGTACGTTTTCTCATCACAGAGCTTCCTGATTTTTGATCGTGACATCACAATCGAAAGGTGAGACCTGTACCTCTCGGTTGCTCTCTTAACAAAAAATATCCAACGGCTGATAATAAAGTTAAAGATGCTTTCAATGCCCGAAAAATGTTTAACGCTAGTAGGAATTGCCCCGGTAGAGTCAACACCAGTTACATTAATGCGTTTCTTCAGATGAATGTTTAACAAGTTGGTATGGCTAAGAAAAGAAACACGTTCCTCGTACTACTTAGAAACGAGTATTTCTAGGTATATTCCCCATCATTTCGTGATATTTGCTCAAACATGACTCAAAGTAATACACTGCTTAATTACTGTCTATGTAGGAACCTTCAAAACCTGATCTGCCATCCTCTTTACATCCTCCTCCCGCTTTCTTTTCCTCCATTTTGAATTAGTTTCCTCCACTCCATACTCTCTACATTTCTGAAAAGCAAAAAATCCTTACCGGCAGGATTGAAGGCGGCAGGCGGCGGAGGCTGGCCAGGCGCTCCCGGCTGGGCGCCTCGCCCAGGTTGCATGCTGCTGCCACGTGGTCCGTTCTGATGCTTTACACGTGTGTCGATCGCCTTGGCATCAGAGGCTGCGTTTCTTTCCGCGAAGGTTTCGCCGGGAGGGCACAGGGAGGGAGAAGAAATGTAAGGTAACCGAACGGCAGTGTCGCATACTGTATTTGACTTTTTGGAGCGTAGTTGTACAGTGCGAAACGTATGGAGCTGCTATTTGTGACAGGCTGACAGCCCAATAGCCCATACTATACGAATATTATACGCGTAAAAACACGCGTACTGTCAATCACCGCATTATGGCGTTTCCACGCGTTTTCGCACTTTTGTACTAATGATCTACAGTAGTGTGACAAATGAAACTCTGCGCTGTTCAAATAAAGCGCAAGCGCAAAAGGCGGAGGGAGACAAAACAATAGCTCGACACATGGCCGCTTCTAGCATGGTAGACTACAGTACGTCTTCGGTTGCACACATTTTTTTGGTAATGGAACCGAAAATGGGGTTTCATCAGCCCAGTTTGAACCGCAGATCGTGACAATAAATACTTGTGACCACTTGCCATTGGCTTAGATAGTTGATAATCATTGCGCTGACAAACGTCGTCTTTCGAGCAAAACGTTTACTCGACGACACAAAAAGTTTCGCCGGGACAATTAAAATATGATTGGCATAAAAATCTGTTCCACCTTTTTGTTAATCTATCCCGCTCACGGCTCACGTCTTAATTTCCATGACGCAAAAACTTTTCAAAAGGTTTAAAGCCTATCAGATTACAGATACCGTTACTCTAGTAATACATTAAATTTTATGTTATTCTCTTTCAAAGTCTTTAACCAGCCATTCATTATTTGCACAACATTTTAACGCAATGCCATTGGCTTTCGACTTTTTCAATCATTGCAACCATTGTATGTTAAACTGAACCGAGGTTAATTTTTAGTTTTACTCTGAACTACACCGTGAATCGCTATTAGCGTAATGAATTAGATAGCGTAATGAATTAGATAGCGTAATGAATTAGATAGCGTAATGAAACAATTAGCGTTATTTACGCTAATTGGGAATGTCGTTTTTTTTGGAAATAATTTTTATTCTAATTTTTCGTACACTCTAATTTGCAAACTGCTTTGTAAAAAGTTTCGGTGCAAAATGCCTTTGCGTAAATCTCTCCCGTCCGGCCGCCATTACTTCGCAGATTTTTCACGTTCGCAGACCTTTAAACTTTGCGTGAAATGACACTGCAGCGTCGAGACCCCTGCAAAAAAAAACCGTACAACATGCAAGCCGACCAAAACAAACAAACCCTGTACTTTTTTACGTCGTCAAAAACTTCTAAAAACTTTTCACACGTGGTAATATATTTTCAGATTGGTGTAGACGGATTTGCTTAGCTTAAAACACATTGCCGATGTGTTTTATGATAAGGGTACGTCCCCATGTAAGCGATACTTTGAAAAAGTACATTGGACTGTAGTGAATTGTTCCGTACTACTTTGAAAAGCTTCCCTATGTGCGAAAATGAAATCGGAACTTTGACATGTGACGCTTGTAGACGTAGGTACAACTTTGTGACGGTTGACGACGACTACTAAATTGGTGACACCAACAAAAACAGCGACAATTGTAGACATCTAAATTTTTGTAATTTTGTGACATGGCAGACGTTTATGGTTTTGTAACATTGTGAAGTCACACTCACGTGTGACAACGTCGACGTTACAGATTCAAGAACTTTCGGCCACGGATACCCGATTTCGTTTTCTCTACTTTTTTCGCTCTACTTGCCATAAAAATATACATAAAGGTAGTCAAAGGAATTATTTTTCAAATATCTTTTATTTCATACCAGTTTTGTCGTGCCTCATTCTAAAAAGTGTGAGATAAAAGTGATAGTGTGAGAGGGAGAGGGAGAGGGGAGAGGCAACGACGACGCAAAATTCTACCGAAGACCCATGAATGAAAGTGGAGGTCCGCGACCCCTGCAGATTTTTTCCGTACATCCTCGTCTTTTCCGTACATGCGTGTGACGGGCAGGGAGAAAAATAGCGAGTACTCTCGTCCTAAAATTTTACCACTCGTGTGGCGCGTGCGTGGGCCTTTTTGCATTCGTTGTTTGGGCGGTACTTTCCCTGAAATCACCTCGCGAGGTGATTTTTTATAAAGTTTTTAATTGGCTGGATTCTCTTGCCCAGGGGTCAAAAAAAGGAAAACGCCAAAATTTATTAAGATGACGACAAACATGAAGTAAATTCAAAGTATCGATTTAACGTTTGGTGTACTTTTAAAGAATTGATTTTTTTGTACGGCTAAAGTTTTTCTCGTGCGAAACTGCGTTTTGTGTGAAAACGACATATTAAAGTCGATACTTTAACACATGGGGGCGTACCCTAAGTTTGAAAATGACGTGACAGTGGGTCGAAAAAACTCAAGACGACAAATTTTCGTACATCCTAAGTTCAAGAATGACGCAAATTGTACTCTACAATTTGCAATTTCTTCGTGCGGTTGCAACTTAGGCAGTACCGCGCTAAGTTTGAAAGGAAAACGACAGAAAAAAACCCGAACTTAGCCACATGGGGCCACACACTAATACATTAAATATTATGATATTCTCTTTCAAAGTCTTTAACCAGCCATTCATTATTCGCGTAACATTTTAAAGCAATGCCATTGGCTTTCGACTTTTTCAATCACTGCAACCATTGTTTGTTAAACTGAACCGAGGTTAATTTCTAGTTTTACTCTGAACTGATTGTCAGTTCGTGACAATCCTTACCTTATGTTTGCAGTTTGCACCTGTGTTCGAAAATTAAGCATTCCGTATGGAGGCCGCACAAAAGCAGCGCATAGTGGCGAGATTCGGCTTAAAATGTAGGGCCCCGGGATAATTGACCGTTGGTCTAGAGTTCGACAAGCTAAAATTTCGAAGTTAGGGTGGCGCTCCATCGAGAAATTCTCTACAGTCTTCATTACAGAGTGCTAAATTTTGATCAGTGTACTATCGCGCAGAGTTTGTAATCACGTGTACAAATAAGAGTGGTTCCACGTTAGATAAGATCGTATTTGAAAATCGTCAAATATTTTTTACAATGACCAACTTCAAATCGAAATCGTCATTTGCATACCATGTACGTGTGGACCAGGGTATCGTACCACACAAATTTTGTATTCTTTGCAAATGCTTGTCAGACGCCTGCTCATTATTTTTAGGGTTTCTGCTTTTTTGCGTGATGAATGAGCGCTTCCACAAATAGTGTGAAGGATGGCCGGTAACAAAAATAATGCAACGAAAGCTCGTTACCAGATCACTTTCGTGGTTTTTGTTGAATTTTGAATGCATATATCATGTGCAAAATTTTTCGATTTCCGTTGGTTGCCGTCTTGACACGTACACTCATTATCCAAGGTGTCGCGGCTTAGTTTTTTCTGTAAATGGTGATGTACCTCCTGGAGGTACATCACCATTTACATAAAATTTGGAAGCGAATGCTTCGCGAAAAAAATATCCAACGGTCATTCTTTCCTCCGAGACCTTCGGAGAATATTGGCAAGTTTTTCCGTAATGTTGTTCGCGTATAAAAACAAAATAGCAGGTACGGCGTGGTACGGAGAGGCCCCGATTTCTGTAAAGAACCTCACTTTTCGTCTGATGGAACGCCACCCTTAATGACAATTCATCATTCAACGTTAATATGTATGCCCCTTATAGGATGATTTGTAGCGTTGTGTATAGGTAGCCTCTTACCAGTAATGAGCATGTACAATACTTTTTTTTGACATACCGAAATAAATCCATCCATGTACAGGTTGGGGGAAGATCACTATGTCCAACGATGTATCAGTTCCATATGTTGATACGTACAGTCGTTATCACAATCATTGACTTAGGGTATGGCCCTATATGCCAAAGTAAGGGTTTTTTTGTCCTCTTTTCAAAAATTTAGCGTCATACTTCTACAATTATAGCCTCACAAAGAAATTGCAAAAATGTAGAGCACAATTTACGTCATCTTCAAACTTGGAATGTACCTCAAATTGTCCTCCTGTGTTATTTGAACCACGACCACGTCATCTTCAAACTTTCTCTTAAACACACCCGAGTTGTGTTTTAGAATAAAGTAACATCGCCCTAAAAAAAGGTGAACGTATTCGTACGTGTCGAAATTCGAATAGGAAAAGTACACGGTTGTTTTTTTTTTCGTTTACATCTTATACGTATATTTGTTTACACGGGTCTGACAATTTTAATGCTATTCTACGGAAAGGTGCACAATTTTTGAACGCGCCACTAAAGCTCGCGCATCTCTCACTTTGCTCACCTAGCCTCTATCTTTCACTCCGTACTTCACTACTTCGCCACACCAGTGGAGGTATGCACAATGCTGAGGACGATCGCGCGTGCGCGAACCAAGTCACGTTGGAAGAATCCAACAAATGCGCCTAAAAAATGTTTTTTTTTTTGTGCAAGGGGGCCAAGAATTATATGTCAATTCATGGCGATCGGAAGAATAGGAAAGAGCAAAAGCATCTTGTTCATCCATGAACATTAAACGATGGAAGTTTGTGCGACTACCATGTCACGCAAATACATGCGGCGTACCAAAACATTTAAAAAATCCTATGTGTCTTGCGACGCACCAAAAAGTTTATAAAAATATGGTGGTGCGAGACAGATTATAAATGTTGACAAACGTCATCGAAAATGTCGGCGTGTACATTCGGCACGACCTTTAGTTGTGTAATTCTGTTGTTACGCATTGGTACACTTGAGAACACTGTATGGATGATTTTCGTTACAATACAAATTAAGTTCGTTAAGTTACAATTACATGGGGCCAAATCCTAGTGATTTTTTTAGAGTTTCATTGGTAACACTATTTTGTACACAATTAATGTGTAGGTAGTACTATAGTTTATAGTAATGTTGTGTATCGAGAACCTCTTGTCGATATTCTACGAGTGTTATTTTTTAACTATCGATAATCGATATATCGTCGAGGTATATCATCTCAGTATATCGAGAAGGCTCGTATCACAATTAAAATTGTGATATACATCCCGATATTTTTTCAGTTTATAAATATCGTGATATCTCTTTACGCTTGGCTCCCGATTTTTTTTTTGAAAAAACCCCTCCCCCCTCCCCTCCCGGTCGTAGCGCCCCGTAAGTAGGAGGAGAGCGGGGCGGGGGGGATCTTGCCTAAATTTTTTCATACTAAAGTTACAAAAAACCCCACCTAACGCTAAATATATCACCATAAATTTTGTTTATCCAGGGGCGACATATTAGAACCTTCACCGTTCGAATACCAAATTTATTGCGATTAGAAAATAACTCTAAATTTGACACATTACCGAATTGGGATACTTGACTTGACCTATGTAGACTCTATAGAATGTAATCTTATCAATTTTTAGTATTGCATTATATAGTAATACACTAACACTACAATTATGTCGCATTTAAATGTAGATGTTTACATTTGTATCGTGGAATGCCAATTTATTATTCCTAGAGCAATGTTACGAGACCCTTTGTTTTCGAAATCTTGTAATAATTTAAAGAAACTGCATAAAAATTAGCGTTAACAGTAATCTTAGAAGTGTTGTAATCAAAATCCAGACAATATAACAATGCACAAAAAATGTTTATCTTTACTAAAGTTCTAGTTGTTGCGTACAATTGTACCGAATAGGTTTTAAGTAACGACGGCCAAACAAAAAGTGATTGTCAACATTGAAACACTTTTGACTCTTAGTAATAAAGAAGGGAGAAAATTGTGCAGACTAGTTTTCACATGTTCCAACTTCGTCTATATAAACACAATATCCATCGACACAATATGAAAATGTGTGTCCAAATTAGTGTTACATGTTCAAACTAACGTTGTTTTTTGTTAAGGTTATGCCGTTAAACCACAAAAAAATATCATTTTTTTTACATTTAACATTTTAGGGTTTTACATGTTAACAGTGATTCACGTCGTGTTTTTTAAACTGTTTTTTTGTTTAAACTAAACTGCAAAGTAGACACCCGAAAAAAAAACCATACAAAACTATTAGTGTTCCGTATCCATTTAGACGTCGCTAGCGATAGAAAATAAAAATAAAATGATTGGATTGTTGACGCCACGTTGTACAAATTTCATTATATTTTCAACGTGGACAAACGAAACAAACTAGTTAGTGACGATGCGCCATTTGGAGTTTGTAAAATTTGATAAAAACGTTTACCGTACGCCCCATAACGCAACAATTATATTTATATATATGAAAGAGAAGTATCTTGTGACAATGTCAATGACAAATTGCAACGTAATACACATTGGCAGTTGAAAATGCTTACTGTTTTATAAAGTGTTTATGGAACAAAAACACAATTTTGTTGATAAATAGAAGCAATGTTTATCAAAAGTGCGGTAATCAAAAATTTTATTTATTATAAAACCAATGGTTTTTAGTAGAAAAGAAAAAACATCAAAATAATATTTTTTACAAAAGAAAATAAGTTTATCAAAACAATACGGTGAAACCCCAATCGTATGTTGAAGCTAACCATGTTATTTAATGGTCATTTTTTTTTATTTACCAATTTTACTGTTTCATAAATTAACGAATCAATAACATGCAAGTTTTAAATAATAACCATAATTTATTAGGTTTCTACATGATTTTGTTGGTTTCTTTTTCAGTTTTTTTATACAAAATTTTATTCACTATTTATATTTAAATTTTGTTTGATTTGTTTTTCCATATTTTCTTTATTATATACACATTTTTTTTATTTTGTATTTTCATTATTTATTTTGTGTATTACTTTTACTTAAAAATCATAAATTATTATCAACAAACCTATCAATATCTATGGTATGTTGTCGCTTTAGGTTGTGGTTCTATATTTTATTAGGTTTATACATAGTTTTTAAAATCAGATGTAAACAATATTTAACAACAATAGGGGTATTTTATGTAATTTCCGGTTCACATTGGGATTGTTAGAATTTTATTTAAACACGGAAACAAAAAAATGAAACCATAGTAATAATCAAGATATAATAAAATACAACAATATTATACTAATTATAAAAAAATACAAAAAGTTGTTTTGGTTAATTCAAAATTGTTTGATAAGAAAACGTTGTATTACATAAATTAGACTTTATAAGACAAATGATGATATATAAACTATGTTATGCACAATTATATTTATTGCCTATGGAGGAATTTTGACCCTATTACAACTTCGTTGGATGTGGTTTCAGACCAATTTTGGAGTCGGTTATTATTTTGCCGAAAAGACACCAAAATCTATATTTGAGAGACGATTTTGACTACACACTTTATTTTTTTGCTTTGTAATCAAACATCATATTGGATTGTATGTATCTTAGCTGATAGAGCTTTATTTCACTTGATTTGGATTATTAGGCTACGAGTTATGTTAGGTCAAAGTAGTCTTTGGGTGCAGTTTCTCGAAACTTTGATGTACAATAACATTTCAACGAATCATTCAAATACATAGGCAGATTGATATTTTCAATACCTTTTTAAAAAGATTTGGTTTGTAGTAATCAAATGGATGTTTAGAGAGATACGGCAGTTTCCGTAAATTGTTTAATATAGATTAATCATTGACTTTTTGAAGTAATGATTGCTTTTGCCAGTTGGAAATTAGTACATGTTGTCAAACCGACGGTTCATAAGTAAAAGGTTCTAACGTTTGCTAGAACTAAACATAGAATAAGTCTCGTAGTGTCAGTTTTTCATGCTAAGTATTAGTTCAAGTGCTTTAGGTTGTTGGAACTCAATATTGCCTTGGAAACGAAGGCTCAGAACTTTCTCTCAGTTCTGTTGCCTTCCGAAACCTTAATTTATAAAAAAATAGTTATTTTACCAGTCTCCCTTTTGCCATATTTGGATCATTGTGGAGTTGCTTTGCAGTTAGTCAATTTGTGTCTTGTTAGGCAACAAGGATACTTCGGGCTTTCTGATTGCAATAGTCTTTAGGGACCCAAAAGAGGGAGTTGGACGGATCCCTGATTTGGATCTGTGGGTTTTTGGTACCTTCAAAGTCTGAGCGCGGGAGGTTCCCGTGGCTTCAATTCGCTCCTCTAAGTGGGTCAAAACCCTTATTGAGTTAGCATCCGAGGACGCTTGGATGTTACTTGTTTTCAGTTTAATTCATTGTAATATGTTTATGTTTTGTGGTCAATGGCTTCTAATAGAGTAGGGTAAAAGGCAATATGGTTAAATCTGCAGAGAAAGCTTTCTTAAATGTTATGGCATTCTAAATTATTTTCATTTTGATTCGATTTGTTAATTCCCAGGATAAAAATTATGGTTGACTTTCTTTTGTTTAAAGTTGTTAGCATAGCCCAGGGAGCTTATTGATATTAAAGCTCACGGCTAGAAAGAACTGAGAGACCGTGCATTGTTGTATTTCATATAATGTGCACTTTTGTCTTTGATTTTAGTTTATTTTATTTAAAAATGTCAACAAATATATAGATGGATGTTAGAATAGAAAGGGAGGTGGGGGGGCACCTCGTTGAGACATGTTTGGAACCCCAAAAATGGGTGAAACTAGCTCTTCCGCCCAAAATTCTGGCCAAATTTATGCAGATTTGGGGATTCTATAAGTGCCATCGGTTCTCTTACAGGTGGCTATTTCACAATCTCATCATAGAGTCCCACAAAATATTGACTTGATTACTTCACAACACATCTTCGAGTTGGGGGGGGGGTAGATTTAGTGATAGTTGGTTGGCCTTGTTAGGGGTATTCTCAAGCAGGGAAAAAGAGGAGAAATATTGACACTCGGAGTCGTTTATTTATCTATTGGTTTTTATACTCAACCTTTTCAACCGCATCAGCATAAACTGTTGGGATATTTGTTGGAGAACCTCTTCCTTGGTGCGGATCAACGTAGTAAGGTAATTACTGCTTGGCAAGAGACACTTCACTAATTAAGGGAGCATTTGGTGTTTGATGAAGCTCAGATGGGGTCTCATGCTTATCATCTTCGCTCATATTAGACCAATCTTGCTCCTCTTTCATTGTTAAAGGTAGCCGTGGGATTACAAAAGCGTCCACCAAACCTCACCGTCGATCAGATTTTGGACAAAGGCCGTACAGCTACTCTTGTCACATCTACACCTCGACAACCAATCTTTAACTGCAACAAATATAGTCAGCCGAGAGGCACACTCCCCACCTTTTCTTCTTTTCCTCGGAGCCATGCATACCACTTAGGTTACCCTAACATGATTTTTGAGACCAATACATAGAAATGAGATGTGCCTAACATCACTGAACGAGAACGAGCCATGGATTTTTGAACAAATACTATTGCTGCTCATAATCTCTCATTTGACACCTTTGTCGTTTGACGAGTCAAGCTATTCATTTAAATGCATTACGTTGGTTATTTATTCCTACACTATCTTATGGTCCCTTGCATTCTCACCAGCATCGCGCTTAATTTTTACAAGCTCTAGCTCGCCTGGCTATGTAGGTCAAACTAGCGCTTGGGGGGGGAGAGATAGAAAAATTCATCAAAAAATCAAAAAACAGAAAACCCGTAGGGGAATAGGGAAGCAAGTTTGAAGGGTAGAGGATGTTGTGGGGGTGTCTAGTAGGGTGTTACAAGAATGAGATAGAGCAACGAATTTGGGGGGGGACGAGTTTGATCCGTCTTAATGTACCAGGCCACTAGAGAGTTTTGCAGCTTAGAACCAAGAAAGATGGATTGGATATTTGGAGAATAGCTAAAAGAGAGCCAAAATTTTAGCATTGTGGATCTATTGGGAAATAATTGTTGTCATAGCCATTTTCAGCCATGAATGTACTCTCGGAAGCACCACAGACTACCCCAAACCAGCCTACTTTGATTCCACTCAGAATTCTACAAAATTACCAGAACAAGCTGAAACTACACAAACATATAGTTTCTAGGCTACTAAGTATTCCCACAAATTTCCATACAAATATACCAACCAGCTAAAACTACACAAACAGATAGTTTATAGGCTACTAAGTATTCCCACAAATTTCCATACAAATATACCAACCAGAATTCTCACATCACCTAGTGAAAGTTGCAGAAAAACAGCCTGCCATAACTTTGATAAATCTGACCAACTTCACAATGAAGCCCCAAGCAAATCAGAAACACAATAAGTCTAAAAATTTGCTACAATATTCCAAATACAATAGGAACACACATGCAAAATTTCAGATAAATTTGCCAATAGAAATGAGAGCAATTCTCAGATGAAATTCCCAAAAAGGAGCAGAAACAGTTTCTGTCCAAAAAGTTTCTAAGTCTAAAAATGACTAAGTCCTACAAATATACACTAGAGCTCACTACTGAATGCACGGAGACATACCAGCCGTACATAACCTGAATACTTCATGATATCTTAGAGTGAATAAATCTACACTAATACCTAATACACATAGGACAACACTGTTGTAAATATTTACAAACCCTAAGAATTTCGCCAAAACAATCTGGACTATCCAAAATAAAATACTGTGTGATAGATGCGACACCAAAATTTTCAAATTGACGGTGCCGCCTTCCGTAGCTCTTCTTCGGCATCCTTGATGTCGTGAAGCATGATCACCAAAATCCACTTGGCGAAATGACATCACTCCATCCAAATTAGTCCGTACCGGCGGCGTACTTATTCAAAAACATCCCAAATCCGATCGCTTCGCGATCCGCCTTACATTTTACTTACACATTCTGTACTTCTTCATTTACTTGTTCACGCCACTCAATTACTTCCGTATGTCCCAAAAACAATTAGTACCATTACTCCCCCCAATCCACAAATCCAATCGAACCTCCACAGTAAATCCAAATAGCATACGCATTAAAATCGCGTACTATACTCATGAACCATTGTGTACACATGAAACGACATACACGCACGAAACTAACTTTTCAAACCAACACTCCCCCAAAAATTTAGTTTCGTCCATCCCAAATAAAATATGCCACGTGTTAAATATCGTTGTACCTTTCCGCACCCTCAAATTTCCTCCCTTCTCCCCTTTCGTTTAAACGTCACCACTGCTTCCGCTGACGTCACCACTGCTCCAACTGCCTGCTGCCATCTCCTTCCAAAATGCGTCCTCCCTAACCACCCCATTGCTACCGCTGCCTCTTTCTAGGTCTTTAAAAATACAACTTTCCTCTCCAGCCAATTTAAAACCAAAGTGGAAAATTGAGAAATTCCACAAATATTACCGAATGTTAAAGGCAATCCCCTCCATTATTTTTCACGCCGTTTTCTTTTGACCACTTTTGGCACACGTTTTCTTTTACGCGTGGTCTTTTCAATTCTACTTCTTTTCTTTGTTTTCTTAATGAATTTTGGTGTTTTCTCAATTTTCGCATTTTTATTTCTTTTCCTTTATTATAAACTTCGTTACTTACTCCAACTTTCTGAACACTTTTCTTCTCTCCTACTCTAAGTGCTTTACTCTCTTCATGCATTTTTTTTTCAGTTTTGTTCGTTTTTACTTCCAAGTCCATTTCACTTCCTTCTACTATTCTTACTTGAATAACCTTCTCCCCCTGCGAAACTTTATCACTCACCAATCTTTCATTGGAAAATGTGACAAAAACAGACTCTTTTTCTGTCACCTCTTTTACCACTCCATTTCCGGTGACAGCAAAATTTTCTTTTCCTCCCTCATGTTCCATATCTCAAAGAGTAACAATCGCCAAGTATTCAAATTTGTCCACGGGAAGTGTACCATTCGTTTAGGGGGTCGAACTTGATTGTCATCCCATCCCTTTCTGAAATTTCCTGTGACATTTGCACTTTTATATAGCGGACATACCATGAAAGTATGTCCTAAATCATTACAGTAAAAACCATTTTCTACCTTAGAGCTTTTTCTATTTCTTTGAAACTGTGATCTAATATCTTAAAAATTCCCCCTATTCTTTGGAGCCTCGTTATTAGCTTCTTCCTCTAAGACACACCTGATTGCTAAAGGTAAGTTCCAATCCTACTTATCAACTTGTTTTAATCTATCTAAAGCACACCTATATTCCTTAGGTAATCCTTTCATTAACAGGAAAGCCTTTTGAGTATTTGTGAAGTTTTCTTCGTAATATCATTTTCTACAAGCAATATTTGTATTCCAATAGAGCAATTCACCATACTACCTCCATCATACTTATAGTCAATTATTTTCGTGAGATTACTCATCGAATGATACACAGAAGTTGTAACAGGGTTACAGAATTGGGTACTTAGTGGCTAAGGCTAGGCTGCTATAGTTGCGATTTCATAGCAGCGCAGTTGCGATTCCAGAACAGCGCAACTGCGATTCCAGACCAACGCAGCATAGCAGCATAGCAACCTAGCGGCGTGGCACCTTAGTAGCGCTGCAGCGTAGCAACGCAGCATAGCAACGCCGCAGAATGTAGATTGAACTGGATAGTTCTTAAAGGGAGTTTTGGATAGATCTCGGTTGACCGTGAAGGCTCACGTGTACAGCTGTATAGTTTTAGGTTGACTAGCAGTTAGTTAGTTTAAATAGTTGAGTAGACCTAGTGAATGACACTCTACGAGTAGACCTTCGCAGCGAGCGCACACTTTGTAATCTATTCCAAATAATCAAGTGCAACCTTGTCTGTAAGTGGCGTGTGCTCCTACTGTTGCTACGGGAAGATCCTTAAGTGTTTTCCGCTGTGCATTGTGACGTTTTGTAGTTTATTGTTGCCTCTTTTACACTGGTATAGGAGCTCTTACCCGTGACTCGACAGCATGGATGAACACGGCGTATCCACTACAGAAATGTTGGCGCAAGTTCTCAGGGAGTTGGAAAATGTGAGATTACAGAACGCGCAGCTCAGTAACACCGTCGCAGCCTTGGAGTCTCGTCTAGGGGAGCGACCTCATGGAGGCATAGAGAGAGACTCCTGGAGACCGAAATTAAGGCTCCCCGACGAGTTTGGCCCTGCAAGGCACAAGCACCTTGACACATGGCTATTCTCTGTTGCGAACTATCTCGAGAATTTTCCAACCATATCGGATCGTGAGAAGGTTCACTACGCCGGTGGTCTTCTTAAAGGGGCAGCGGGGGCGTGGTGGAGGACAATGGTGGAGGACGATGAGATACCGACCGTCTGGGCGCTCTATGTTCAACTCCTCCGCGAGACTTGGCAGCCCGTCAACACGGTGAATGCGGCGAGAGATTAGATTGTTGTATTGAAGCAACGAAGTTCGGTGATGGAATTTACGCAGCGGTTCTTGGAGTGCAAAGTTCAAATACCTACGATGACGTAGGATGAAGCCGTGGATCGCTACGTGAAGGAGCTTAAGTCGTCTATTCGTAGAGATGTGGAACAATGGCTTGCTCGGGAAAGCACGACTCCTACTCTCTCAACAATCATCCTGTTTGCGGAGCGGACCAATTCGGTCGACTTTAACCTCTGGAGACCTTATCACTACGGGTCGAGCAGTAGCGGAAAAAACCGACGAGACGAAAGTCCAACCCCCATGTGTAGAAACTAATGGTTTTTATTAGTATTTTCTAGGTCTGAAAAAAAATATAGAAGCCGAGGCAGTCTATCTCTAACTTCTCTCTCCAACTCTCAAACTTGTCGCAGTCACTGAGAAATTGGAGAGGAAGCTAGAGCCATGGCTACCTTGGCTATCCTGAGGTTTACGGGAATTTTATATTAGGGTTTATTTATTTAAAAGGAATGTGCCGGCGGCAGGATTTGATCCTTGTACCTACCGGCCGGCAGACAGGAAATAGCCGGTAGCCTTAGCCGTTAAGTCTAGCCGTAGTATTACGTAACATGTAGTTTGATATTTATTTAAATGATTAGACGTGCGATAAATCATTTAACTGAAATGGATTACGAGATACATAGATCCAGTAATATATAATGTACGAATTACGGTACGGACGAAAATCAATACCGCGCATTTGTTTCGTAAGTGAAACAAATACCGCGCATGTATTTATTACGGCTACGATTAAATCCGAATTTAATCAGACGGCCGGGATTAGCGCCGAGATCGCGGAGGAAGATTTCGGCGGTTTGTGGCCATCGCCACATCGGATGACGCGTGGCGAAATTCCGTTGGATTGTGGAATCTACGGAGATTATGACACCGAATCTGGATTTGACATGTGTCGACATTTTGGCCATGTCGTACAATGTCCGTACATAAAGTACACCGGCAGCTGTACTTTTGCGTACGGAACTCAATTCTGATTGGTTTCGTACATCAGTAAATAGAGTCTGTGAGAGAGATAGGACTTAGAAAAATTAGAAGATAGGACCCCCTCTCCCAGAGAGCTTTTGTACAAAAGGTCAACTTTGACCCTCCATAACTTACTGCTCAGGGGAGCAAATTCAGAGATTCTTTTTGCTATCGACTCAAGGGAGTCTTGCCTTCACAAGGGTGCACGTGGTGAGGGTTTTTATCTGCCAGGGTGGCAGTTATTTTTGCTGAAACACAAAGGGGTCAGGATTATCCTAGAGGCTTCTTGGAAGCTGTTTACTCTGAGGACTTATGGAGGTCTCAGAGTTGCAGGTTATGGGCCCACCCTCTAGGGTACCAATCTTTAATGGAACCGGCTTCATATACTGGGAAAGTATGATGATAGGAGCTCTATGCGAAAAAAGGTTTTGGGGGATAGTGAGTGGACGGTTGGGGCGTCCATGAAGTCTTGGAATTCCTCCAAGATTTGGAGGAACCAGATTTACTAGGAAAGAGGATCCATCTTCAACGGAGGAAACAAAAGAATGAGAGGTGGTGGACAAAGGAAAGGATAAGGAGACGACCACACCAATAGCAACTGGTTCGACATTCATGTCGTCTATTCCGAGGAATGAGGAGAATGATACTGAAACCTGGGACTTCAACAATATGGCGGCAAAGCACTTCATCCTACGCCATCTCACTCAAGGACTTGCATGTCCTCATTTGCAGGTAGAAAGGGCATCCGATCTTTGGATGGCTCTCATAGAGATGTACCGAAGTGGTACGATTTAGCAACAACAGTTGGATGATCAGAAAGTTAAGGAGTATGTATACAAAGGGGGAAATATGTTGGATTTTTGCAATGAGCTTGCTACACTCTTCATGGAGCTACAGAGTGCGGGAAAAGATTTTAGTGAAAAAGAAAAGGTTAACTGTTTACTGATGAAGTTACCTGATGAGTTCGTGAACATAGTTTACCGTGTGCAGGACTTGCCTGACTCAAGGTGGATATGGAACTCAGTGGTAGGGATGATTCTCGTTCAAGAGAATACAATTGAGATCCGAAGTGGAGGAAAGAGTGGCCAAGCCTTGGCAACAGCGACTGATTGGAGGAAGAGGGATTCCTGAAAACCGGTCGGAAACTATGGGGGTAAGGAGCAGAAAAAACAGTCCGACGAGTTCGAACCAAGGGCTCCCAAAGGTTTATGTCATTTTTGTAAGAAACCGGGGCACTATATGGCAGAGTGCACTAAGCTAACCGAGCTTCAGTTAAAGGAGGGGCAGACCGGTGGTACCCCGAGAGGAAAGAAAAAGGCCCTTGTCACACAGGTACTTAAGGCGAAATCCGAGGACGAGGACGATGAGCTCCTTTTGGATGAGGAGTTTGAGGCGAAAAATGAGGTCGAAATGCCACGCAGGCAGAAATGTGCTTACGGTGGATTGAAAGGTGAAGCAGGCTGGATTGTAGATTCAGGTGCCTCCATGCACATGTGTAAGGATAGACACCTGTTCACTAAGATAAGAAAGATTCCCACCGTAGAGATAGAGTACGGGGATGGGAGGATAGTCACCACTACTCTTGTAGGATCGGTAGATCTGAAAGTGTTAGTAGAAGGAAAGACATCTATATTAACATTCTCCGATGTATTGTTTATTCCGGAGCTGAACAAAAATCTTATCTCTACATCAGTATTAGATGATAAGGGTTTTTTCACTAGCACTAGGGAAGGAGTCTTTACTGCTAGTTTTGAGGAGGATGTCTATTTCATTGCTGAGAAAGGTAGCCATGGGATGTTTAGGCTCGTTTTAAGTAATGAAAAGAAGAAACTTTATTATGCTGGTGTTCATGATATTTTGATGTGGCATAAGAGGCTTGGGCATGTGAATCTAGATAAGTTAAGAGAGATGAAAAAGATGGGAGTGGTGGAAGGGATTCAGTTCAGTGAAAGTGATGATATAAGTGATTGTAGTGGATCTGCTCAAGGTAAAGCACACAGATTACCCTTTCCTAAATCAGCCACCTATAAGGGAGAAAAAATTCTAGATCTAGTACACACAGATATTTGGGGACCAGCTAAAGTGCCCTCACCGGGTGGGAAGAGATTTATGATGACTATAATTGATGATTGGTCTCGGTATTCCCGTGTATATTTTTTGAAAAACAAGTCCGAAGCTGAGGATTGTTTTAGACAATATAAAGCATGGAGCGAAAAACTCCATGAAACTCCAATCAAGAGAGTAAGGAGTGATAATGGTGGAGAGTATACTTCTAACCATTTTGAGATTTTTCTGAGGGAAGATGGGGTTCAACATCAAAAGACAGTTCTAGAAAATCCGGAACAGAATGGGGTAGCTGAAAGGTTAAATAGAACACTAAGTGATAGTGCTAGAAGCATGTTGTCAGATAAAAAGATAGGAAAAAGGTTTTGGGTAGAAGCAATGAACTGTGCTAATTACCTCAAGAATAGAGTTCTTACTTCAGCTATAAAAGATCAAACACCTTATGAGAGATGGACAGGCCGGAAACTAGACATATCTCACTTAAAGGTTTTCGGCAGTCAAGTGTTCAATCTAGATACTGATCGGTCCAATTGGAAGCTAGATCCTAAAGGAAAACCGGGATACTTATAAGGATATGATGAAGATGTTAAAGGATATAGAGTTTATGATCTAAAAAGGGAAGATATAATCTTAGTAAAGCATCTAGTAGTTATGGATGAAGGAAAGTCTGTGGATCCTTTCAAATAAACGAAGTCAGTAAAAATCAGATTTGAGTCAGAAAATTCCGATTACTTTGAGCTTCCTAACTATCCAGGTTTTAGAGAAGATGACATTCTTGCAGGAACAAATCAGACCGAAAAGGACTCGGCTGTGGAAACCCCAATGACAACTCTACTCGAAGCGGAAGACGTGGTGGAAATTGATTCGGAATCAAGGGATAGGGGAGAAGCCGAGTTTGTTAAAAAGAATCCACGAGAACCATCTATTCCGGCCTCAGATTTTGAGGGGGGGAGGAGAAGTAGCAAAAGACTGCAAGAAAAACAGGTTAATAACAAGGTAACTAAACTATCTCATCAAGATGAACCTCAAACTTATGGAGAGGCGATGACTTGTCCAGAAAGAAACCGGTGGAAGACAGCCATCAATGAGGAGATGGCCTCAATTATGGCAGCCGATACTTGGGAGCTGGTGGATTGTCCACCTAACCGAAAACCAATCGGTTGTAAGTGAGTTTTCAAATTAAAACTGAACCCAGATAACACAATCGAGCGCTACAAGGCCCGATTAGTGGCAAAGGGATTTACACAAAAGGAGGGAATTGACTACGAGGAAACCTTTGCCCCGGTCGTCAAATTTCCCTCCGTCCGCATACTTCTCAGTTTAGCAGCGGCGGAAGACATAGAAGTGCATCAGATGGACATCAAGACAGCCTTTTTGCATGGAGAATTGGAAGAGGAGATCTTCATGCGACAACCCGAAGGTTTTGTGGAGGAAGGAGAGGAGAGTAAGGTATGCCGGCTGATTAAATCTCTTTATGGTTTGAAACAAGCACCTCGACAATGGAATAAGAAGCTTGATGAGTTTCTTACCGGTCTGGGATATATGCGGATCAGCTCAGATCACTCAATCTATGTTTTCGAAGATGAGGAAGGTTTAATATTTATCGCAATTTATGTTGATGATTTGCTTGTTTTAAGTAAATCAATGGAAAAAATTAACAAACTGAAAACCGATCTTAAGGGGAGATTTGAAATGAAGGATATGGGAGAAGCAAGATATATTTTGGGAATTCAAGTAGAGAGAGACCGAAAAAGGAAAATTATAAGACTGACTCAAAAGGAAGCAATAGGGAACATGCTTGAAAAATTTCAAATGGATAAAGCTAATAGTTGTACAACTCCAATGGAGTTGAAGAAGGGAAGTGAGGGGAGTGAGGAAGAAGGAGTCAAAGTCTTACACGAGGAATTATCTCCTGATGAACAGAAGTTCATGGAGACTATTCCTTACAGGCAAGTAGTGGGAAGTCTAATCTATTTTATGAATTGTACCCGGCCGGATTTAGCTTCAGCTGTAGGAGTGCTGAGTAGAAGTCTAAATGCTCCCACTAAGAAGGATTGGGAGGCAGCTAAGAGAGTCCTTAGATATTTGATAGGAACTAGGGATCTATGGTTGCATTTGGGTGGGGAGAATACTGACATCACTACTTGGAGTGATGCCAGTTATGGTGATGCTCCGATGAGGAGATGCACTTCTGGATATGTATTATATGTGGGTGATAGGGCTTGCTGTTGGAGTAGTAAAAAGCAAAAGGTTATTGCTCAGTCCACCATGGAGGCTGAGTATATGGCCTCTTGTTCTGCTGTAAAAGAATTGATGTGGGTCAAGTCTTTACTTGGTGAGCTTGGCCACCTTAAGAGTGGTGTGCAGAAAATATTTTGTGATAATCAGGCAGCAATCGCTATTTCTGCCAATCCTAAACATCATTTTAAAGCCAAACACATGGATATCAGACTCAGCTTTGTTAGAGAAAAAGTAGAAAACAAAATAATCAGTTTAGAGTACAGACCAGATAGTGAGATGGTAGCGGATATGATGACCAAACCTGTGCCTTCCCCTAAGCTAATTTGTTGCAGGGAGAAGTGTGGTCTGAAATTAAAGATTGACTAGAAAATAAGGGGAGTGTAGAAACTAATGGTTTTTATTAGTAATTTCTAGGTCTGAAAAGAAATATAGAAGCCGAGGCAGTCTATCTCTAACTTCTCTCTCCAACTCTCAAACTTGTCGCAGTCACTGAGAAATTGGAGAGGAAGCTAGAGCCATGGCTACCTTGGCTATCCTGAGGTTTACGGGAATTTTATATTAGGGTTTATTTATTTAAAAGGAAAGTGCCGGCAGCAGGATTTGATCCTTGTACCTACCGGCCGGCAGACAGGAAATAGCCGGTAGCCTTAGCCGTTAAGTCTAGCCGTAGTATTACGTAACATGTAGTTTGATATTTATTTAAATGATTAGACGTGCGATAAATCATTTAACTGAAATGGATTACGGGATACATAGATCCAGTAATATATAATGTACGAATTACGGTACGGACGAAAATCAATACCGCGCATTTGTTTCGTAAGTGAAACAAATACCGCGCATGTATTTATTACGGCTACGATTAAATCCGAATTTAATCAGACGGCCGGGATTAGCGCCGAGATCGCGGAGGAAGATTTCGGCGGTTTGTGGCCATCGCCACATCGGATGACGCGTGGCGAAATTGCGTTGGATTGTGGAATCTCCGGAGATTATGGCACCGAATCTGGATTTGACATGTGTCGACATTTTGGCCATGTCGTACAATGTCCGTACATAAAGTACACCGGCAGCTGTACTTTTGCGTACGGAACTCAATTCTGATTGGTTTCGTACATCAGTAAATAGAGTCTGTGAGAGAGATAGGACTTAGAAAAATTAGAAGATAAGACCCCCTCTCCCAGAGAGCTTTTGTACAAAAGGTCAACTTTGACCCTCCATAACTTACTGCTCAGGGGAGCAAATTCAGAGATTCTTTTTGCTATCGACTCAGGGGAGTCTTGCCTTCACAAAGGTGCAGGTGGTCAGGGCTTTTGTTTGCTAGGGTGGCAGTTATTTTTGCTGAAACACAAAGGGGTCAGGATTATCTTAGAGGCTTCTTGGAAGCTGTTTACTCTGAGGACTTATGGAGGTCTCAGAGTTGCACCATGGAGCTCGGCGCAATTAATAAGGATAAAGAAGCGGTCAACGTCGTGCGAAGAAAGAAGAAAACTACCAAGACCAAGACCAATGACTTGTCCCCGAGGAAATCGAGCGGAGGAGGCAAAATGGCCTATGCTTCCATTGCGGTTCTCCAGATCATATGGCTCGGGAGTGTTCAAAACGGAAAAGTCCCAAAAAGGGAAAACTTACCGTTATGAGATTAGCCGGTGAAGGAGGAGACCCTTTGATATTTCGGGGTCAAATCAGAATGAGTGCAGCTGACTTCATGGTGGACTCCGGAGCATCGGGGAACTTCATTAACGAGGCGACGGTGAAAAGATTGAAACTTCCTCTTGTGGTACTAAAGGATCATCAGTCGGTACAATTGGCCGACGACAGTTCATTATCGATTACCCATCATACTCCGAAGTTACGCGTCGGAGTTGGGAAATTCCGATGGTACGACACGCTTCATGTATTACCTCTTGGGGACCATGAGGTAATCCGGGGAAAGCCGTGGCTGCAAAAATGGAATCTGACGATCGATTGGAGAAGTGGCGCCATGAGGGTGAAGAAGGGTGAAGAAGAGTTTGAGGTAAAAGCGGGAGCGGCTGGTAAGGGAGCGGAAGAGGGACGCCTGCTTTCGGCCTTACAGCTCAAGAGGGCACTCAAGAAAGGGGAAACG
Organism: Zygnema cylindricum; assembly: GCA_037447655.1. Lineage (NCBI taxonomy): Eukaryota > Viridiplantae > Streptophyta > Zygnematophyceae > Zygnematales > Zygnemataceae > Zygnema > Zygnema cylindricum. Next base: position 48,662 of record JBBHKE010000586.1, on the reverse strand, counting down.
ATTGGTATGGCGGTCGTCCAGCCAATGGAGGAGGCGAAGGAAGGGATCCCAGAAGAATGGAAGAAGAAAGACCCCGACTTCGACTCCAAAGAAAGTGACGACATTGGGAAGACTTCCGAAGAGGCCTCGGAAGTCATCACAAAACTTCTCGAGGAGTACGCAGATGGATTTCCCCCGAAGCTCCCCAAAGGATTACCTCCGAAGCGCGAAATAGACCATAGGATAGAGCTTGTTCCTGGAGCGGTACCCGCGGCTAATCGGATATACAAGATGAGCTACACCGAGTTGGACGAACTGAAAAAGCAACTCGCGGAGTTGGTCGAAGCCGGGGCAATCGAACCAAGCAAGTCACCGTACGGAGCCCCCGTTCTCTTTGTGAACAAGAAAGATGGAGGTTTCCGTATGTGTATTGACTACCGAGCGCTGAACAAATTAATGGTGAAGAATGCGTACCCCCTACCGAGGATAGACGAATTGTTGGATCGGCTTCGAGGTGCCAAATATTTTTCGAAAATAGACTTGCGGAGCGGCAACCACCAGATTAGAATTGCCGAGGAAGATGTGGAGAAGACGACGTTCAGAACTCGATACGGTCATTTCCAGTTTCGGGTAATGCCGTTCGGATTCACTAACGCACTGGCGACTTTTATGCATTTAATGAATTCCATCTTTCGGCAATATCTGGACGCGTTTGTGATCGTTTTCCTAGACGACATACTGGTGTATAGCCGAACGCAGGAGGAGCATAAGAAGCACTTACGGCCGGTCTTCCAAGTCCTTCGGGAAAATAAGTTATACGCAAAAAGAAGTAAATGTGACTTTTTCAAGGAGAATATTGATTTTTTAGGCCATGTGGTGAGCCGGGACGGAATCGCAGTGGATCCAAACAAGATAAGGGCAGTTAAGGAGTGGCCGCAGCTGGCAAATATTACGGAGTTACGGAGCTTTCTAGGACTATGCTCCTATTATCAACGTTTTGTCGAGGGTTTTGCAAAAATCGCTGCACCGCTCACGGAATTGTTTAAGAATGGCGTACCCTATGACTGGAAAGCGACACAAGGGGCAGCCTTTAACACGCTAAAGGAGCGGTTGGTTACCGCCCCTGTGTTAGTTGTTCCCGACGCGGACTTACCTGGGACGATAATTACCGACGCTAGCGATACGGCTATTGGAGCAATCCTTATGCAAGATCAAGGGAAAGGCTTTCAACCCATTGCCTACGACAGTCGAAAACTAAAGGCAGCAGAACTGAACTGGGCCACCCATGAGAAGAAGACAATAACTATCATCAATGCGATGGGGGTTTGGAAGTGTTACGTTCAGGGGAAATGGATCACGATTATCACGGATCACCACGCCTTATAATATCTCCAGACCTAGCCGAAGTTGTCCAAGAAACAAGTGCGCTGGATGACGTTTCTACAGACCTTCAGTCCGAAACTTGTTATAGAATATAAGCCGGGCAAAACGAACCCGGCGGATGCGCTCTCAAGAAGACCCGAAGTCGTTGCGCCGGTAGCGGAGCAACGACCGCAAAGATCGCAGCATGGGAGCGTAAGCTCTGTAAAAGAGAACACCGCAGCGTCCACCGCAGCGCAAGACCCAAACTCAGCGCAGTCACCGGTACGGTGCAGGTTGATGACCAGTGGTTAGGTCGGATAAAGGCCGCCTACAGCGATGATGATTCACTAAAGGAACTTATTAAACGGAAGGTACTCATTCGAACCGCCAATGGTATGTGGCAATACAGACCGAGTAAGACAACACGGCTTTATGTGCCAACAAATACGGAACTCCGTCACATGATTCTTATAATGAGTCACGACGAGCCGTTCAGTGGACATTTTGGGCGGGATAAAACAACCGCACGTGTCGCTGAGGCGTATTATTGGCCAAACATGACTCGGGACATTGCGGAGTATGTCCGGACGTGTGACTCCTGTAATCGAAAAAAAGCGGAATCGGGTCACCAGGGTCTGTTGCAACCCCTTCCGATATCATCTGTTCCTTGGGAAGTGATTTCGATGGACTTCATCGTTGCTCTTCCGTTAACCAGGGAGGTTATGACTTTATCTTCGTCGTCGTGGATTACCTAACAAAAATGGCTCATTTCTTACCCACGACAACCACCGCCACAGCGCGAGATGTGGCAGACTTATTCTTTCGGAGATATTCCGCCATCACGGACTCCCAAAGAGGATCGTCAGCGATCGGGATCAGAAATTTGTGAGTCACTTTTGGAGGGATCTGTTTGAGCTATGTGGAACGCAACTGGCGATGTCCTCAGCCTACCACCCTCAAACTGATGGTCAGACTGAAAAGGTGAATCGAACTTTGGAGGAAGCGCTGCGGGCTTATGTCTCGGTGCACCAAATGGATTGGGTGGACCATTTAAAAGCGATCGAGGTAGCATACAACAGTGCAGTGCACTCGTCAACGAATGCTACGCCATTCTCCCTCAATGGACGACAACCCACTCTTCCCCAAAACTTATTGGTAGCGGACTGCCAAACCCCGGCAGCTCTGGACTTTGCCAAAACGCTGCAAAATAATCTAGAAAATGCGACCAAGGCGCTCCAAATGGCAAAGGATTGACAAAAGTCGCAGGGTGATGCTCATCGGAAGGACACCGTCTTTAACGTGGGGGACAAAGTTCGCCTTGATATGGCAAACCTCTCTTTGCCGGGTGCCCTCACTAAGAAGTTGACACCGAAGTTCACGCGCCCGTTCACAATTCTTTCCCGTGTGGGCGTCGTGGCTTACAAGTTCGATATTCCGACGGACTTGCATATCCACAATGACTTTCATGTTTCCCTTCTTAAGCCATTCCGCGATCCTGATTTGGTGTTTCTTGGTCGACGACGACATACTCCTTTACCACCTGTTCGGGGAACCTCGGACGAGTATGAAGTAGAAGCGATCATTCAATCACGCCACGCTCGGAATTCCAACTCCACCCAATATTTGGTGCGTTGGAAGGGCTACGGTGCTGAGGACGACTCTTAGGTGGACGAGGGGGATCTGCATTCTCCGAAGTTGCTGCGCCGGTTTTGGCGGAATGAGGACACTCAGCTTTACCGGAGGGGAAATCGCAGCGGCCGCAAAAAAAGAGCGAATCGCAGTGTCGCAACCATCGCAATTATCTTGGGGACGCGGCAGAGGAACGCAGCGGCGATGTTATCCCACCGCAGCGTTGTAACAGTGCAGCCACCGCAGCGCAACATGGTCACGAAGCCGTCAAAGGATCGCAGCACCACCACTGCGCTGACAGGAATGCGCAACGGCGCAATTGTGTTTCACTATGTGGGTAACCACGAACCCTCGGTTTCGCCGCAGCAACGCAGTTTTATAAATGATGGACGCTGCGATACCCTCGCATGCTGCGACGCTTCGCAAAGTCCAAGAGTGAAACCCACAACCCCCGTGAATAAAGCCGCCATCTGTCCTCGCGACCAACCCAGTCTCGGCAGCTTGGAAATTGCTTGTCTCGGCACAGTCAGTTTACCTTCGCTTCAGGAATTACCGAAATTGTCTTGTTCAACAGTGTGTATGGCGTCGTAGTCCTCTCCACCACCGAAGAGGAGGAGACTTGTACGAGTGGGACAAGGAGATGCGTACCGTCCCGAGAGATTGTAAAGGGCGGCGGAGGCCAGGGTGGAGGCAAGCAGGCGAACAGAAGTGGAAGTGGAGCCGGAACCTGAGGAAACCGCCAGTAGCGAGGTAGGACCTGCAGAGACCAGTGGAAAGGAGGGGTCAGAAAACTCACAAGACCCCGAATACACCCCAACCCGGGAAGGGGATCAGGAATATAAGGAAGATCATGAGCTATCGGAGGTGGAGGAACCAGAATGAGAACCAACACCTCCGCCAATCAAGGAGCGCCCTCAGATCTAGAGGTGAAGCGAGACCCAAATAAAGAGAGTTCCGCGGACGAGCAGTCGTCTGAAAGCGCGGAAAAGAAGGCAGATGCACAATACCCCAGTGGCGACGATGTGTTCCCCCTGCGAGGGAACCGAAGAGATCCGGCGGAGGAAAGTGAACAGGGAGAGGAAATTCCCGACTACCTCTTTCCACTACCGGTCGACACCCACCATCCAGACCTCGCCTTCAGCTTTGCCAAAAGGTTTTATTGGAACCCCTCGGAGTGGCCCGAGGAGTGGCGCATAGGGAAGCCTGGAGATTTTATCTGTATTCCTGCCGACGTCCCATCACACCCAGCATGCGGACAAAAGACCTGGGAAATAAACATAAGGGTTATATGCAGCTAAACCCTCACGCCTTACCGTTCGTGGAAGTGGTAGAGGACAACTACAGGTACAGGATTGATTTTCCCGGGTTACTCTGTCATTATCACCCGTGGGATGTCCGCCTCCACGACTTCATTTCTAGAGCGGAGGTCACCCTTGAGGTACGGGCACTCAAACTGGCTCAAAAGAATGCTCTGCAGCGGGCCCGCGCTGCAAGGAAACACGTGTCTTTTTAATTACGAAAGGTTCCTCGATGGGAACCGGAGGACGAAGCAGCGGAGGAAGTTTCCCCAGTGGCTGAACCCGAAGAACCCTGGATTCCGGCACCCGAGGAGCCTGCACCGGCGGACGTTCCGCCGCGACCCAAAATACCCGAGGTTGTACCCGAGGAAGGGGAAGATCAGGTTTGGGGGCGAATCACTCGGAGGCGGTTGGCAGCTGCAGATCATCACATCGCGTTACTAGAGACCCGATGTGAACAGCTCCAAAATTAACTCGACGTCCTTCGCCAGGAGTTCGAAGAGTATCGCGAGGAAACATACGACATACTCCGGCAGTTGCAGTTTTCCTGAGTAATTCAATGTTGAGCGGGACGCTGAATCCTTAGTGGGAGGCAATGTAACAGGGTTACAGAATTGGGTACTTAGTGGCTAGGGATAGGCTGCTATAGTTGCGATTTGAGAGCAGCGCACTTGCGATTCTAGAACAGCGCAGCTGCGATTCCAGACCAACGCAGCATAGCAGCATAGCAACCTAGCGGCATAGCACCTTAGTAGCGCAGCAGCGTAGCAGCGCATTATAGCAACGCCGCAGAATGTAGATTGAACTGGATAGTTTTAGAAGGGAGTTTTGGATAGATCTCGGTTGACCGTGAAGGCTCACGTGTACAGCTGTATAGTACTAGGTTGACTAGCAGTTAGTTAGTTTAAATAGTCGAGTAGACCTAGTGAATGACACTCTTCGAGTAGACCTTCGCAGCGAGCACACACCTTGTAATCTATTCCAAATTATCAAGTGCAACCTTGTCTGTCAGTGCCGTGTGCTCCTATTGTTGCTACGGGAAGATCTTTGAGTGTTTTCCTCTGTGCATTGTGACGTGTTGTGGTTTATTGTTGCCTCTTTTACAGAAGTCTTTTGGAATACACGTTCTAAACTATTCCATAATTCAACTGCACTTTCCAGACCAAAGTAAGTCATTACAATTTTCTCGTTCAATGATAACTTGATAATCAGCAAACACTCGTTGTTCTTCTCCTCCCATCAAACCGATGATTCAACACATGTCCCATCCACCACATTCATTAGCTTCCTCGACCTGAAGTAGCTCTCCATAATACTCCTCCAATAGTAATATTTAGAACCGTCAAATGTAGGCAAGATTGATTCATCCAAAATGGGTAGCCATGGGGGTGGGCCCATAACCGATTGCTCATAGCCATTTTCAGCCATGAATGTACCCTCGGAAGCACCACAGACTACCCCAAATCAGCCTACTTTGATTCCACTCAGAATTTCATTAGCTTCCTCGACCTGAAGTAGCTCTCCATAATACTCCTCCAATAGTAATATTTAGAACCGTCAAATGTAGGCAAGATTGATTCATCCAAAATGGGTAGCCATGGGGGTGGGCCCATAACCTGTTGTTCAAAGCCTTTTTCAGCCATGAATGTACTCTCGGAAGCACCACAGACTACCCCAAACCAGCCTACTTTGATTCCACTCAGAATTCTACAAAATTACCAGAACAAGCTGAAACTACACAAACATATAGTTTCTAGGCTACTAAGTATTCCCACAAATTTCCATACAAATATACCAACCAAGCTAAAACTACACAAACAGATAGTTTATAGGCTACTAAGTATTCCCACAAATTTCCATACAAATATACCAACCAGAATTCTCACATCACCTAGTCAAAGTTGCAGAAAAACAGCCTGCCATAGCTTTGATAAATTTGACCAACTTCACAATGAAGCCCCAAGCAAATCAGAAACACAATAAGTCTGAAAATTTGCTAAAATATTCCAAATACAATGGGAACACACATGCAAAATTTCAGATAAATTTGCCAATAGAAATGAGAGCAATTCTCAGATAAAATTCCCAAAAAGGAGCAGAAACAGTTTCTGTCCAAAAAGTTTCTAAGTCTAAAAATGACTAAGTCCTACAAATATACACTAGAGCTCACTATTGAATGTACAGAGACATACCGGCCGTACGTAACCTGAATACTTTATGATATTTTAGAGTGAATAAATCTACACTAATACCTAATACACATAAGACAAAACACTGTTGTAAATATTTACAAACCCTAAGAATTTCGCCAAAACAATCTGGACTATCCAAAATAAAATATTGTATGATAGACGCGACACCAAAATGTTCAAATTGACGGCGCCGCCTTCCGTAGCTTTTCTTCAGCATCCTTGATGTCGTGAAGCATGATCACCAAAATCCACTTGGCGAAATGACATCACTCCATCCAAATTAGTCTGTACCGGCGGCGTACTTATTCAAAAACATTCCAAATTGGATCGCTTTGCGATCCGCCTTACATTTTACTTACACATTCTGTACTTCTTCATTTACTTGTTCACGCCACTCAATTACTTCCGTATGTCCCAAAAACAATTAGTACCATTACTCCCCCCAATCCACAAATCCAATCGAACCTCCACAGTAAATCCAAATAGCATACGCATTAAAATCGCGTACTATACTCATGAACCATTGTGTACACATGAAACGACATACTCGCACGAAACTAACTTTTCAAACCAACAAGAATCAGGAATTTTTTTTTGTTCTTATGCAACCACCGTTGCAGGAGGAGAACCAATAGTAGTAGTGGAAGTAGACATGGAAAAACAACAAAACCCATCAAACACCCATTCAACAACCAACTTTCAGCTTACACATAATGTGACTCAAAAAGCCAATATTCCCTATATTCACCAAAGTGATACATAAGATAATAAATTGGCAATTCACAAAATTGTAGCCCAAATAACCTTGTAAACCATAAGATATGACTTCCGGAAGTTTCCCAATAACTGCTCTTAGAATATCATAATCCCAAAACTGGGTTATTCAAAATTGGCTAAGTCCTAAACTATATACGCACAGTAAGTATCTTATGGTCACACAAAATTGGGTGAGTGTACTACTATATTATCTTGACTTACAACAAGGTATTCAACCTGTAGGTTATTGTATTGTGAGTACTTCCAAAACCCTGATTATTTCTTCCCAAAAACTAATTAATAAAACACTATTTTTTATTCCGCTTAACTACAAATTATTGTTATTCAAATATTTACAGATACTGGACTGTAGAATAAATGTTTCTGGTGCTTAGTCAACGGTGGTCGCTAAAGTCCAGCCGACTGTGGTAGTGCAGTACGAAGCTCCTGAGTGCGTACAATGTGCTTTGTCACTTGTGGTCCCATGTGAATCGCGTCTGTCGACATGATTCGAATCAGCGATCATAAAGAAATTTTGTATCATACATCTCCAACATATCGGTCCAAAAATCTGTTCGTCTAATCGTTGAATATGTTCGTCTAATTTATGACGCGTGTAACCTATTGTCGGTGCCACTTCGTAAAACTTGCACAATCTTCTCTTGCCGACGCATTGTTTTGTAAAAGTACAATACACTCTATTATACTTCTGCTACTGTTGCACTAATAAAAGTAAGTATTACAACAAAATACTCAAAAAATATTCTAAGTCTTTTAGTCTCATCTCACAGCCCTATCTACTAATGAAAATTTTCAATTAACAACATTTTCATGGGCTGATACAGATGTTGGGATTTATAAAGGCACACCAATTAAGATTGACTTAGTGGACAAATCAACAACGGTTTGGCAAAAAAAATATACTTTGAGCCACTCGGAGAAGGAATTTGTGAAAGAGAAAGTCTAAAGTTTGGTTGATTTAGGATAAGTACAAGAGAGTACCTGTCTTCAAGAGTTTGCTTCACCAACGGTACTTCCACCGAAGAAAGATTCCGCAGGGAAGACTATAGATTTCCGAATGTGTGGAGATTGTCAGATGTTAAATGCACCCACTATATCGGATAAGTATCCTATGCCCACTCCTAAAGAAATATTTGATGCCTTGGTTGGAGCCACTTTATATACAACCTTGAATTCAAAACAGGTTTTTCACCAAGTGCCCATGGAACCTAAGCATCGAGAGTTGACCGCATTTTAGGCATGTAACAAGTTATACATGTGGCTTTATATGCCTTTTGGATTGAAAAATGTACCCACCAAGTTCTTGTTGTCCATAGCCTATTTCAGCCATGGATCACTCTAAAAAGCACCACAGACTACCCCCAAACAGCTGTGTTTGAGACAACACAAATTACTCAAAAATAAACAAAGTCACCTCAAACTGCACCAATTTGCAGTTTACTATAGACACTATAAACTCCCACAGTAAAATCCAAATCCACCAAGTAACATAGAAGATATAAGCTCCAAAGTTTCCCGAAAGTAGCTAACAGCTTTACAAACTAACCACTTAGACTTCTCACACAATCTTACAGAGATAACAAAATAGACTGAAGCTGCACACACATGTAGATTTTATATCACAAAAAAACTACACAAAGTTTCACAACAAAATATCAAACAGAGTGATCACACAAAGAGGTCAAAGTTGCTGAGAACAGTGTGCCATTGCTTTGATAAACTTTACTGTGATTATCAACATACTCTAAGTCCTACAAGTTATACTCAGAGAGTTCACTACTGAATGTACGGAGGCATACCAGCCGTCCGGTATCTACCATCTACCTAAACGCTTGTGAATATACACGAATAATTCAAGGTATGTTAGATTGAACAAATCTACACTAATAAACTAATTAGCAAAAAGACAAACTTCTGATGTACATAATCTTTACACCGATATCTCTGCAAAATCCGCATACTAGGCGTCAACTTGCTTAATTACTTTAGATCTCCTTATGAATCTTCGTCTGCCGACTTGATTTATACCAATCGCAGTTGCGTTGTCTCGTACTAAATCCTATTCATATTATCCGAAGTTGCGCCAGCTGCGTTGTCCGTACAGATCATATAAATATAACTACAGCTGGGTTGTCCGTAATGATCATATAAAAATAACCGTAGTTGCGTTTTCTTATAGCGCCGCAGCTGCTTTGTATCTACGGCGCATATTTATCCAAAATGACCCCAGCTGCGTTGTCTTGTCTGCGTCGCAGGAACGTCGTACGAGCGGCGCCTATTTCAACATTGCCATTATTATACATCGGATCGCTTCACGATCCGCCTTCCATTTCTCAATGCTTATTCACACCACTCAATGAGTCCCTTACGTCACTTTAGGTATATCCGTACGTTCGCTTCCCCAACCCGTGAATCAATTCGAATCTCCATATTAAATCCTATTAGCAATTACGCACGGACTAAAGCGTATGCACGAAACTGACTTTTCAAAACAACAGTTCTGACGAGTAATGGATGAAGCTTTACGAGGGATTGAGTGTGCGCGGAGTTACATTGATGGCGTGATCATTTTTTCTAACAATTTTGAGAATCACCTCTTTCACTTACAAATGGTGTTTGATGCTCTGAGAGCGGCAGGCTTAATGTGTCATCAAGGTAAAGTTTATTTGGGGTCGACAGATTTTATAATTGGGACATGAGGTTACCTCTGAGACAGTAGGTCCACATATGGTCAAAGTCGTTGCTTTGGATGCATTGCCAACTCCCACAGATGTTTCTTCACTTCGCACATTTTTGGGGCTAGCTAAATATCATAGACAATATGTTCCAGAGTTCAGCAGCCAAGCTCAAACCCTTAATTTACTCTTAAGCAAAGTTCAAGAGTGGCAATGGAAGGAAAATCAAGAAGAGGCATTTCAATTTTTAAAGAATGCGCTTAAAGAAAATCTGATTTTTCATATGCGCGACCATTCACAACATTTATTCTTTACATTGATTAAAGTAGACTTGGTTCAAGGATTGAATTAGCTCTGCTTGATGATTTGGGAGCCAAATACGTTGTAGCCTATGCGAGCCGGAGCAACAATAAGGCGGAGGCCTGATTGAAGTAACTATCATGGTTAGCTTCTTGCAGCCGTTTAGACCATCCAACACTTTGGACCGTACCTTTATGGCGTTTGCTTCACCTTTATTACTGATCACCAACCTTTAAAATGGATAATGAAGAATAGCCAGCTTACAGGGAAACTCGCTCGATACGCTTTTATATTGCAAGAGTATGATTTTGAGATAATTCACCGAGCGTGTGAGAACCATAGAAATGCAAATGGTCTTAGCAGAAACCCGGATCCATCCTCTGTGGATGCAACAAGAGCCAGATATGACGAGGATCCGATTTTAGGGGTTTGAATAGTTATGGTAGCAACAACATTTTAGGAGGGGACTTTTTGCAATAGGGGCGGAGGTGGAAGGGCACGCTCCATTGTTAGCTGGTAGGCATGACGTTTTTGATGATTTAGAAACTTTAAAATCCATCCATCAGGGTCAATTTTACCACATTTGGAAAGAAGCCAAAAAGCTAGAGTTTTGCGGAGAGTTCTGCAGAGGATGTCTGCTTACACTTGGGATAGAGGGGTTCTTTTCAGGATTTGGCGGATGATGTCTGGAAGGTAGTTCCACCACCCGGTGATCGAAAAACCTTGGTCACTAAACTCTATGAGCAATGTGGTCATTTTGGTCAGAATCATACCGCTTCTTTGGTTGCAGTATCTTATTGGTGGCATGGTATTCGAGCACAAGTGAATCGAGTTGTTCAAGCATGCCTAACATACAATCCAGTGAAAGCAGCATTTGACAAGAAAAGTGGTACCAAATTACATTCTCTTCCCATTCAGAGATTGTTTTACCGTTGGTAATTAGACTTGCTAGGCCTCTTCCGACTAGTCGATGAGGAAACCCCTTTGTACTTGTGATGATAGAGCATTTTTCTAAGTGGATTGAGCTTGTCGTGCTACCTCGGAAAAAGTCTAAGTCCGTGGCTGATGCCTTTTTGACAAAGATTTCTTGCTCAGTTTGGGTTCCCCGCGAAAGTTTTGACCGATAAGGGTTCTGAATTTGCTGAGGTTTTTCGACTTTTATTGAGAAATGTTTGATTGATCATAGACTTACTAATAGAGATCATCCTTGACCTGAAGGGTTAGCTGAATTTTGTGTCCAAACAGTTAAGCGAGCACTCCAAAAATATTCTCTCGATGAGGATGTGGGGGATTGAGATCAAAGGGTGCCTTAGATTGCTAAAGGTTTAGTAGACATGCTTCTCTTCACAGTCACAATCCTTATTTTATGTTGTTAGGTAGACATCCTATTTTTCAAGGATCTGCCTTAGCCCAAGCCACTCTTTTACCGGAGATGGATAGTAAAGGGTGTTGAAATAAATAGTTTTAGTATTTTCAAGGTCTTAATACATTAGCGGAAAAGAAACATGCAGGCAGCCTGCCTTCATCTCTTCTCTCTTACCCCCATACTTGTTGTAGTCCCTGAAGGAGAGAGAGAGTGATACAGCCATGGCTGCCTCCACTCTATATACAGGGTTAGAGAGTGACCTTAAGTCACTCTCTACAAAAAGGTTGAGTCCAGTAGGACTCGAACCCCCGACCGATAGAGCGTGGCGTAGCCGTCCGCTCTAACCAGTCTGTCGTAGAAGATTGCTAAAGTATATAGGGTGTGATTAATGTTTAAAGTGTGTTACGTCACATAATCCGATTAACGCAAATGTAATTGTAACATCATAGAACATGTCAAATTCAGTGCGGACTGAATCCCGCACGAAACAAATGAATATGAGATTTGTTTCGACGGTCGATATTTAATGCCGATTCGGATCCAACGGCATATGTCTTCGCCGAGATCCCGGAAAGGTAACTTTGGCGTTTTGTGACGTGGGATGACCTGGAGCCACGTGGAGAGATACCATTCGGTCGCGGGAATTCCGAGGAACGTACGGACGAGTGAAAAGTGGACACGTGTCCGCTTAATAGCCTTGTCGTACATAGGTCGTAAATAGGTCGTACAAAAGGTACACCGGTAGTAGTACTTTTTGGTACGGTACAATAATCTGATTGGTCCGTACTTCAGTATATAGAAGTAATTAGAGGGAATCAAGACTTATAAACTTTTGGTAGGCAGTCACCTCTCCCTTTGAGAGTTTGTACAAATTGGCTTTTTTATTGCCTTATAACTTATCGACTGGTTGGCCGTTTTCAGTGATTCTTTTTGCTACGGACTCAGGGGAGTCCAGACTGCACAAGGGAGCAGTCAAACTGTCAGTTTGCATTCTGGGGTAGCATTGGCTGTGGCTTAAAGTGGGCTAGTTAAAAATTATCTAGAGGCTTCCTGTATTTTGTAGTCCAATGGAGGACACAGAATTGCAAAGGGGCAGTGGAGAGGCTAATTAGTGCTCAAGCGTAGGTTTTTCACCGTAAGATTCCAATAACCATAAGAAATTTACAAGCGGCCCAACACAGAGATCAGCTTTGGTATTCCTACCGTAAGAGTGGCTCTTATATTTCTCAACAACGACGTTTTCAGCCGAGGGATTTTGTTTTTAGGATGCAGCAAAAAAATGTTACTTTGGATATTTTTGCCGGTCGGATTATTTGTAAGTGTTGAATCACTAGATTTAGGGTAAGTATTTTCTAGGTCTTAATTAGTTGAATTAGCTAAAAGAAAAACACAGGCAGTCTGCCTCCACCTTCTCTCTCTAGCCCCCATAGTTGTTGTAGTCACTGAAGGAGAGAGAGGGCGGTGTGTTGATATTTGAGTATTTTCTAGGTCTTTATAGAAGAAGAGCAAAGGCAGTCTGTCCCTGACTCCCTTCTCCAAGCCCCCACACTTGTTGTAGTCACTGAAGGCTTGATAGGGAGCTAGAGCCATGGTTGCCTAAACTCACTAGAGAAGACATGGGGTGGATTAGGTAGATTGACCAAAAGGTACTTGACGGATCCGGGAATTGATCCTGGTACCTGCCGTCCGTCAAGTTACCCTTAGCCAGTAGCTCTAACCATTAAGTCTAGGACTAACATTACTATATATAAGGTTTGATAAACATGTAAAATGTTACACGTAATTTAATTAGTTTAACGAAAAATAGATACTTTGTACATAGATACAGTTTGATTTAGTACGAAGTACGGTATGGGGACGGAATGGATACTGCGCATTTGTTTCGATAGCAAAACAAATACCGCGCGTCGAATTTTAGCGGCTAAGATTATAACCGGTTTTGATCGGACGGCCGGGATAGGCGTCGCGATCACGGAAGAGGTACTTTTGGCGTTTTACGGTCTTTGCCACATCAGATGCCACGTGGAGTGATAACATTGGATTACGGGAACTCCGGAGATTACGGGAACAAATCCCGATTTGACACTTGTCGACATTTTGGCCATGTTGTACAATGGTCGTACAGAAAGTACATGTAACATGGTTACAGAATTGGGTACTTAGTGGCTGGGGCTAGGCTGCTATAGTTGCGATTTCAGAGCAGCGCAGTTGCGGTTCCAGAGCAGCGCAGCTGCGATTCCAGACCAGCGCAGCATAGCAGCATAGCAACTTAGTAGCGCAGCAGCGCAGCATAGCAACTTAGTAGCGCAGCAGCGCAGCATAGCAACTCAGTAGCGCAGCAGCGCAGCATAGCAACGCCGCAGAATGTAGATGGAACTGTATAGTTCTAGAAGGAAGTTTTGGATAGAGGGACACAGAATTGAACTTTATGGGCCCACCCTCTAAGGTGCCCATATTCAACGGATCTGGGTTCATTTACTGGGAAGCTATGATGACAGGGGCATTGTGTGAGAAACGATACTGGGGTGTTGTTAGTGGACAAGCGAAACGTCCGTCTCAAGGAACTCCACCACGGTTTCGAGGAGTGAGGTTTTATGCAGCAGGATATGCGAAGGAGACAGATGATAGGGACAGCAATGTGTCCAAAAAGCGGAAAGGAAAGGAGACACCTCTCACTCCAATTGACACCCGGAGTAGTTGCCATGAAGACCGAAGAAACGACATTCAGATGTGGGAGTACACCAACATGAATGCCAGACACTTCATTCTGAGGCACGTCACTCAAGCTTTGGGGACCTCTCACCTTCATATCTTGAAGGCCAAGGAGTTGTGGATGACCTTAGTGGGGATTTATAAAGCTATCACCATTCAGGAGCTCCAGCTGGTTGAGCAAAGGCTGACGAGTTACACTTTCAAAGGAGGAAAATGTTGGACTATTGCAGCGATCTCTCTTGTCTGTACATGGAAATGGAAAGTGCCAGATGGACAAGCACTATGAAGATAAAAGTTAACACTCTCATCATGAAGTTGCAGGAGGAGTATGAAAATATAGTGTACCGAATGCAAGAAATGGATGATAGTGCTTAGAAGTGGAACATCGTGGTCCGAATGATACTTGTACAGGAGAATACCATTGAGATCTAGAAAGGAGGAAAGAGCGTTTAAGCTCTAACTGCCGGAACGGACCGGTGGAGGAAGGATCCGAAGAAGCCGTACAACAACTTCAAAGGGGAAAAGAACCAATCTGGAGAACCGATGACTCCAAAGGGCCTTTGCCATTTCTGCAAAAAGTCGGGGCACTTCATAGCTGATTGCATCAAGCTATCAGAGCTGAGGCTTCAAGAAAATCGTGGAGGGGGTTCTTCGGAGGGAAGAAGAAAGCACTTATGGTCACACGAGTGAAAGGAGAGACCGAGGAGGACGAATCTTCAGAGGAGGAAGATTGGGAGCTTCTTCTTGACGAGAATCTAAAGGAGAAGGAGATCCCTCGAAAACAGAAGTGTGCTCTTGGAGCCATTTGAGAAGCTCCAGATGAGGGATGGATCATCGACTCATGTGCATCCATGCATATGTGTTGTGACAGGCACCTCTTCACTAAGCTAAGAAAGATCCCTACTGTGGAAATAGAGTATGGGGATGGGAGAGTAGTTACCACAGATCTAGTGGGCTCGGTAGATCTGAAAGTCTTAGTGGAGTGTAAGACTTCTATTCTAACTTTTTCAGATGTGCTCTACATTCCTTAGCTGAGTAAGAATCTTGTATCTACCTCTGTATTAGATGACAAGGATTTTGATACTTTCACTAGAAAGGGAGTCTTTACAGCTAAGTATGGAGATGAAGTCTACTTCACAGTAGATAAAGGTAGCCAAGGAATATTTAGGCTTAACTTGAGTAATCAAAAGAAAATTGCTTAATATGGTGGTGTCCCTAGCTTGATGATCTGGCATAAACGTTAGGGAAATGTGCATTTTGATAGACTGAGGGAAATGAAGAAGCTGGGTGTAGTAGAAGGCATTCAGTTTGGGGATAATAAAATGATGGATGATTGATGTGGTTGTGCCCAAGGTAAGGCTCACAGACTTCTTTTTCCCAAAGCTGCCACATATAGAGGTGAGAAAGTACTAGATCTGGTCCACACAGATATCTGGAGACCAGCAAGAGTACCTTCGATTAGGGGGAAGAGGTATATGCTGACAATTACTGTTGATTATTCCAGATATTCCAGAGTCTACTCCTTAAAAACAAAGTCTGAAACACCAAAATACTTTGAAGAATACAAAGCCTGGAGTGAGAAGTTGCACAGAACCCCCATTAAGAGAATATAGAGTGATAATGGGGGAGAGTACACCTCTAACCAGTTTGAGGATTATTTCAGAGATGAGGGAGTTCAGCATCAGAAAACTGTACCAAATAATCCAGAACAGAATGGGGTAGCTGAGAGGTGAACTTGGACTTTGGGAGATAGTGTTTGCACTATGTTGGCGGATAAGAAAATAGGAAAAAGATTTTGGACAGAAGCCATGAACTGTGCTAACTACATTAAGAATAGAGTCATTACTACAACTATTAAAGAGATGACCCCTTATGAGAGATGGGTTGGAAGGAAATCGAATATCTCTCACTTGAAAGTATTCGGTAGTCAAGTTTACAGTCTTGACACAGATTGAAAAAACCGGAAACTAGATGCTAAAAGGAAACCGGGATATGACGAGGATGCCAAGGGATATAGAGTCTATGACTTAGCTAAACAAGATATCATTCTGGTAAAGCATCTAGTTGTCATGGATGAAGGGAAGTCTTTTGATCTTTTCAAATACACTAAGAAAACAAGAATCAGTTTTGAGTCTGAGAGTGAGGAGGACTTAGATCTTCCCAGAAAGGACACTAGTGAAAACATGATTTCAGATCCAAAGAGATAAAAGATGGGGGAGATATACCGAAATCCCCTCATATTCCTACACACTTTGAGGAGAGAGAGGAAGAGGAGTCAGAACCGGTTTCCATGGATAGGGGAGCTGATGAGACAGTAGGGAGGAATCCAAGACTTCCCTCCATTCCAGCTTCAAAGTTTGAGGGAGGACAAAAGAGCAGCAAAAGGCTTCAAGAAAAACAGGCTGCTCACAAGGTAACAAAGCTTTCTCACCCAGATGAGCCTTAGTCATACTCGGAGGCAATGGATAGTCCGAAGAAAGAGAGATGGGTGAGAGCCTTAAATGATGAGATGGCTTCAATTATGGAGGCAAATACTTGGGAGCTGGTGGATTTTCCACCAGTTAGAAAACCTTTTGGTTGTAAATGGGTATTTTAACTAAAACTGAACCCAGATAATACCATTGAGAGATATAAGGCTCGGTTGGTGGCAAAGGGGTTCACCCAAAAAGAGGGGATAGATTATGAGGAGACCTTTGCTTTCGTAGTGCGATTCCCATCTATAAGGATTCTCCTTCGTTTAGCAGCAGCGGAAGACATGGAATAACATCAGATGGATATTAAGAAGACCTTCCTCAACGGTGAACTGGAGGAGGAAATCTTCATGCGGCAACCAAAAGGTTTTGTAGAGGAAGGAGAGGAAAGCAAATTCTGCAAACATATAAAGTCCTTATATGGACTGAAGCATGCCCCCAGACAATGGAATAAGAAACTAGATGAGTTTCTTACCAGACTGGGGTATATTCGGATCAGTTCTGACCATTCTATTTATATGTTTGAGGATGAGAATGGTGTGACTTTTATTGCAATTTATGTGGATGATTTGCTAGTATTTAGTAAATCTATGGAAAAGAAAAATAAGTTAAAGAAAGATCTTAGAAGCAAATTTGACATGAAGGATTTAGGGGAGGCTAAATATATTCTTGGAATTCAAATAGAAAGAGATAGGGGGAAGAGGATAATCAAACTTACTCAGAAAGAAGCTATAGGAAATATGCTTGAGAAATTTCAGATGAAAAGGCAAACAGTTGTACCACTCCCATGGACATGAAGAAATTAAGTGATGGGAGCGTAGAAGGAGGGGTGATATTACTAGATGATCAGATGAGTCCAGAAGAGAGACAATTTATGAAGTCTATTCCTTAAAGGCAGGTTGTAGGAAGTTTGATTTTCTTTATGAATTGTACTAGACCGGACATAGCAGCAGCAATTGGAGTCATCAGTAAAAGTCTTAATGATCCAAGGTACAGAGACTGGGAGGCAGCTAAGAGAGTGATGAGATACCTAGTGGGAACTATGGATTTAAGGCTCCATTTGGGAGGGGAGCACACTGACATCACTACTAGGAGTGATGCCAGTTATGGGGATGCACCCATGAGAAGATATACTTCAGGGTATGTATTGTATGTGGGGGGGGGTGCTTGCTATTGGAGCAGCAAGCAACAAAAGGTGGTCGCTCGGTCCACTATGGAGGCTGAGTACATGGTCTCTTGTTCTGCTGTGAAAGAGCTGATGTGGGTCAAATCTTTGTTGCAAGAACTGGGGTATATGAAAAAGGGAGTGCATGAAGTATTTTGTGATATTCAGGCTGCAATTGCAATAGGAGCCAATCCAAAACATCATTTCAAGGCTAAGCATATGGATATAAGGCTAAGTATTGTGAGGGAAAAGGTAGAAAATAAAATTGTGAATCTGGTGTATAGGGGTGATGGGGAAATAGTGGCTGATATGATGACAAAACATGTGCCCTCACCCAAGCTAAAGTATTGTAGAGAAAAATGTGGTTTAAAAGAGAAACTGAAATTAGACTGGAAAATAAGAGGAGTGTTGAAATCACTAGATTTCGGGTGGGTATTTTCTAGGTCTTAATTAGTTAAATTAGCTAAAAGAAAATCATAGGCAGTCTGCCTCCACCTTCTCTCTCTAGCCCCCATAGTTGTTGTAGTCAATTAAGGAGAGAGAGGGGGGTGGAGCCATGGCTGCCTTAACTCCATAGGAAGGGCTAAAGAGTGACCTAAGTCACTCTCAACCAAAAAGGTTGAGTACCGTAGGACTCGAACCTCCGACTGGTAGGGCGAGGCGTAGCCGTCAACCCTAACCAGTCAGTCTTAGAATTCTGTTAGGATACATTGGGTGTGATTGCTATTTAAACAGTGACTAGGACATTAATCCGATTAACGGCATTACTATTAGCGGACATATAAACTAGTTAAGTTTTTATAGTACGCACGAAACAAATGTACCGGACATTTGTTTTGAACGGCGAGCATTAAAAGCTGGTTTGGATCGAACGGCCCGCGTCATCGTCGAGATCCCGGAATGGCCTCCTTGGCGGTTTTTAGACGTGACATGACTTGACGACACATGGCAAGATATCATTGGGAAGCGGGAATCCCGGGAGCATGAGGACGAGTCCGAAGAAGACAGGCGTTCACTCCATGGC
This sequence comes from Zygnema cylindricum, assembly GCA_037447655.1. Classification (NCBI taxonomy): domain Eukaryota; kingdom Viridiplantae; phylum Streptophyta; class Zygnematophyceae; order Zygnematales; family Zygnemataceae; genus Zygnema; species Zygnema cylindricum. Next base: position 29,712 of record JBBHKE010000586.1, on the reverse strand, counting down.
CTTGTCGTACACAGGCCTCACAGAAAGTACATCGGCTCTAGTACCTTTCTGTACTATACAGTCCTCTGATTGGTTCGTACATCAATAGATAGGGGTTATGCGAGGGGTTTAGGACTTAGTGAATTGAGGAGGTAGCCGCCTCTCTCCCAACATGCTTGTATAAATATTGGCATCTTTGCCACTTCATAATTAATCGTTTGGTTGGGCATTTTCAGTGATTCTTTTTGATGTGGACTTACAGTCCTCTGATTGGTTCGTACATCAATAGATAGGGGTTATGCGAGGGGTTTAGGACTTAGTGAATTGAGGAGGTAGCCGCCTCTCTCCCAACATGCTTGTATAAATATTGGCATCTTTGCCACTTCATAATTAATCGTCTGGTTGGGCATTTTCAGTGATTCTTTTTGATGTGGACTTAGGGGAGTCCAGACTGCACAGGGGTGCAGCCAGTTTATCTATTTGCCTGCTTGGGTTGCAGTTGCTATAGTTGTAAGTGGGTTAGTGAAAAACTACCTAAAGGCTTCTTAATTTTGGTCCAAATGGGGGACACAAAATTGCATTAAGTGGTTGATGTTTTCCCTAAAGGAGTGTTAATTTTGGAAGGGGCATACAGCAAGGGAGTTAAATATAATCAAATTAATGTGGCTCTTTGCCACCTTCGAGGGCTCGAGGAGGAGCCCTTCCTTACATTTCACTTATTTTCCCTCTCCTCCTATATATTCTAATTCTTCCTTTTGTGCCCCTGGTTACGAAACTATAGACATTTTATTATGTGTGGCATGTAATCGAGCTTGGCATTCTTCTTGCTTACCTACGGATTGGGCAGGTCGGGACCAACTTGGCAGACTTTGCTTTTGAAGAGAGTGTGAAATGGGGGTTTGAACTTCAGTTTTGAGGGCATCTTAGGTCAAACACCTAAGAGGGGGGTTGGATGATTCGGGAGTGAACACAACAGTCCCAACATTGGGACAGGGCTGGCAATTTTTTTGTCTATTTATTGTTTTTATCATCTGTTTGTCCACACTAATGTTGTCAAGATGATCATTGTATTCTGACGTATGGAATTCTCCACGTGGAGTGTTATTTTGACAGATTTTTACATATTATTTTTCTTGCATGAAGCATCACAACCATGAGCTTGAGAGCATCCTCCCTTTCTTGCTTTTTACTATCCTCTCTTCCAGACTTCAAAGGAAGCAACCATGTTCGAAATTTGAGGAGATGAGTGGGAGCACATGAAGGCTGCAAATGGTGGGATTCTTGTAGCCAATTGAATTTGCGTATGTATTTATTATAACTTCGAATATAACGCCCAAGCGACGCGGATTATAAGTCATCTCCTTGGAAACGTCAAGAGTGGAGGGATTAGAGCCTTCACAATGTGTATTTTTTTTTTTATTAATATGATTGATCTTATTTTAATATTTTGCTTTTTTATGTTGTGCAATGTTGAATGTGAAAAATGCCAACTGTACATGGTCTTTTCTTTATTTTTTTGTAGTCGTGTGATGTTAGAGAGATAGAGAGAGAAGGCGGCCATGGCTGTCGGTCAGATATGATCAGCCAGACGGATTTGAAAAAAAAATGCGCTTGTCAACCTTTGAACCCAGGTCTACCATGTAGTGGCGTAACTTGTTCTCACATTCTGCCCTGCCACTTGATGAAGAATTTCCATCACACACAAGTAAGTGTGATACGTATTTAAATATTCATAATTGTTTAGCGCTCATTTAACGCAAAACTTATAACTGCGCTTTGTGTATTTTTTTTTTGTTTTTTATGTAGGGAAGTATACGGATGAAATTTCATTACGATTTTTAACGATTTGTTTAAAACGTTGAATGCGTCCGTTCATATAATTCGTCACGATTGAATCGTTCGCTCAAAACGCTATGAACAACTATGCAAAAATATCATATTATATGAGTACACTATATAAAATTATAAATTTTATATAATATCATGTTTAACATCTGGTATTACAGTATTCTATATTATTTCATCATTTACGTATAAAATTTTATGCCTAATGCACAAACTGTAATACATTCTTCTCTTTTATGCATAGTTGTCCAAACCGTATTTTACCCACGATTCAACAAGCGAATAACACGTAGAAATCGGAAATGTCGATTTGAAAAAATGCTAATGATTCTATACATGTAAAATATTTGAGTTTTACATGAACCGCAGTTTGTACATTTTTCGTAAAACTTCCGTCTCTTTTCGTAATAGTCCGTACATTTCCGATACAATTTCGTACATTTCCCGTAAACTTTTTGTTCAATTTACCAAACAGAAAGTACAAATACTTGCAATGTATGTTTTCGTCAATTTTCGTACATTTCCCGTAAAAAACGTACAGTTGCAGTAAAATAACATACGGTTTTCGTAAACTGTTTGTTCATTTATCGAACTAAAGTACATCGAAATAAAAAATGAAAAAATCGTTCGATTTGAACAACTATGTTTAGAAACATGCCGTCGCTTAAAAGTGCGAAAAGGTATCGGAATACCGATGTTGTTCAAATAGCGTGATTTTTTCATTTTTTCCGATTTTTACGTATAATTCGTGACTTTTGAAAAAATCGCAGAAAAACGCGTGGTACTTTATTTCCGGTAAACTGGACGGACAACTTACAAAAATTGTACGGTAAAATTACGGTAGCTATAGGGTGATTTACGATACACCTCGAACAGTAATTAGAGTAAATAACGCTAATTCGGTCGCCCTAAATTTCGACTTTATCACGGTAAATAGAGTAATTGATTCAAATTTTCCATTATACTATTTAAGGTAATGTTAAATTAGCGTTAAAAATTATAACGTGGGTTCGTTGTAAATAGTGTGGAGTACAGACGATGTTCGACTGTGCAAAATTGTACCTTTATAAGTGAAAAGGTTCAAATAATTATTTTATACATATTGTTATTATATAACTGCGTTTTAACTAACCGCGTAGTGCAAATGGCATAGTGACGATAAACTGTACTTTTTGTCAGATTCTGTACGAATACTTATTTACAGTAGAGATATCAGCGTGCCAAATTAGGGTGAACCTTCATCACTCTTTCCCAGTAATTGCATGGCCACGTTTACTGACAGTAATATTTGTATCACTTCTCCATCAGGACGTGCATGCGAGGCAAAAAATGATTACGTGTTGGATTTCGATTGGAACCACGTAAGATAATGTTCAACCGGCCGAGAATAATGGAAGATTTGAAAAGCACAAAATCTGGACGGCGTATGTACGGATGAACACAAACTGAAATATCTATGAGCGCAACATGAATGTACAACTTGTACGTTCCTGTCATTTCGTTGTACCAACCGTTTTGAAATCCTTTTAAAATGAAACTGTGTACCTTATCGTTTGTTGTTTTGTTTTATATGCAATGTCATTTCCACGAAGGAGAAGTGTCGTCAGAAAGGTATCCTCCGGCAGAGATTTTTTCGTCGCTTTCAAATCTGTCTTGCACGAAGGCACGTGGCCTTTGGCAATTGTGAGGTCGTCATCGCTCGTCCGCCGTGGATGATACGTTTCTGCTTCCAAGAGGACCAATAGACAAGTCAAGTACACCGTGAATCGCTATTAGCGTAATGAAATAGATAGCGTAATGAAACAATTAGCGTACTTTACGGTAAATTGTGTTTTTTCGGGTACACCATGATACTAATTTATCATGTACTCTAATTTGTAAACTGCTTTGTAAAAATTTTCAGCACATAATATGTCCACACTAAAACATGAATATGTACGAAACTGTTCAAATCGTACGCCGTCGCGTTTTTTTGACATCTGCGTATGCCGGAAAATATTTACGCAATTATATATTATTATATTTTATGTACTTTTAAACTTAAAAATGTACGAAATAGTACAGATCTGGCTGTCCGTACACCACACTATTTAAAAGGGAACTAAATTACAGTTATGAACCGCATTGAGCGGGGTACCTCAAATAACGTGCAAAAACATTTAGCGTACTTTATTCTATTTGAGAATTTGCCCCAAAAAAAGGGGTACCCCAATTAGCGTCATGTACGCTAATAGCGATTCGCGGTGTACCTGGCAAGTCTCCTCTCGGGCACAGTTGAGGAGACTCGCCTAAAAATGGATAGAAGGGGCTTTTGCGTCGAAAATAAAAAATCGGAGGGTGGAAGTTTTTCGCCAAAAAGCTTGGAGAATCTTAACGTATCTCCAGTAAACATGTTTTATATATAAAAAAAATACGGTACGGCCAGGTAGGAAAATGACTTGGACCTGTACGAAAATACACTTTTTCCAATAATGAACCTCACTTTTCGCCTGATGGAGGTTCACCCTTAGAGTACACCGCGCATCGTAATTAGAGTAATGAAAAAATTAGAGTAAAAAAAGAGAAAAAAATAATCAGAGTAATTTACTCTAATTTATGTGATAAAACTGTTTCAAAAAAGAACCTACTCTAATTTATGCGGTGTACTCTAATTTGGCAAGCTAATATCCTCTACTGTAAATAAGGTATTCGTACAGAATCTGACAAAACGTACAGTTTATCGTCACTATGACGGTTGCACTACGCGTTTTGTTAAAATGCAGTTACATGATAATGGCCTGTATTTAATCATTTTTGTACTTTTCTACTTATAAAAGTACAATTTTGCACGGTCAGACGTCGTCCGTACTCCATACTATTTAAAACGAACGTGTATTAGAATTAAAAACGCTAGTTAAACCTTACCTTAAATAGCATAATGAAAAAATTAGAATCATTTACTCTATTTGATGTGATAGAGTCAAAATTTCGAGCGACCGAATTAGAGTAATTGACTCTAATTACGATTCGCGGTGTACTTAAAAAAATTAGAGTATAATTCTTTTTGAAAAAGTTATATCATACAAATTAGAGTTCATAACTCTAATTAATTTTTTCTCTTTTTTTACTCTAATTTTTTCTTTACTCTAATTACGATTCGCGGTGTAGTTGGGATATGTACCGACTTTGTCGAAAAGATACACCACCAATCGTTATTAGCGTGTAAGTTTTTTTAGCGTTTACGAATAATTAGCGTGGTTTACGCTAATTGGGAATTTGAAAATTTTCGAAGAAATCGTCTATTCTAATTAGGAATTAGGTTTTTTTTAAATAGTATGGATAATTCTATTTGAGAATAATAAAAAAAAAAGCGGGACTGAATTAGCGTACACAACGCTAATAACGATTGGCGGTGTACGTAAGAAGAAAATGCCTGCCACGTCGAACACTCTACTTTACACTTTGACGTACTTTTTGCTTTGTGGAGTTCCATTAGGGAAAAAATGAGGTTGTTTACTGAAGGCCGTACTGTTTTTTATAGTACCGTACCATTTTTTTGTTTTTATCACAAAAACAAAGTTACGGAATGATCGATTTGATTCTCCGAGGTTATGGGCGTAAAACATGAAGTGTCGGATGTAGAATCCGATACACTATCGGTCGAACCTTTCAGTTTGCAACAAGTGAACAAAGTAGGTCTATGTTAAGAGCTTGAACGAATAGCACTGTGCCACGCGTGAAAGTGAAAAAATATCCACTATTGACACGAGATCGGGTGGCTACACGTCGCATATGCCATGTGCCTTACACCAGGGTGATTGCGAGGCCACCTGAAGTTGTGAGAAAATCTTTGACAGAAGATATTCTTTCACGCTCTTGTTGCCATCCACTAACCATTCTGACATTTTCGTACCCTTTTACAAATCTTAATTTTCGTTCGCCGGTACAAATTTTATCCAATACCTCGTACGAGTAACTTTTTACCTCTGGTGGTACAGCTATGTAGTCACACTTTGCTGTCAAAGATTGTATATAGATTTGCACGATCGTAATATTTTATTTTGTGGAGCCAACCAGCATGCGCCACGCAAAAATGAAGTCGGTTACTGACCCGACACAATGGAACGAAGGCTTAAGTAAACGCATTTTTCACGTTTACTGAAACCGCTTAATGGAACCAAGGTCTTACGCAAAGCCTTGTCCTAGACTCCTAGCCTTCGATTTTTTGTTTTACAATGTTTATTCCAATGTTTGTCTTTAACAAGTGTATTTTGTCGGTTTGTAGTCGTTTCCAGCCTTCTTGCCTCGTGCTTTTTGGTCGTCATTTGTTCACACGTGCTACGCACGACGTGCTACGAGCCAAAAAATAAAGACACAGTGTCGAGCAAAGAACTGAATCGATTGCCCGGTAAAGTACAAAAACTGATTCCCCAGAACTCACACTGCCAATCACAAACGTCGGAAGAATCATTAATTTTACCACATGTCACGTGATGATGTTACGGACAGACAGACGGACACTTGGATTGCCTCGAAAATTCGAAATCGGACGGTCAAATTTTTCGCCAAAAAGTCTCGAGAATCTTAACGAATTTCTCGTAAACATCTTTTGTAAAAAAAAAAAAAGCAGTACGAATTAGTACGAAAAGGTACTTTTTCTAGTAAACAACCCCACTTTTCGCTTGATGGAAGGTTACCCTAACTCAATTTGACTGGTCACGATAAATCTCCTATGTCGTACGGTGAAATTTGTTTGATTTCGCATCAACTATATTGTCGATTACAGACAGCATTTTGTCGTATGTTGTCTATTTCTGTAGCGTATTAACAAAATGTTGTACGCACGTCAGAGGTCGCAAAAGTCAAAATTTTAGATAACCGAACTGACCGTTTTTTTTTTCAAAATCTGAGTACCCGACGACCTACCGGGTTATGTCACGCTCCAAAATTATTGACCGTTACCCGAAACGAGTTTACGAAAAAAGTAGTTAACCGAAACTCGATTTCTCGCGACTACCCGTACCCGAATAAGTACATGATAAGTGGTACATCTTCCTTATACCTTCCACGATACCAAAAGTACAAAGTACAATAATGTTGGATAGTATTGACACAACAAAACCTTCAATTCTTTTCGTTTTTTGCTTACCCGACCATAAACATTATTTTTTTCTTGAATCACCTGCCCGAATCCGCCCGACCCGCTAAATTTGGTAACCGAAACCGTTCCGGATCTGACGCGAGCGGTCGGTTAAAGGTCGGTTACGGTTTCGGTTAACCGTTTGCGACCTCTGACGCTCATCATTATTTTGACCTATCGATATTATACCCTTTCCGCGATAAGTGACTGTTTGATAAATAGACATTGTCAAAGTTATCCCAAACACAAGTCAAGAATCAACTTATTTCCTCACTAACAAATAATTTCGATCCAAACTTCCTTAAAGCTAAACAAAGGAAATTTTATAACAACAATATTATTTTTTATTACTTTCTTAATCGAGCCACACTATTTGTTCTGGTGTATACATGTAATCATTAACATCGTTAAGATTTGGAAAATTGTGTTACACACCTTCACTAACTCTAACATTACACCGTGAATCGCTATTAGGGTTAATGTTTTTTTCGCCACTTAGGGTGGCCTTCCATTAGCGAAAAAAGGGGTTGTTTACTGAGGGTCGTATGTTTCGTACATGTCCGTACCATTTTTTTTTCCAGGGAAAACATCATTACGGAAAATTCTCCAAGGTTGTAGGCGTATATTCTGACCATTGGATGCCATTACATTTTTTATTCGATACGCCACGTCACCAACCCTACAATCTGTGGCGACCGTGCAGAAGGAGGAGACTTTGCGGAGACTAAAAGTGTAAAAACTGGGCCGCGTGGAAAAGGAAAATAAAATTCACGATGAGCGCTCGCGTATGTTTGTACACGTCGCATGGGCCATGTGCCTTCCGCCAGGGTGGTTGCGAATCCGCCAAAAGTATCCCGTCACGCTCCCACCATCAAAGTTTGCCGCCGCCTTTTTGTCTTTCCGTTTTGACATTTTGGGTAGTATTATAATGCCCTCTGTACGAGTCATTAATTACCTCCGCTGGTACAGCTATTATCTCCGCTCGTACAGATATTGCATTCAGACTTTGCATTATAAGATTTTTTCAAGATTTTAAGCATCTAATATTAACCTGCCTGCTACCAACCAGAATGAGCCATGCAAATAAAAAGTGGTTTACTTACGCAACCTAATGGAAAGCACGCCCTTCAGTAAATATTTCTGTACAATTACTGAAACACCTAATGGAAGGCCACCCTTAAACATCTTTTCTCCGTAGACACTTTTCGGATTTTGGATGTGACGGTTGTGATTGAAAGGTGACATCCTCATTTTCCGATTGGTGGTCTCAATTTGAAAGTCGAACATGTGTGTACGGATAAAAGATGTTTTAAGTGGCGAAAAAATTATTAACACAAATAGGCAACTCACGGTGTACTCTTGCTTTATCTTTAGTACGAAACTTAGGGAACTTTCCCATGTGCTAAAGTTACAGTTATTTTATGTCGTTTTCCTCCATAACTTAGAAAAAAACGAGAAAATCCGCAGCTGTACCAAAAAATTGAAATCACCACCGTACAAGTTGCGTTACCTTGAAACTTTATGTGTACTACGGTTTGTCATCTAGCGCGATGCAGTTTGCTGTCTAGCACGGTTCGACCCACTTTCTCCTCCTTCTAGCTCATCTTCAAACTTTATATAAAATAACCTCGCGAGTTGATTTTAAATAAAGTTCCATGAGGTGAGCGAATAGGCAGATGTTTATGCACATGTCGGAAGTTTTTGACAATTTTTGTGCGCGAAGTACCAAAAAAAGAACCCACTGCACGTTTACAGTCTATGCGTGACTTTTAACGTGCGTTTTTTTCGGTACAGGGGCCGTGGAGGGGGTCTCGACTAACAGATGCCATTTCGCAAAAGCGAAGTTAATGAATGCGCCTCTCTCTCTCTCCCTCTCCAGCCACAGTACCTCGTCTATCTCACAATTCTTGCGATGAAAAACGTCAATAATGGTATCAAACAAAAGATCTATAAAAAGGATTTCTTTTGACTATCTTTGGGCGTATTTTGATGGCAAGTACAACGTGTATCGCTATTAGTGTTGATAATTTTTTCGCCACTTAAGACATCTTTTTCTCCGTACACTCATGTATGATTTTCAATTTGAGACCGTCAATTGGAAGTTGAGAATCTTACCTTTCAATTGCAACTATCAGATATAAAAACCAATATACGTGTATTTGATGTGATAGAGTCAAAATTTCGAGCGACCGAATTAGAGTAATTGACTCTAATTACGATTCGCGGTGTACTTAAAAAAATTAGAGTATAATTCTTTTTGAAAAAGTTATATCATACAAATTAGAGTTCATAACTCTAATTAATTTTTTCTCTTTTTTTACTCTAATTTTTTCTTTACTCTAATTACGATTCGCGGTGTAGTTGGGATATGTACCGACTTTGTCGAAAAGATACACCACCAATCGTTATTAGCGTGTAAGTTTTTTTAGCGTTTACGAATAATTAGCGTGGTTTACGCTAATTGGGAATTTGAAAATTTTCGAAGAAATCGTCTATTCTAATTAGGAATTAGGTTTTTTTTAAATAGTATGGATAATTCTATTTGAGAATAATAAAAAAAAAAGCGGGACTGAATTAGCGTACACAACGCTAATAACGATTGGCGGTGTACTTTGCACTTCGTAGTACCTTCTGTCCGGTAAACTGAACAGGAACTTTACGGGAATGTACGGACTATAACGAAAAGAGACGGAAATTGTACGAAAAATGTACAAACTGCTGTACATGTAAAATTGCTTTCATGTACCGAATAGTACGGATTTTCAATCACCAACGATTGTTTCAAATCAACCTCTCCGAGTTTTCCGCATTATTCGCCTGTTTTAATCGTGTGTAAATACGATTTGAACAACTATGCTTCTAAAGTTCTAAATCCCATCTTCCTTTAAATACGGTAATGACGAATCCGTTTAATTTCTTATGTTAATCACTCCAAATGATTTCCCTCTGCTAGACACCCCTTAAGGTTCTGATCGGTGTCTTTTGAACTTCTGTTGGACTATTTCGGTTTCTATTGCTGTCTCCTAAAACATTTTTCGCACATTTTTGTAGTGGCCACCAGCGCAAGTATACCAAGAAGGAAACCATGGCTGATAATGACAAGCCTTTCGACAAGGTGACAGGCTCTGTCCCGGTGAGTCTTCATCCTCCATCTTTTCTTATTCTTGTTTTGCTTTTTTTAATATGTTTTAAAGTTTTTTCCTTTGATCCTTTTGGTAACTGGTTCTGGAGAATGGCTTGCAGATTGCAGCTGGACCTGACGTCATGCTGCAATTTCAAGGTGAGTACTTTTGCAATTTTTATTTTATTTCATTTCACTCTATTCTTTATTTATGTGTGTGTTTGTGTACCTCGTGTAATGTGCGTGTTTACTGTTTAGCACGTGCATTGTTTACAGTAACCATTTAATTAGAATGAGAATGATATTTTGACTCCTCGTTGATTTGAAAAGAATGACAATGTTTTTTTAGACCCCACGTTTAAAGCAATTATTGCGATTAGAATAACATTCTTTTTTTTTGTGTGGACTCCATATTGAATGTTACTTCCTACTTTTGCTATCAGATTCGACTTATGCTGCCGGTGCAACAGCCGGATCTTCATCTGGAAAGCTCGCAAATCCAGAAGCTCCTCCCCGAAATGTGGATGGTGAGTAACACCATAATCCGTTTCTCTCCTCTCTCCCCTCTTCCCTCGCCCAATCTCTCCTCTCTCCCCTCTCTCTCTCTCCCTCTTTCTCTCCCTCCCTCTCCCTCTCTCACACGCGCACACACACCCCACATTGAGAAATATCAATCATCAATAGTTTAGCAGCTGGCCTCGTCTTTTCTCCATTTGTACTCGGTTCAACAGTATTTTACCTTTGTCATTGCAGCTCCAAGTAGTTTGAAGTGCATATACAGACCGATTAGATTTTAGTTTTATGATGTATTCCTGTATGATGTTTCATGGTGTTGTAATGGTCTTTATCCATTTGTACCCGGTTCAACAGTATTGTACCTTGTCAGTGTTACAGTTGTGCTGTATGCTATTTCAGATTGTGTTGCTGCAAGTATTCATCCTTTTCTGGGGTACTTGATGTTGCAGATTCTTTCTCCACACCAACACCTGGACAGAGTAGCTCAGGAGTCCAAGGGAGCTCCAGCAGGTGGGGCATGTTTACAGTTGCGTACTATCGCCCATATTTTGATGTGGACACCATTGACGTGTTGGAGAGAATTCGGGATTCATTGCTGCCTTTCCCAAGGTCGAATTTTTTGGAGAAAACGAGTTTGAACCCGGACATGTAAATTTCAAGCCCTGTCTGGAGTCTCTTCCTGTGGCATTAACACCGCTATCGTTTAGTTTCTTAAATGTAGAAAAGAAATGGTGTCATCTGTGCAACCTTATGCATCTTGATCTACATTTTTTTGCATTTTCTTTGGCTTTTTTCTGGAACAGCATCATGTAGTTGTCACGGGAATCATATTGTATGTATGTATGTATATACGCATGGAGGGATGTTTAGGCAAAGCTTCTCAGTATGTTATAAATTTGCAGCAGCATTGTTTGACAGCTTATTCAAAGAGACTTGCAGGTTATCTTCTTGCCTTATCCTCGAGTTGACTCTCAAGCATAGTTTACTCGCTGGATTCGTTTCTCTGCGCTAAGATGTTGGCTGCTTGTGCAGGTATGGGCCATTCTGGATTTGTACCACATTGATTTTCGTGACAGGTGCTCTGGGCAATTTGTCGGCTTACCTTAGTCATGCCACTAGTGACTCTCCCGCGAAGAAGTGGGATTATGACATCAATAAAGTTTCCTGGGCGGCAGCTATGTTCTACGGTTATGTCGGGGCTATTCCTGTGGGCCTCTACTTCCTCCTGAGATACATGCATGTATCCTCGGGTCTCGTACAGCTTTGGTGCCTTTATGGCTACTCTCTCTTTGTGTTCATTCCAACCTCGGTAAGTGGTCAACCCTGTCCTCATTTTAGGAGCATGTTATATGCATAAAGTGTCAGGGTTACATGAAGTGCCCATACACGATGAATGCTGAATGCAACAGACAAATTCAGTGCCTACTGATTATAGGGTAATCACAAGTTCGGTATCACTGGCGACACTGGCCCCTAATTAGTGTGGTTGCACAGAAGAATGTATGTTTTTTTATACAAAATCGTTCAGTCTTCTGTATGATTACTATGCTTACTGTGCTGGTAGCGCCAATTACAGTTTGCGTATCATTCCTTTGTTAGTATCTTAACTAGTGGACTTGCAAATCCATTGCAAGTTTATTGCCAACGTCCAATGTTCAGTATCATACTACTTAGAAAGTCCTGTCATTTTTTCTAGTGTGGTGTTTCTTGAGAAAACCATGGATTTTGGAAAGCCTGAAGAATGTTTACAGCCATTTAGTTGGCAGGCGGCTTGATGTAGTACAGAAGTTTCCCATGGATTATTTATGCACTAAAGAAGAAATGAGATTCAACATGAAAGAATGATTTCAGCCCTGTTGGAAAGAAAAAAAGGAAATCAAGGTATTAAAGTAGACTTACAGGGCATTGTAACTGAAAGGTTAATGCTGGTTACATTCTGTTGTAAAATGTCCAAGAGAAAACTAAAACGCTGTGTTAGCGGTTCTGTGATTTTGGTTATTTTGACACATTGTCAAAGCTGAAAGTATGTCGGCCATTTGCGTTTTGTTCAAAGTTTGAGGACTGCAAGTATGGAGTCAGATGTTTGTTTTATCTGATAGGTGAACAGTTAAAAAACTGGAACATTGTTTTCAAGCTTAGCTACTGTGCTCGCACAATACAATTTACAGTAACTCATAGGTGAATTTTTATCATAATGCTGACACTGCGATGGTGGATCGGACATTCTCTTTGGCATAGTGAGGGTTTAATAAGTGTCTTGATTCAGAATGTTAATGACTGCGTTTGACATTTGTCAGTGAATTCCTAAGATTTTGCTTCAGGCAAAACTTTGGATCCAGTTCCGTGCAAATTCTTGATGTTTAAATAATGGGTTTGGCGCTATTGGGACATTTCCGGTTCATAAAGTTTTGAAAAACGCAATGAATTTTCAAAATAGACCTGCCGAAGCTCAATGATTGGGATAGACGCAAGAAAAAAAATACGCGATACACTAAAACTACCTGTGAAAATTCTGAGAAACGTTTTTTAGCCATCCCAAAAAAGTAAAGCGATTTGCCCAATTTGGGAGTTAATCTCGACAAAACTGTCAGACGCGTGGAAAAGCTGGAAAAAAATATTTTTCACATACTTCCATTCTTTCTGTGCTTTTTTTTTTTTGTTTATTTGTACTAGCCATGTGGCAAATTTTGATTGGTCAAAATTATGATACAGGTCATACAATGAACCGTTTATGATTTAGAAATGTACCTCAACCCTCTATCTGTACATTAGGTTATATATACGATGTATCCATATATGCAAAATTTGAAGAGTAAGTGTGTGACCAAATGTTTCCATCAATCATGACGGCATACAGCACAATATCAATTTGATGATCAACAAGGCCTTCTAAGAGAAGATGTTTTTTACCATGAACATTTTAGCTGAGCCTGATGTTTGAGGAAAATTGATTCTAACAGTCGATGTAGAATTCAAAGGAAGTACTTACAATCATTCTGTGCATAAATACGTGCCTCTTAACCTGACCTCGGCGAGTTAAAACGAATGTTGTTGAAATTGTTATTCAAATACTGTCCTCGGCATATACGGGAGCTGAATATGGTCACTGCATTGTGAATATCTCCAGTGTATTACCTTTGCAATACTTGGGCATGTCATGTCATGTCCTGTGTGTCCGTAGTTACTGTTAGAAAAGTAGTCTTTGATAGAAGCTAGTTTTCTGACAATGTTTTAAATATCGAAATTCTAAATTCTGTCTTCTAGGATTTCGATATTCAGTAACTGAGCAGTCTGTTGTAGTATCTAGGATTGCTATAATTCTGTCTTTCTATGTTCTACAGTCAATAGATTTCTACGTGATTAGATTCTGGTCAAGATCTGATTATAAATCTTGACCGTGGCTCTTGGCCGAAAGGTCAAGTGCCTCTTCAGAACGGAAAGTACATCTAGTTCTCGAGAGGTCACTCTCGAGATATTTTCCCTATTTAGCTTGTCTTTTCTTCTTGTTTTATACAGTTTTCTATTTTTATAAAAAACAGAACTTTTCTGTCCACTTTCCTTCCACTCTATTTGTCACCATGACTTCACATGCAATAGGTTATGGGCCTGGCAACGCCAATTCCGTTGCCAAATTTAATGGGACAGATTTTTACAGCTGGAAGTATCAAATTGAGCATCTCTTCCGTCGTGAAAAACTTTGGTCAATCATTAGCGGCAGTGAACCTGAACCAACTGACGCTGCCGCCAAGACACTCTGGCTCGCTAGAAACGACGAAGCCCACTCGCGGCTCGTCCTGGCTCTTGAGTCCTCTCAAATTGACTTCGTTCGCGACGCACCCTCTGCTCACGATGCGTGGTTATTATTGACCTCTGCATATGAGAATCAATCTTGGTCGAACAAACTCTTTCTCAAGCGTCAGCTCAACACTTATCGAAAGCTGCCTACTGATTCCATTCAAACTTATGTCCAGCATCTCAAGTCGCTCGCCGGACAACTCAAGAGCATCAAATCCCCGATCTCTGACGAGGATCTCATTTCCGCAATCTTGGGAGGCTTACCGGATCATTATTCCTCCCTCATTTCCTCTCTGGACAACTCTCCGATTGCCCTTACAATTCCGACCTTGACAGCTCGACTTGTCCACGAAGAGATGAAACAATCTTTTCAAACCAACTCAGGCGTCGCTCTGTCCAGTTTTTCACCCAACCCCAGGCCGTCAAAATCTTCCTCAACCGCCTGTCGCTATTGTCGAGCGTTGGATCACATCATAGATGTGTGTCCAGCACTAAAACGAAAGCATGATCGACAAGGCGGATCTGGCCGTACGGGTGGACGAGGTCATTCTGGGGGACGTGGATCATACCACGGTCAAGCATCTTCGGCCGAAAGTCTTGTTTCATTTGGAAATACGGAATTTTCCCCAACCAATCCTTTTGTCCTATCCCAACCATATCCGTACGTTCACTCCTCTCCGCAAATTGCTGGATACGCTCCAGTCTACTCTACACCTCCATCTGGCCACTCGACCATGCCCCATCCGACGGTGGACGTCGCTCTTACGCCGCCATCTCTGACCCAATCCGACTATGGATTCGCGTTGTCCTCCACGGCATCACCAGCTTTCATCCCTGAATCCACTTGGATCGTCGACTCCGGAGCATCTCACCACTTGTCATCTCGCGCTGATTGGTTCTCCTCTATGTCTCCACTCTCTCCACCAATGCCTATCGTCCTTGGCAACAACAGTACTCTTACGGCCACTCACATCGGTCGTACTGCTAATCCTTGCGACTCCGACCACAAAACCAACATCATTCTCTCAAACGTACTCTTTGTACCTGCTTTACGAAAAAATCTATTTTCCGTAGGCGCGGCCTTGAAGCAAGGAGCGACGGCCGTCTTTTCATCCAATACCGTCAGATTTTTCTCCCCAACAAAAACTACGGTTGGATTCGGCGTTAAAAAAGGCGACATCTACATACTGCCGTCCTTTTCGCCCATTGGATCGGCTAATATTGCGATATCTTCATCAAATACTACCTTCTCCAAGTGGCACCTTCGATTTGGCCACCTATCCGGCTCCAGTCTTCACAGTTTAACCAAAGGTCTTGTAACAGGACTAGAACCTTTGGTCAATCAAAAACTACCTTTTTGTTCCGGTTGCGTTGAAGGAAAATTCCCTCGACCGTCGTTTCCTTCAAGTACATCCAAATCCAACGGACCACTTGAACTTATCCATTCTGATCTATGTGGACCGATGTCGGTCTCTAGTCATAACGGATCTCAATACTTCGTCACTTTTATAGATGACGCAACCCGTTACTGTCACATTTACCTGACTCGACGAAAATCTGACACCTTTGCTACTTTCAAACAGTTTAAAGCAAAAGTTGAAAATTTTCACGATTCTCGAATCAAAACTCTACGAACTGACAACGACGGAGAGTTTTGCTCAACAGAATTCGCCGCTTTTCTTACCGTCCATGGAATCTCCCACCAAACAACAACGCCACATACACCACAGCAAAACGGCGTCGCAGAACGGTACAACCGTACTGTCATAGACATGGCCCGTTCCATGTTGCACTTCGCTGGACTCCCAACTATTTTTTGGGGAGAATCCGTGACTACAGCCAACTACTTACGGAATCTCTGTCCAACCTCAAGTCTTCCGAACCTCACACCTCACGAGGTTTGGACAAGAACTAAACCAAATGTTGAACACCTCCGAATATTCGGTAGCGTCGCTTGGATAAAGGATCTTACACCAAGCGGCAAATAGAGTAGCCGCGCGAAACTCGGCTATTTGGTCGGCTATTCGACCCAATCCAAGGCGTATCGAATCTGGCTTATTCAAGAACGCCAAGTCAAACTTAGCCGTGACGTCACGTTTGATGAAGCTCCTCTTCTCAACAAACTCCTTTACCCTTCCCCTCCGCCTCCTCCCTCTCTCACCCTGATTTCCACTCCCACATCAGCTCCCATTTTCGTTCTTCCCCCTCCAAATCTCTCCATTCCCATCGCCTCTAACACCAATCTGGTTCTTCCCTCCTCTACCCTTGCCAGAACTACCTCCAGCCCTTCCCTCCAATCAAGCTCCTTACCTCTCCAATGAACCCTCTCAGATCCTTACTCCCTTCACCCATCAGACTGACTGCACCTCCTTACCTCATTCCGCGTGCACTTCCGGAGGCCCCTCTGCCTATTCAGCAATCTGTCCTCCGGAAGAGTGCCCGTATCGAAGCCCGGCGCGCAGGCCATGGCGTCGCTAACATCGCCACTTTCGATGTACCTTCAACTTTCGCTGCTGCCATGGCCGGTCCTAATGCCGCGGAATGGAAGACAGCGACGGATGCGGAATTCGCCTCCCTTCAAAAAAATGGCACTTGGGAGCTTACACCTCTTCCCCATGGCCGCAAGGTCATCGGCTCTAAATGGGTCTTTAGAGTGAAGACCAAATCTGACGGCACACTGGATCGGTTTAAAGCCAGATTCGTTGCTAAGGGCTTTCTTCAACGGGAGGGCCTTGACTTCACCGAGACTTATGCACCCGTCGCAAAATTCGTCTCAATCCGCATTCTTCTCTCCCTCGCCGCCTCTCAAGACTGGCACGGACATCAAATGGACGTTCAGACGGCGCTCCTCTATGGTGCACTGAAGGAAGACATATTTGTCCGACAACCCGAAGGATATATCATCCCAGGCGCTGAGCATCTTGTCTGTCATCTCCTCAAATCCCTCTACGGTTTGAAGCAAGCTCCTCGCGTATCCGTGAGGGATTCTGTAAGCTTGCAGACTACTTTGGAATCTTCTTCAAAGGTAAAGCCGACTCCCTTATAATCATCATCATTTATGTCGATGACCTTGTCCTCTCCAGTCCCTCTCTGTCTGCAATTCTGCAAGTCAAAGCCATGCTGAATTCCCATTTTGCAATGACAGATTTAGGGGAACTAGAGTATTGTCTCGGCATTTTAGTTTCTCGCGACCGTCCAGCCAAAACCCTGCACCTATCTCAGGAAAAGTATATCTCTGAAGTCCTAGATAGGTTCTCCATGTCCCAGTGCACTCCTATCTCCACTCCAGTAGATGCCAA
The DNA here is from genome assembly GCA_037447655.1 of Zygnema cylindricum. Classification (NCBI taxonomy): domain Eukaryota; kingdom Viridiplantae; phylum Streptophyta; class Zygnematophyceae; order Zygnematales; family Zygnemataceae; genus Zygnema; species Zygnema cylindricum. Next base: position 12,038 of record JBBHKE010000586.1, on the reverse strand, counting down.
CACCAACCTAATTGCAAACTCTGGTGGGCCTATCCTCGGAGATATTCATGACTTATATCGCTCCATTGTCGGCAGTCTCATGTATGCCATGACTGGCACTCGGCCTGACATTGTTGTAGCGGTTGGGCAGCTGAGTCAGTTTGTTTCTAACCCTACCCCTGAGCACCTCCTGGCGGCTAAGCAAGTCCTCCGCTATCTGCAAGACACCAAGTCCCTCCGCCATACCTTCTCTGGCGGCGTCTCTCCTACCCTCATTGGCTTTTGCGATGCGGACTGGGGGGTAGACCTCGACACCCGCCGCTCCACCTCTGGTGTCTGCTTCTCACTCGGAGGAGCTCTTGTCTCGTGGGTCTCCAAAAAGCAACCCTCTGTTGCCTTATCCTCAACTGAGGCTGAATATATGGCAGCGACATATGCTGCCAAAGAAGCAATCTGGCTCCGATCTCTCCTTGCAAACCTTCAATTTCCACAGATCTCCCCAACTCAGATATTCTGTGACTCCCAAGGTGCCCTAGCTCTAATGAGCAATCCGGTTCATCACCGACAAACCAAGCACATACACATTCAATTTCACTTTACTCGGGAAACTATTGCTGTTGGAACTCTCACCTTCAAATATTGCCAGAGTTCTCTCCAGATGGCGGACTTCCTTACCAAGTCTCTTCATCGACCTCAGTTCGAATTACATCGAGCTTCTGCTGGTCTTTCCTTCTAACAAAGAGAAGGGGTGTTAGAAAAGTAGTCTTTGATAGAAGCTAGTTTTCTGACAATGTTTATAAATATCAAAATTCTGAATTCTGTCTTCTAGGATATCGATATTCTGTAATTGAGCAGTCTGTTGTAGTATCTGGGATTGCTATAATTCTGTCTTTCTAGGTTCTACAGTCAATAGATTTCTACGTGATTAGATTCTGGGTCAAGATCTGTTTATAAATCTTGACCGTGTCTCTTGGCCGAAAGGTCAAGTGCCTCTTCAGAAAAGGAGAGTACATCTAGTTCTCGAGAGTTCACTCTCGAGATATTTTCCCTATTAAGCTTGTCTTTTCTTTTTTTTTACATACTGTTTTTTTTTTTTTTATCAAAAACAGAACTTTTTTGTCCACTTTCCCTTCCACTTTATTTGTCACCATGACTTCACATTCAATACATACATCAAAGGTACCTTCACAATATTCATTGTACATTAGGGATTCTTTCATCATAGATTCCATGAAAGGAATGTTGCTTTTTTTCTTAACTCGGACGTCCACCTACTTTATCATTACCTTGTAGTCTTTTGCAGCTTCAATTATTTTGTGGACGCCGTGTACATCCAATTTGCCGATTATAATGAGAAAACATTTTTTCCCCCGTGCTTCTCCTTTTTTGTGTTTTTTCCTCTTTTTATTTTATCTTTTGCTTCCATATTCTTCTTTGCCATGATTCCGTTGCATTTATCTTTAATCTCTCTTTCTAATTTCTCTCTCTAATGACCACCATGCCATTATTACCATCAAGAGAGAAATTGGTGGCTTGTGTTGAGATGTCAACTTATGTAATTCAATTTTACACATAAATTCTTGATTTTTGACAAAAATGCATGCTTTAAAAACTTCGTGTTTTTGATGTTTTATGTACACCAACAACTACAAGTTACATTCCATAATTTAAAATTACATGTGTGTGTGTGTTGTCTCGTACATTCGTACAAGTACGAACGTTTAGACAGTTCAAAATTAAGCTAAAACATTTAAACTTACAGTAGATTCGTCATCAAAAACCACAGTGGGTATTTGTTTTGTTCCTTTTTTGTATTCATGTGAAAAGTCGATTCTTTTACCAGCAACAAATAAAAAACACAAGAAAAGAAACAAACAATAAAAAATCAAATCCGATCATTAACCACCCTCCAAATATACATTCAAAGTTGACTAGTACTCATATTCCTGCAATCTCAAATATAATGAAAAAAATAGGCAGAAAAGACCACCTGCTACTAAATATTTCTCAAACCCAAACAAATAATATATCCATTAGATGCTTGTCTCATCTAAAGGAAACTAATAGAGGCCGAAATGGCAACAATTTTTACCAAAAATGTTTTCTTTACAATAAAAAAAAACTATTTCAACAAAGATGGTGACCGCTAACTTTTGCAATTTTGCTAACTTGACGCACTGAATTCAACAACTTCAACGTATCTCACAACCTGAGAAAAAAGTAAATTAAAACACACAAGCCTCACATTTTCTAAAAATCCTTACTATAAAAACCCTTAAAACCACTAAGACACAAAAAAAACTTTAAATTGTCCAAGGAGGCACCAAAAAACAAAATACTTTGTGCTTTTCATGCAACACCAAGCACCCCAAACCTCCTACCAGCAACAACCACAACAAAAAAAGTAGCCACGTTCTTTACAACCCTCGCTTTACCCCTTTTACTCCCTAATTTTCCCACAAAAAGTTGCCTTTATTGTCTTTCATGTTTCACTAAAAACTCCGAGTTTTTTTTCAAAGAAAAAAAATTCCAATGTCTAGACCGACATTTTACATTTTCTTCAAAGGACATTCCACATTTTACAAGAAGCTTCCATTTTCTAAGGGAAATTCTCCAAAAAAAATTGTTTTAAGTTTTCCATTTTACGACCCTCGCTTTATCCCCACTCCCTCATTTTCCCACGAAACGACGCATTTTCAGTCTTTCTTGTTTCACTAAAATCTCCCAGTTTTATTTCAAAGAAAACATTCTAGTTTCTTCACCAACATTTTACATTTTCTTCAGAGGACATTCCACATTTTACTCGACGCTTCCATTTTCTAGGAGAAAATCTCCAAAGTTTTCCGTTTTAAGGACAAGTTAAACTGAACCAGTACCCTTCTAGCCGGTTTTGATTAGTTTCGTACGACGCGGCGGAAAAATCGGTCGGTCCACCAAGACAATAACAACTCGTTTGTTGTACGGTCACAAAATTGTACCCGCCATACCCGTCGTCGTAAAATTCGGATTCGTCGTATTGATAAATATAGAATCCGTACGGATAAGCGTTCTCACCACATTTAGCGAGGCAGTAAGTACCGTCGCCGCGTGTATAGAACGGCTGATTGAAAAAGTACGAAATGTATCCGTACGTCGTATTGTAAAATTCGACACCTTTAAATTCGTAAAATCCGGACGGCTGAGTGCTGTTGTAGGCATCGCCGCAGGCTGGCGTTTGGCGTGTGGGAAAAAGACAAAAGAGGAGTCAAAGTCAGAGGCAAAGTCTTTTTTTTTTTGTGTATTGAGTTTTATTTTGGTTCGTTTTTTTGCTTCGTTTTTTCTTTTTGGGTCGTTTTTTTTTTGGGGCGGGTCGTTTTTTTTTTTGGTTTTTTTTTCTTTGCCGGTTCAAAAATAGGGACATAATCCACACTATTTTTGAACAGGTAATGGACAAAGGGAGAAAAGACAAAAGATTGTTCTTAGAAATAAGAGCAGGAAAACAACAAATGAGATAAGACAAAATTGGAAGCAAGTGTGGCTTACATCGAAAGGGTGGGGGAGGAGAGGATACATCTGGAGGAGGGGGCGGGGGAGAGGATGGGGAGGAGGGAGGAGAAGGCGGAGGAAGAGAAGGTGGAGGAGAAGGAGGAGGGAAAGGTGGAGGGGAAGGGGGAGGAGAGGGAGGAGGGGAAGGCGGAGGAGGAGAGGGAGGAGGAGGGGAAGGAGGAGGTGAAGGAGGAGGAGGGGAAGGAGGAGGTGAAGGAGGAGGAGGAGGAGGAGGAGGGGAAGGAGGAGGGCTAGGAGGAGGGGGTGGAGGGGAAGGAGGAGGCGAGGGAGGAGGCGAAGGGGGTGGAGAAGGTGGAGGGGAAGGTGGTGGTGGAGGAGGAGGGAGGAGGGGAGGAGAGGAAGGAGGATTGGGCGCTGAAAAGAAAATAAAAAAATGAGGGAAAGAGAGTTAGTAAAATTAACATACGACAAATAAGGCAATCCACTAAATTGGAGTACTCGAGTATTGCTTAAGAACTTCAGAATTTGGAAAAAGACACAGTCGCAAAACGACAAATTCGCGGATAAGATGATGACGTCATTGAGGTAGAAAGTGACGTAAGCAAGACAAATAATGGCTTCAAAAAGATGGATGCTGATGTCAGCAACAGGGCAGTGTCACTTGAAGCAATCGAAAATGTGACGTCAGAAACCAGAAAATATGGCATGCCATAAACTGATGTAAATACTGTGACGTCAGCCATAGGGAATGTGACGTCATCAAACAAAATGCTGACGTCAGCACCCACCTGGGGAGTCCGGAGGGCAGGGAGCTCGAGGAGGGCGGTGCTTCCGAGGAGGGGGAGGGCGTTTGCGGTGCTCTGGCGGGGGGGGGGGGGAGGAGGGGGGGGAAAGGGAGAGGGAGTTGGAGACGGGAGGGAGGTGGACAGAGGGAGAGGGAGAGGGAGAGGGAGAAACAATAATTAGTACATAGTTAAAAAGGCTATGAAAAGGAAAGGCGTGAGAGGAGAGAGACAAAAGCGGGAAATGGAGTGTTCAAGAGGGGGAGGGAGAGTGTGAGGGGGCGGGGGAGGGGGAAGGGAATTGGGAAGGGGAGGGGAATGGGGAGGCGAGGATTAGGCGAAGAGAGAGGGGGAGGGGAAGTGGAAGGGGGTGAGGGAGAGGGAGAGGGAGAGTGAGAGGGAGAGGGAGAGGGAGAGGGAGAGGGAAAGGGAGAGGGAGAGGGAGAGGGAGTGGGAGAGGGAGAGGTAGAGGTAGAGGGAGAGGGAGAGGAGGTGGGAGAGCGAGAGGGGAAAGAGGAGTGGGATTGAGAGGGCGAGGTGAGAGTAGAGAGATAGAGAGGGGAAGGCTAGAAAGGGGGAGAGAGAGAGAAAGATAGAGATTTGTTACTTCTTACTTTTTTTCTTCTTCGATGTCATTAGTTTACGCCCTCCCCCGGAATTGACTTCCATGGCTTCCCATTTCTCGGAAACTTCCTCGGGAAAAAGACGAAGAAGGTAACGGCCGCGCTCTCTCTCTCTCTCTCTTCCTTAGAGGAGAGAGAGGTCTGGATGGGAGTAGAAAGAGAAGGACATAGAAAGAGGGAAAGAAACAGTACAATAAATAGCATGTAGACTGAGGTAACGAAAGGAAAAGCCATAGCCAGAGTGAGAGAGGGAGAGAGGGAGAGAGGGAGAGAGGGAGAGAGTGAGAGAGGGAGAGAGGGAGAGAGGGAGAGAGGGAGAGAGGGAAAGAGGGAGAGAGGGAGAGAGGGATAGAGGGAGAGAGGGAGAGAGGGAGAGAGGGAGAGAGGGAGAGAGGGAGAGAGGGAGAGAGGGAGAGAGGGAGAGAGGGAGAGAGGGAGAGAGGGAGAGAGGGAGAGAGGGAGAGAGGGAGAGGGAGAGAGGGAGACAGAGAGAGAGGGAGAGAGGGAGAGAAGTAGGGGAGAATTAGGAATAGAGGTTGATGGGAGGAAAGGTAAAAGGGGAAAGGACGAAGAAACGGGAGGAAGAAGAAAGAAGAGGAAAGAGAGAGGTAAATGGAGAGGGTGAGGCGGAGAGGGAGAGGGAAAGGGAGATAGAAGGCGTTTCAAAAAACATATAACATTTGTCCCTCATTAAGCGCCTCTCGTCGATCTCCATTTTGGCAATTTTCTCTCGTGCGTCAACATAACAATGAGTCTCTGAGATCTCGTCTGCAAAAATCAAAAGAGACAAAACGACAAAAAATGTACCGAAATTTGAAACTGACATACCGTACGGGGGAGGTTCCATCGTAACAGGAAATTTTATGTTACGTTTTTCGTACGGCGAGATCAGTCTTCCCGCAAGTAGGTTGAGTCGCGACAAATGGTTTCTGGACTATCCTGTGTTTCCTCCGTACACACCACTGTGCAATCTTTGTTAGAAGTAAAGAAACTATTTGTGTAGGGTTTATGATTTATATTAGTCTTACATTTGTAATTCAAATTTAATGACGAGGCTTCTTTACAACCGTTGATATGAGAAGTTTTAAGTGAATTCTAATTACTGTCGTCAACACTATTTCTGGTTCAAGGGCAAGAGTGTCCGGTCGCTGAGGCTTTTGCGCTGCGAAACGTAATAGATTTAACCGATTAGAAAATGACACGTGAACGGCTTTCAAACAAAGAAGTATGGTAGTGGAACTTTTTTTTTGGCGTTTTCTGTCACGTCAGAATCTCACGAAATTGTCCATCTTGTTTTTTTTCTATTATTTCCATTTTTCACAGCCTGAAGCATGTATCGCACTTTCTCACGTGGCACTATTACAATCGACAATGTAAGGAGTGGTGACGTCATCCTGTATTTTAGCTCTATTGCATACGACAGCGTAACATAAAGTTTTTTCGATAACAAACGGTGTGATGACGTCATATTCTAAGTTAACACTAAAATATACGACAAAGTAATCTAGAATTTTCTCGATAACAGATGGCTGATGTTGTCAGCCTCTATGTTAACACTAGAATATACGACAGCGTAACACAAAGCTTTGTTGGTACACCGCGAATCGTAATTGGTAGTGTTGGGTATCGAGGACCTTTGCCGATATTCGATATATATCGAATTTCAGGTGCCCGATAATCGATATATCACTTCGATATATCGAAAATCAAAATATTGCGATATATCGTCAATATATCACCGATATATCGCATCGTCAGTATATCGAGGCTTTTCAAAAAAAAAAAAATGAAAATTTTCACAGGTCTCTAAAGTCCCGTGCCTTCGGACAAAATGACCATAAATTTTTGCAGAAAAGAAATACGGTTTTTTCCTGAAAGTCATCAGAGTGAAGGAGATCTCTGAGGTACATTGTCGCGGTACACTTGCGAAGTACACGTACGTCATACGCAAGTACGGGGTTCCATTCGAAAAATGGTCGGTTTTCAAATCTTTGACTATTTTAGAGATTTGATCGTCAACTTGCAAGGAACCACTCAAATCAAACACGTATGTAAAAACTTGTTTACAGAAGATAAGCGATGTTAACCGATGCCTCTGTAATACATAAATTTTGCTGTCCGTGCTATTACAAATACCTCCTCATGTAACCATACCCCAAATAATTAATAATATGAATTACAGAATTTGTATTTTTTTGTCGGTTACATTTTGCGACGTCTACCTTTAAGTCACGAAACGAAAATCACGTCGTACGGGGCGTATCAGACAATTTGTATTTTTCGCTAAAGAAACATATCATATTAAAATATCAAATATTAATTTTTAAAAATACTATCTGTCGCGAGATATATCGCGATGATTTATGTTGGTCTCAGTACGATATATCAAGGAGTTTGCTCGATAGATATTCGATATATCGAATATCGAAATTATCGCGATATGAATTTACCCGTTACCCAACACTAGTAATTAGAGTAAATTACTCTAATTGGGTCGCTCAAAATTTCGACTCTATCACATGAAATAGAGTAAATGGTTCTATTTTTTTCATTATTCTATTTAAGGTAAAGTTTAATTAGCATTTTTAATTCGAATATAGGTTCGTTTTAAATAGTGTGGAGTACGGACGACCTCCGACCGTGCAAAATTGTACTTTAGAAAGCAAAAAAAGTACAAATAATGATTTAATTCAGGCCGTTATCATGTAACTGTGTTTTAACAAACCGCGTAGTGCAAATGTCATAGTGACAATAAAATGTACGTTTTGCCAAATTCTGTACGAATACCTTATTTACAGTAGAGGATATTAGCGTGCCAAATTAGAGTACTTAAATAAATTAGAGTAAACTTCATAGTTGAAACAGCTCTATCACACAAATTAGCGTTCATTACTCTAATTTTTTTTTTTAGTTTTTGTACTCTAATTTTTTCATTACTCTAATTACGATTCGCGGTGTACAACAGTAGACGGCGTGATGGCGTCAGCTTCTATTTTGACAATGCAGTACAGTACACCGCGAATCGCTATTAGAGTAGAAGTTTCTTTAGCGTAAATGAATAATTACCATGGTTCACGCAAATTAAGAATTTGATTTTTTTTGAAAAAAAAACTACATTCTAATTGTTTAATAATTCTAATTTGGGTCTTTGAAAAAAATAAATGTCGGTCGCAAACATGCTTACACCAATATAGGTATTCGTACAAAATCTGACAAATCGTACACAAATCGTACGTTCACACAGTCGAAACGTGGTTGCTGGACGAATATGTGCGAACGTGATATTTGACAACCGGATTATATCCCCATTTTAGACCGCACATTCTCATGCGTCCGCGGTTACTAATACTCATTCATTAAACTTTTACACTTAAAAGGGTACAATTTTGTGCAGTCTGACACTGTCAGTACACCACACTAATTAAATGATGACATACTTCCGTTTTGTACGATACTAAAAAATTAACCCTAAATAGAGTAAAGAAAAAAATAGAATAAAATACGCTAATGGAGAATAAAAAAAAAAACGGGACAGAAGTATCGTTCATTACGCTAATAGCGATTGGCGGTGTAGTATATACAACAACGCAGCAGGAATCTTTATGTTACGATGGAATCTCACCCTAAAGGGGTGTCCCATGCAATCGGAACTTTAATAAAGTTTTTTGGACTGAAGTGAAGATTCTCCGTACTACTTTGAAGAGCGGCGAAAATGAAATCGGAACTTTGACATGTGACGGTTGTAGACGTAGGTATAACTTGGTGACGGTTGAAGACAACTACGAAATTGGTGACGCCAACTAAAACAGCGACAATTGTAGACGTCTACATTTTTGTAAATTTGTGACATTGTAGATGTTTAGGGTTTTGTGACATTGTGACGCCATACTCACTTGTGACAACGTTGACTTCCGCAATGGATACTCGATTTCGTTTTTTCTACTTTTCTCACTCGACTTGCCATAAGTAAAAGTAGTCATCAAACATCTTTCATTTCATACCAGTATTGTCGTGCCTTGTTCTAATAAGAGTGAGATAAAAGAGATAATATAAGAGGGAAATGGGAGAGGCGACGACGACACAAAATTCTGCAGAGGAACCATGAATGAAAATGGAGGTCCAAGACCCCTGTAGATTTTTTTCCGTACATGCTCATGTTTTCCGTACATTTTTTTCCGTAAATACTCATCTTTTCCGTACATGCGCGTGACGGGCGGTGAGAAAAATAGCAGTATCTCCCTCGTCCTAAAATTTTCCCACTTGTGTGGCGCGTGCGTGGGTCGTTTTTCATTCGCTTTCGAGGTGATTTTTGATGAAGTTTTTTGATGGGTTGGATTTTCTTGCTCGGAATTGAAAAAAGGAAAAGGCCGAAAATGCGTTCACATGACGACAAAAATGGAATACATTCGAAGTGTCGAATTGACGTTAACTGTACTTTGATAAAAATGATTTATTCGTACAGCTAAAGTTTTTCTCAAAGCTCCCTAAATTTTGGGGGAAAACGACAAAGAAAAGTCGATACTCTAAGGGTACTTTCACATGTTACCGAAACTTAGTCTTGTTATTTTGTTTTTTAGCGAAGATTCTCCTTACAGCTTTAGAGCATTCAGATGTAAACGCAAATAACTTGTTACGTAAAAAATTGACTTACGTAAACGTGTACGAAACAATGTGATAGATGAAGTGGTACACAAAATGAGGCGAAACTTCCGCTCGGGTTCAATTTGAGGCGTCTCTCCGTACGTTGTACAATTTTTGTTGACTTCGTAATGTCCGTGCGCGACATTGTCGACGTGTCGAAACCCTCAAAATCCTTTCGCTGTCATACAGAAATGCGGTTTCATTTTTCGTCATCCATTTGCCGACAGGTGCCCAATGTTTTTCCTGCGCCGTATGTGTGAAGACATGTGTGTTTGAGAGAGACGGTTGTTGTACAGAAATCAGTGCACGGAAAATAATACGCACAGGCTAGAAACGTGCAGTGTGTGTTTTTATATGACCGCACCGTACCATAACGTGCAAAAGGCTCAGGCGACAAAGCTCACATATTGGAACTTTATTAAAATCATCTCATAGGTCGGCGTAAAGTCGAACATGATTGTGCCATAAAAGTGGGTCGAAATGCGCTAGACGAGATATTGTATCACGCAAGACGACAAATTGCATCGCGCTAGACGACAAACTGCGGTACACATAAATTTTAAATGTAACGCAACTTGTACGCTGCTAATTTCAATTTTTTGGTACGGCTGCGGAAGTTTTCGTTGTTTTCTAAGTTATGGTGGAAAACGACAAAAAATAATTGTAACTTTATCACATGCGAAAGTAGCCTAATTCCGATTGTTTTCATTTTTCATAGCCCGAAGAATGAACCGCACGTGCTGACGTGGCACTATTTTAAATGACAACATATGACGTGATGGCATGGGCTTCTATGTCAACACTACAAAGTGTTAACAATTTTATCGCCACTTACAACAATATTTCTCCGAACACATATGTCAAATTTCAATTTGAGACACCCTATCGGAAGGTGAGAATCTTACCACTCAATTGCAACACTCGGATCCTTAGTCCGACATGTGTGTACAGAGAAAAGATGTTTTAAGAGACTAAAAAGGCATTAGGGTGCGTCTTTATGTGCCAAACTAAGGGTTTTTTTCTGTCGTTTTCCTGTAAAACTTAGAGCCGTACCGCGTAAGTTTCAACTGTACAAAAAAAAACATAGAAGTACATTTTGCGTCATCATCGAATTTAATATGTACGACATGTTGTTGTATTGTGTTCTTCAACACCGCACGCATGGCGATCATCTTCGACTTTTCTTCAAAACCAGGGCTATGTGTTTAAAACAAATATTTCTAAAACAAAAGGAAAAATATTCACACCTTAAAAATTTTACAAAATTTAAGCAATTCAAGCGGCGACGAAAATTACACTATTCGTTATGTTTTGTCGTTTGCGTCCATCAAAGTATGTTAGGATTAAGTGCTGAGCACTCATTAGCTACGAAACATGCAGAAGTAGCGACGACCAACGAGGAAGTAGTTTCGTCGCTAGATATTTGAAGAGACGTAGAAGTTGCTTGTTCGTTTCGCGTGAGTTCTAGCCGTACTATCGAAGTGACGTGGAAATTGTTTTGTCGCTTCAGTTCACTTAAGTTCTAGTCGTACCGTGTAGTTGACTTTCATTTTTGGTCAACTAACTTAGGACAACTACCTTTTTGTCGGCCGTATACTTCGCCACACGTTTTAGTCGTGTGCATATATATTTGTTGAGGCTTCGTGGTAGAGTTATCTTTTTGGAGGCGTAGATTATTATGGAGGCGTAGAAAGATCAATAGTTAAGGGAGATTTGTACTTTGATTGTATTTAGTATATTGAACTTTGGAGGAACACTTTCTTTGTTGTGTATACATTGTTTGGTTTGCTATCTTTCAATTGGTACTGGAGTGGGTTCCTGGCAACGCTTGCCGGTATGGTGGAGAAAATGAAATCCCCGGTGGAACCTAGTGGAGGAGCTAGTGGGGGATTTAGTGAAGGAGGAATTACAAGGACACAATATGACGAGTTTGACAAATGGGGGGAGAAAAATGTGAAGATGGACGAGGGAATGTTTGAACGCTTTTTGGAGTTTCTCAAAATACAAGGAGATGATGGAGAAGGAGGTTTAAGTGGAGACTCACACAATTCAAAGAAAATAAAGAACAAAAAGGGGAAATCTAAACTTTATGAGGAAGAGGAGGAGAGCGACGATGATTATCTTAAAGTATTTACTAAGACCATTGTCTTCACGGGTTCAAACTATGCAATTTGGAAGAGATACATTCAAGGAGCATTCACACCGAAAAAACTTTGGGACATCGTTATCATGGAAGAAACACGACCGGATCCTTTCGAGGATCCAGCCAGAGCAAAGAAGTGGGACAAGAAAGATATGGCGGCCTCCACCGCACTAATACAAAGTTGTGCTAGTTCTATGCATGAATGTCTTCTAACTCATGATAGGGCTTATGATTGTTCGACCACTTTGCAAAATGCTTTTGAAAAGTATTTGAGGCAAATGAATAATTATCTCTTTGAGGAGTATATAGGGTTTAGAATGAAGGAGAATGAGTCCATTGAAGATGGAGTCAAATGGTTTAATATTATCATAGAACAACTTAACT